>OY821519.1:20248877-20421377 GCA_963682025.1 Cordilura impudica | reverse complement strand
TATTATTATTATTATTATTATTATTATTATTATTATTATTATTATTATACCCTCCACATCTCAGTGGCAGAGGGTATATATAGGTTTGTCATTCCGTTTGTAACGCATCGAAAAACTAATTTCCGACCCAATAAAGTATATATATTCTTGATCCTTATCACAGCTCGAGTCGATATAGCGATGTCCGTCTGTCCGTCTGTCCGTCTGTCCGTCTGTCCGTCTGTCCGTGTGTCTGTTGAAATCACGCTCATTCAAAAAAAAAAGCATTTACTTAGGTCAGGTTACGAAAAAATTGTTTGCCATAATTCCCACCAGGTTGGTATTGAAATCGGAGTAAATCGGGAGCCTCTGCGCTGAGAAATGAACAAAAGTTTATAGATACCTCTAAACAAAACATGAAACCTAGTGTTTTCTTGTAATAGTTTAGTGGTTGAACATACAACAACATAAAAAAAGCCACAAAAAAAATGTGATTCATACATATTAACAATAACAAGAACACAACTACCATGAGCTATGTTAATAGTATTGCCACAAACCGAGGTGGAGGGTATCAAAGATTCGGCACAGCCGAATTTAACACTCTTACTTGTTATTATTATTATTATTATTATTATTATTATTATTATTATTATTATTATTATTATTATTATTATTATTATTATTATTATTATTATTATTATTATTATTATTATTATTATTATTATTATTATTATTATTATTATTATTATTATTATTATTATTATTATTATTATTATTATTATTATTATTATTATTATTATTATTATTATTATTATTATTATTATTATTATTATTATTATTATTATTATTATTATTATTTATTATTATTATTATTATTATTATTATTATTATTATTATTATTATTATTATTATTATTATTATTATTATTATTATTATTATTATTATTATTATTATTATTATTATTATTATTATTATTATTATTATTATTATTATTATTATTATTATTATTATTATTATTATTATTATTATTATTATTATTATTATTATTATTGTTATTATTATTATTATTATTATTATTATTATTATTATTATTATTATTATTATTATTATTATTATTATTATTATTATTATTATTATTATTATTATTATTATTATTATTATTATTATTTTTATTATTATTATTATTATTATTATTATTATTATTATTATTATTATTATTATTATTATTTTTATTATTATTATTATTATTATTATTATTATTATTATTATTATTATTATTTTTATTATTATTATTATTATTATTATTATTATTATTATTATTATTATTATTATTATTATTATTATTATTATTATTATTATTATTATTATTATTATTATTATTATTATTATTATATTATTATTATTATTATTATTATTATTATTATTATTATTATTATTATTATTATTATTATTATTATTATTATTATTATTATTATTATTATTATTATTATTATTATTATTATTATTATTATTATTATTATTATTATTATTATTATTATTATTATTATTATTATTATTATTATTATTATTATTATTATTATTATTATTATTATTATTATTATTATTATTATTATTATTATTATTATTATTATTATTATTATTATTATTATTATTATTATTATTATTATTATTATTATTATTATTATTATTATTATTATTATTATTATTATTATTATTATTATTATTATTATTATTATTATTATTATTATTATTATTATTATTATTATTATTATTATTATTATTATTATTATTATTATTATTATTATTATTATTATTATTATTATTATTATTATTATTATTATTATTATTATTATTATTATTATTATTATTATTATTATTATTATTATTATTATTATTATTATTATTATTATTATTATTATTATTATTATTATTATTATTATTATTATATTATTATTATTATTATTATTATTATTATTATTATTATTATTATTATTATTATTATTATTATTATTATTATTTTTATTATTATTATTATTATTATTATTATTATTATTATTATTATTATTATTATTATTATTATTATTATTATTATTTTTATTATTATTATTATTATTATTATTATTATTATTATTATTATTATTATTATTATTATTATTATTATTATTATTATTATTATTATTATTATTATTATTATTATTATTATTATTATTATTATATTATTATTATTATTATTATTATTATTATTATTATTATTATTATTATTATTATTATTATTATTATTATTATTATTATTATTATTATTATTATTATTATTATTATTATTATTATTATTATTATTATTATTATTATTATTATTATTATTATTATTATTATTATTATTATTATTATTATTATTATTATTATTATTATTATTATTATTATTATTATTATTATTATTATTATTATTATTATTATTATTATTATTATTATTATTATTATTATTATTATTATTATTATTATTATTATTATTATTATTATTATTATTATTATTATTATTATTATTATTATTATTATTATTATTATTATTATTATTATTATTATTATTATTATTATTATTATATTATTATTATTATTATTATTATTTTTATTATTATTATTATTATTATTATTATTATTATTATTATTATTATTATTATTATTATTATTATTATTATTATTTTTATTATTATTATTATTATTATTATTATTATTATTATTATTATTATTATTATTATTTTTATTATTATTATTATTATTATTATTATTATTATTATTATTATTATTTTTATTATTATTATTATTATTATTATTATTATTATTATTATATTATTATTATTATTATTATTATTATTATTTTTATTATTATTATTATTATTATTATTATTATTATTATTATTATTATTATTATTATTATTATTATTATTATTATTATTATTATTATTATTATTATTATTATTATTATTATTATTATTATTAATTATTATTATTATTATTATTATTATTATTATTATTATTATTATTATTATTATTATTATTATTATTATTATTATTATTATTATTATTATTATTATTATTATTATTATTATTATTATTATTATTATTATTATTATTATTATTATTATTATTATTATTATTATTATTATTATTATTATTATTATTATTATTATTATTATTATTATTATTATTATTATTATTATTATTATTATTATTATTATTATTATTATTATTATTATTATTATTATTATTATTATTATTATTATTATTATTATTATTATTATTATTATTATTATTATTATTATTATTATTATTATTATTATTATTATTATTATTATTATTATTATTATTATTATTATTATTATTATTATTATTATTATTATTATTATTATTATTATTATTATTATTATTATTATTATTATTATTATTATTATTATTATTATTATTATTATTATTATTATTATTATTATTATTATTATTATTATTATTATTATTATTATTATTATTATTATTATTATTATTATTATTATTATTATTATTATTATTATTATTATTATTATTATTATTATTATTATTATTATTATTATTATTATTATTATTATTATTATTATTATTATTATTATTATTATTATTATTATTATTATTATTATTATTATTATTATTATTATTATTATTATTATTATTATTATTATTATTATTATTATTATTATTATTATTATTATTATTATTATTATTATTATTATTATTATTATTATTATTATTATTATTATTATTATTATTATTATTATTATTATTATTATTATTATTATTATTATTATTATTATTATTATTATTATTATTATTATTATTATTATTATTATTATTATTATTATTATTATTATTATTATTATTATTATTATTATTATTATTATTATTATTATTATTATTATTATTATTATTATTATTATTATTATTATTATTATTATTATTATTATTATTATTATTATTATTATTATTATTATTATTATTATTATTATTATTATTATTATTATTATTATTATTATTATTATTATTATTATTATTATTATTATTATTATTATTATTATTATTATTATTATTATTATTATTATTATTATTATTATTATTATTATTATTATTATTATTATTATTATTATTATTATTATTATTATTATTATTATTATTATTATTATTATTATTATTATTATTATTATTATTATTATTATTATTATTATTATTATTATTATTATTATTATTATTATTATTATTATTATTATTATTATTATTATTATTATTATTATTATTATTATTATTATTATTATTATTATTATTATTATTATTATTATTATTATTATTATTATTATTATTATTATTATTATTATTATTATTATTATTATTATTATTATTATTATTATTATTATTATTATTATTATTATTATTATTATTATTATTATTATTATTATTATTATTATTATTATTATTATTATTATTATTATTATTATTATTATTATTATTATTATTATTATTATTATTATTATTATTATTATTATTATTATTATTATTATTATTATTATTATTATTATTATTATTATTATTATTATTATTATTATTATTATTATTATTATTATTATTATTATTATTATTATTATTATTATTATTATTATTATTATTATTATTATTATTATTATTATTATTATTATTATTATTATTATTATTATTATTATTATTATTATTATTATTATTATTATTATTATTATTATTATTATTATTATTATTATTATTATTATTATTATTATTATTATTATTATTATTATTATTATTATTATTATTATTATTATTATTATTATTATTATTATTATTATTATTATTATTATTATTATTATTATTATTATTATTATTATTATTATTATTATTATTATTATTATTATTATTATTATTATTATTATTATTATTATTATTATTATTATTATTATTATTATTATTATTATTATTATTATTATTATTATTATTATTATTATTATTATTATTATTATTATTATTATTATTATTATTATTATTATTATTATTATTATTATTATTATTATTATTATTATTATTATTATTATTATTATTATTATTATTATTATTATTATTATTATTATTATTATTATTATTATTATTATTATTATTATTATTATTATTATTATTATTATTATTATTATTATTATTATTATTATTATTATTATTATTATTATTATTATTATTATTATTATTATTATTATTATTATTATTATTATTATTATTATTATTATTATTATACCCTCCACATCTCAGTGGCAGAGGGTATATATAGGTTTGTCATTCCGTTTGTAACGCATATAGCGATGTCCGTCTGTCCGTCTGTCCGTCTGTCCGTCTGTCCGTCTGTCCGTCTGTCCGTGTGTCTGTTGAAATCACGCTCATTCAAAAAAAAAAGCATTTACTTAGGTCAGGTTACGAAAAAATTATTTGCCATAATTCCCACCAGGTTGGTATTGAAATCGGAGTAAATCGGGAGCCTCTGCGCTGAGAAATGAACAAAAGTTTATAGATACCTCTAAAAAAAACATGAAACCTAGTGTTTTCTTGTAATAGTTTAGTGGTTGAACATACAACAACATAAAAAAAGCCACAAAAAAAATGTGATTCATACATATTAACAATAACAAGAACACAACTACCATGAGCTATGTTAATAGTATTGCCACAAACCGAGGTGGAGGGTATCAAAGATTCGGCACAGCCGAATTTAACACTCTTACTTGTTATTATTATTATTATTATTATTATTATTATTATTATTATTATTATTATTATTATTATTATTATTATTATTATTATTATTATTATTATTATTATTATTATTATTATTATTATTATTATTATTATTATTATTATTATTATTATTATTATTATTATTATTATTATTATTATTATTATTATTATTATTATTATTATTATTATTATTATTATTATTATTATTATTATTATTATTATTATTATTATTATTATTATTATTATTATTATTATTATTATTATTATTATTATTATTATTATTATTATTATTATTATTATTATTATTATTATTATTATTATTATTATTATTATTATTATTATTATTATTATTATTATTATTATTATTATTATTATTATTATTATTATTATTATTATTATTATTATTATTATTATTATTATTATTATTATTATTATTATTATTATTATTATTATTATTATTATTATTATTATTATTATTATTATTATTATTATTATTATTATTATTATTATTATTATTATTATTATTATTATTATTATTATTATTATTATTATTATTATTATTATTATTATTATTATTATTATTATTATTATTATTATTATTATTATTATTATTATTATTATTATTATTATTATTATTATTATTATTATTATTATTATTATTATTATTATTATTATTATTATTATTATTATTATTATTATTATTATTATTATTATTATTATTATTATTATTATTATTATTATTATTATTATTATTATTATTATTATTATTATTATTATTATTATTATTATTATTATTATTATTATTATTATTATTATTATTATTATTATTATTATTATTATTATTATTATTATTATTATTATTATTATTATTATTATTATTATTATTATTATTATTATTATTATTATTATTATTATTATTATTATTATTATTATTATTATTATTATTATTATTATTATTATTATTATTATTATTATTATTATTATTATTATTATTATTATTATTATTATTATTATTATTATTATTATTATTATTATTATTATTATTATTATTATTATTATTATTATTATTATTATTATTATTATTATTATTATTATTATTATTATTATTATTATTATTATTATTATTATTATTATTATTATTATTATTATTATTATTATTATTATTATTATTATTATTATTATTATTATTATTATTATTATTATTATTATTATTATTATTATTATTATTATTATTATTATTATTATTATTATTATTATTATTATTATTATTATTATTATTATTATTATTATTATTATTATTATTATTATTATTATTATTATTATTATTATTATTATTATTATTATTATTATTATTATTATTATTATTATTATTATTATTATTATTATTATTATTATTATTATTATTATTATTATTATTATTATTATTATTATTATTATTATTATTATTATTATTATTATTATTATTATTATTATTATTATTATTATTATTATTATTATTATTATTATTATTATTATTATTATTATTATTATTATTATTATTATTATTATTATTATTATTATTATTATTATTATTATTATTATTATTATTATTATTATTATTATTATTATTATTATTATTATTATTATTATTATTATTATTATTATTATTATTATTATTATTATTATTATTATTATTATTATTATTATTATTATTATTATTATTATTATTATTATTATTATTATTATTATTATTATTATTATTATTATTATTATTATTATTATTATTATTATTATTATTATTATTATTATTATTATTATTATTATTATTATTATTATTATTATTATTATTATTATTATTATTATTATTATTATTATTATTATTATTATTATTATTATTATTATTATTATTATTATTATTATTATTATTATTATTATTATTATTATTATTATTATTATTATTATTATTATTATTATTATTATTATTATTATTATTATTATTATTATTATTATTATTATTATTATTATTATTATTATTATTATTATTATTATTATTATTATTATTATTATTATTATTATTATTATTATTATTATTATTATTATTATTATTATTATTATTATTATTATTATTATTATTATTATTATTATTATTATTATTATTATTATTATTATTATTATTATTATTATTATTATTATATTGTTTTATTGAATTGCTATCACAACAAGAACAAATCTTATAAATTACAGTAATAGCAAGTAACTTTTGTAATATTAACATTGAGTTACAGTAAATTTCGAGATTAATAAAAATAAAGTAAATTAATCATAAAAATTAACATAATAATGAACATAATAAAGTTGGCATTTAACATAGATTCAAACAAAAAATTTTTTAAGTTCCTATTTGAGAAGTAGTGCGTTGCTTTGTACTTGGATATATGATGGTAAATTGTTCCAAAGACACGTGGTGTAGTTGAAAAATTGTCTGGTAGACATTAGATATTTGTATATTTGTGATATCAAATTTCTTTCACGAGGCGATTGTGCAAAAATAATTTGGTTAAAAAGATATTCTGGGTTCTTCAGATAAATAATCTTATGCATCATTAAAAGGCTTTTATATTTTAGTAAATCTTTAAAACTTGTAGTATGTAACTGGTATGAATATGATGATATACTATCTCGTCTACCTGTGTTGAAAACGTATCTGGCCATATCATTATATGTGACCTCGAGGCGATTAAAGTCAATAGTGTCGCAATTTGCAAATATTTCACACCCGTACAGTAGAACTGGTATTAAATAGGTTTTTGCCAAAAGCATTCTTATTTCAAACGGCGTCGATGATTGCACAGCCCACAAGTTTCTCAACATCCCATGAACTTTACCAGCTGATATGTTTATATGGTTAGACCAAGAAAGTTCAGCATTAAATGTGATTCCCAAGTTCGATGATGATTGAACAAAGTCGATTCTTGAGTTGTTAATATGTAGAAGAATATTGTCATTCAGTCTTTTTTTATTACTTCTTGAAATGAAAATACATTTTGATTTATCAGCGTTTATACATAAGCCATTTATACATGCCCATTTATGTATATTATCCAAGTCACTATTAATACAGTCAGTACAATGTTGAACATTTTCTATTCTGCTGCTTAAGTACAACTGTACGTCATCAGTATACATTTGTACGCCACAGAAATTCAGAACCTCAGGTAAATCGTTAACGTACATACAGAAAATCAATGGACCAAGAATAGACCCCTGAGACACACCTCTGTCAACATCCGCTGCTTTAGAAGTCACTCCATTTAAAGAAATCACTTGTTTACGATTAATAAGGTAAGAGGAAATAAGTTTATTAGCCGAACTTGAGAAATTAAAGATTTTCTCGAGTTTAGTGAGTAGAATCGAGTGACCAACAGTATCGAAGGCCTTACTGTGATCTAAAAGCAAAAGAAATGATACCATATTCTTATCCAGTTTTGATCTAATTTCTTCCACTACATCGATCAAAACCGTAATGCAGCTTCTGTCCTGTCTAAACCCAGATTGTCTATCCGTAAATACTCATTCATTTGCCCGTACATAAGATTTTCCATAACCTTGGATATAAATGGTAGTATCGCAATAGGTCGGAAGTCGCTGTTATTCTTTGGAATAGGAACGATTTTTGCTTTTTTCCACATATCAGGAAAAATTGATTTAGTTAATATTTTATTAATTAAATACGTAAGAAATGGTAGAAGTTTAGGAACGACAATTTTTAAAAATCTTGGCTTAATTTCATCTAAGCCCACAGCATTTGACTTTATTGATGTAATACTTTTAAAAACTTCAGATTGATCCACACATCGAAAATCAAAACAGTTCTCAATAGGCACGGTATGAATTTTTTCGTACTCCTTTTCAGTTGGTCTATTCACTTGGATTTCGACAAATTTGTTGTTTAACTTATCAACGTCCATATCAGAACCAACAATGCAAGGATTTCTTTTCCCAATACCTATTTCACGCATCTCTTTCCATTTTCTCTTGCTATCAATAGCTGAAGAAAATTTCTTTCGATAATAACTGGATTTTGCAATATATATGCTGTTCCCAACTGCCTTTCTAATGGATTTGAACAATGAATGTAACTCAGGCGTTTTAAATTTCTTCCAAAGTTTATATGCCAAATCTCGTTTATCAATTAAACGTTTTATAATTGAAGTAAACCAAGGAGGCTGTATAGGTTTAATTATTCTTGTTTTTTCAGGCACAATTTCATAAAATATTGTGAGAAGGTTATTTTGAATGAAAGCAATTAGATCATTAACATTCTCAAGACCATAAATTGAATCCCAATGAACGCAATCAATACGCTGGTTTAACGCTGTACAGTCAATGTCACGAAAATCTCTATAAGTGTAACGTACATCTTCATTGTTAACATAGGTATGATTATCATAAAAATTAAGTCATGCTTCGAAAAAACAGGGGCAGAAAATTGATCGTAAAGCTGTAGTTTGATTTTATGATTAGTAAAGAATACATCAAGTAAACTGTTTGAGCCACTTGGATAATGGGTTGGAACGATCGTATTAACAGGCAAATGACGGAGCGTTTGCATGGGCTCTGAAAGTGACTTATCAACGAGCAGGTTACTGTTGAAATCACCAGAAATGATTACGTCATTGTACAATAAGGACAGAGATTCAATTTTATTAAACAAGTCTTTGGTATCAATAAAGTTATACGGTCGATATATGCAGGCGATAAGAATTTTTTTTTTATCTTTCGTGTTTAATTCAAGAAATAGGTACTCAATCTCACTAGTAGGCTCTGATCTTACATAATGATTCATCGCTTCCCAGTTTTCGAATATATACAAGGCCCCTATTTGTATGAGCAGACGATATCTTATTTTCATATTTCAACTTACGAGCAGCGATTAAAATGCGATGGTTTGCTGGGGTGAGATTTTCGTTGACGAAAAACGGTTTTGAACTCATAATTCCGATTTGATTTAGTTGTAATGAAGATTTGGTTGATTTAGTATGTATAGTTATCATTCTAAGCATATAATTTCGGTCATATGGGCTATTGAATTTAATTATTATTGGGGCATCCTCAATATTCTTTCTATTTCCAATATTTTTAAAACGATAAATATTTTTAAATGATATAGGTGCAATTTTAACGGCTTCACACAATTTTTCATAAATTATAAATAAATTGTCATTGTATATGTTCGCACTTGGTATACCAGTAATCGTAATGTCACTGGCAACTATTGAATTTTCTTGCTTTTGCGCGGACAATTTCAAAGTGAATATTTCGTTTTTTAGTTTTTTAATTTCATTATGGTGTGCTAGGTTTTTATTTACAACTGGCTCTAGTTCTGTTACTCTGTCTTTTACATTGTTTATGTCTATGGTAACAGATTCCAAGAGAGTATCAATATCAGTTTTCATTTCACTGAATCTCTTGTCGAATTCATGTAAGAGATCTTGTTTACACTCATTGAACTTAGAGATTAACATAATTTCAAGTTGGTTCGTAAGTTTATAGAATCGTTTTTCCATGATTGTCATAAATTTAAGAGGCGATTCAGTAAGAGTTAAACGCGGAGTTTTGCACACATTACCAAGCAAAGAGTTTTGCAGAACATCACTTAAGCGTTTTTGCGAGGGTGTGTTATTATTTTCTTTTTTGTCATTATTGTTTACTCTGCCTGTTGATTTTATTGGAATTTCTTCTGTATCGATTTCTTGTGTTGTTTCAAATTCTTCAGTCGAGTTCATATTTAGTGGTTTATGTTTGTTATTTTTAATTTTGTTTACAGTAACGAATACCAAATTTTTAGCTGCGAAAGCTGAAAGGCATCATGGGATAAAAATTTTATGGCTGAATATCTTAAAAAGCGATATTTTTAAAATTATTTAAAAATACTAGCAGACTCCAGCCCTCGAAATACGAGTGCAAATTCTGGGAAATTTAATTTTTTCATTTAATAAATTATTATCCCCAAAGCTATACTAATCAATCAATAGTACACAATTCACAATTCTTCATTACTGCGAATGAAGAAAACAAACTCATTTTATTTTTAAAAACACATTAACAAATTTAAGAAACACCCACATGACATTGTATAATTTTATGTATGAATTAGTAGCAACTTTAAATGAGCATAACTCCAAAAAAAATTTAAAAATTTAAAAATCTGTAAGTCTGGTGGCCAGCTAAAAACAAATAGCTTTAAAATAAAATACGTGTAGTCAAAATCAGGAGAAAACTGTTTAACAAATCATCGGTCACAAGAAATCGCCTTACCTATTAATATTATAGATATGTTGGTGAATATTTTCTTCTCCATACTTGTGCTGAATTTAGTAAGTGATTTTGTATTGGTTTCCGAGTTATAAATAAATAATCAAAGTCAAGTATGAAATTCAGTTAAAAAAAAATGAATTTTAATCTTTTGTTAAAAAAATGACATTACATTTATATTCACTAGCATATTTACCCAGGGAAGTGGTAATACAAACAAAGTGGTGAGTCTCTTCTCGAATTTATTTGTAAATATAATTTAAGTATTGCAAACAGGGGTGACGAACCGACATTTAGGAATTCAATTATAACAGAGGTTTTAGATCTTACTTTGACTAGTTTCAATCTATCTTTTGCCATCTCAAACTGGCATTTTTCTGGTGAACTCTCTATGTCAGATCATCAGCATATGGTTTTTGACATGATCAGTTCTATAAACACTGGTCGACACTATGGAAATCCCAAAAAGGCTAACTGGGATAAATTTCGATACCATTTAGGTAACAATGCTAATCATTCGGAAGGGCTAATAGAAAGCACTAGGGTAATTGATTTTGAAGCATCTGAACTACAATCAAACATATCATCAGCATATACAGAGAGCTGTCCATTAAAGACTAGGAAGACTAGAAGAGATATTCCATGGTGAAATAATGGAGTGGAAGAGCTCAAACGTAATGCTCGAAGATTATTCAACAAGGCTAAGAGTAATGGTGACTGGAACGCCTTTAAAATAGCCCTCACTGAATACAGCAAGGAACTACGCAAATGCAAAAGGACCACGTGGCAGAGCTATTGTGAGAAGATCAGCGACCTTCCGGAAGCTGTGCGACTTCAAAAGGCCCTCTCTCAGGATCACACAAATGGTCTACGTACATTAAAGAGACCAAATGGTTCACACACTGAATCTTCGGAAGAAACCTGTGAACTTCTATTGGAACCGCACTTTCCAGGATGTGTCCCCATTATCCCCACCAGTCATCGGGATACCCTCCCTGACTAATAGGAACATACGTTTTCGGGTTAGATGGGCAATAAATGGTTTCTCTCTATTAAAACCGCCTGGGCCGACGATATATATCCATGTCTACTACAGAATGGGATGGATATCATCATCACACAACTGACTAGATTTTTTAAATCTTGTCCTCTACATGGCTTTGTGCCATCGACATGGAGAGAAGTAAAGGTAGTATTTATTCCCAAGGTAGGGAGAAAATCTGAACAGTTACCTAAATCGTACAGACCGATTAGTCAAAGTTCTTTTTTCCTAAAGACAATGGAAAAAGTTCTGGACCATCATATCAGGGACACTTACCTGGCACGCAAACCTATTCATGAACTACAGTTTGCGTACCAACAAGATAAATCCACGGGATCAGCTGTCCATAATATTGTCACAATGATAGAAAAGGCTCTTGATGCCAAACAAATATCTCTCTGTGCCTTCATTGATATGCAAGGCGCCTTTGATAATACGTCATAAAGGGCAATTGAAGAGGCCATGTTGAGAAAGGATATCTCTCCAATCATAATTAACTGGACGTTAGAGATGCTCAACTCTAGGGTCATCACACTGAATATAGGCAGCACATTTAGGACCATAAGTGACACTAGGTGTTGTCCTCAGGGAGCCTTCTATCGCCACTGCTTTGGACCTTGGCCATAGGTGAGCTGCTGGGGGAACTTAATGAATTAGGATTCAATGCCTTAGGCTACGCAGATGATCTTGTTATCTCTGTCTCCGACTTTGACGAGAGCACAATATCGGAGCGTATGCAACAGGCTCAATTGGTGTCAGAGAAAAGGGTTATCTATGAACCCATCAAAAACCATACTGATACACTTCTCTAAACGAAGGAAACTCAACCTTATGGAACCAAGTCTGAACGGCTTGACAATAGGGTTCTCGGACGAGGTCAAATATCTTGGGGTTACCCTAGATAAATCCCTCACATGGAACAGCCACCTGGATCAAATTATAAGGCTACCAAGGCTTTATATGCCTGTCAAAGACTGGTAGAAAGTGGGGTTTAAAGCCCCACATGATCTACTGGTCGTTTGAAACTATTGTGAAACCAATGGTTACCTACTCTGCTCTTACATGGTGGCCGAAAGTGGAGCAAACTAATGCGAAAGCAATCCTGAACAAGGTGTATCGCATTGCCTGTATTGGTAACACGGGGGGCGAACAGAACGTGTCCAACCGCTGCTATCGGCATCATGCTTAACATTACACCATTACATATTTCGATCATCGAAGATGCGTGCATGAGTGCCGTACGACTTCAGGATTTTGGTAGCATGAAGAACGGTGACCTAAAGGGCCACATGCGAATCGCAATGCTCTTCATCCACGACCCGGTGGTGAAAGTAACGGACAGAATGCTACCAAAAAAGATATTCATCAGGAAATTTGAAACCACTACATGGACTAGTAGGACCTGGGAACCGGACTAAGGTTCTCAGGTGTGGTTTACAGATGGCTCAAATGGGGACACGAGCGCGGGTATATTTGGTCCCAAATTTCAAACTGCCTTACCCAAGCGGAGGTCTTCGCTATTTATATAGGCGTGACTGAATGTCTCAGAAGAACGACAAAAAGGGAAATAATGGCCTACAACATGATGTCTAAACTGGTCTTGGAGTGCATCGAAGGGCTAAACGAATTAGGTAGATGCAACAAACTAACTCTATGCTGGATTCCGGGACATGAAGGACACGTGGGGAACAAAAGGGCCGATAGCCTAGCCAATCGAGGGGCCCGTCATCCTTTCATCGGTCCGGAACCTTTCTGTGGTGTTTCAGTGGGACACATAAAAGAAAAAATGAGCGAAGGGAGAAAATCACAAAGTGCCGAACACTGGGACAAAAGTATAGGTCAACGGCAGGCTAAGAGATTCATAACTCCATCCAATGTTCAATCGGAAGGACTACTTACCCTTGATAAAAAGGACTTAAGGACCTTGACGGGATACTTAACAGGACACTGCAATCTTAGATATCATCTACGAAAGAAAGGACAATCTGCTATAGACACATGTAGGTGCTGCGAGCAGGAGGTGGAAACAGTACAACACATTCTCTGTGAATATCCAAGACTAAGTGGCAAGAGAATCCTTGCACTTGGATGATACACCGCATCCCCCCGGGACATAAGGAAACTAATGCCAAATAGGGTAATTGGCTTCATAAGGAGCCTTAATCTTTAAGACAACCATGGGCTGCACAAAAGATCAAACTGGTCGCAGCGCGTAGTGCCTGCCTTATCTAATCTATATATAGTAGCAGAGCCCAGCCCTCGAAACTCGAGTGCAAGCAAATTTTAGGAAATTTTATTTTTTCATTCATAAATAGTTTTGCAAGAGCCTAAAGGTATGCTAATCAATTATAGCCAATTCACAGTTCAACATAAATTTAATGAACACACACCCACCTTTTTTAGTTTTTTATTTGAAGCTTAAATATGTGTTTTATGTATGTGTTAGTAGCAACTTTAATTAAATTTAACTCTGAAAAATGTACCGCATGATGTAGATCTATAAATATGGCGAACTTCTGCAAAGAAATACCTTTCAAATGGTAAATTTTTTTGTCAAAATCGGTTCATAATTGAAGGTGTAGAAATTGTCACAAGATACAATATGATCCTCACAGACTTACAGGTTTTTACTAAAATACAAGAATTTATTTAAACAAGAGTTAAACAAGTTTACTTAAATCTAATTCATTGCAAAGTTTCGTTACGGCCATATTCAGTTCTATGAAACTCGATATGAAAATAATTATTTCTCCTGAATGATATTTCACGAACCAAAAATTAAAAAAAAACGGCATAAATTTTGCCATAAAAAATATTATTGAAGATTTTTTCCTTCGAGATTCAAGGTATTTTACAGAAAACCAAATACATCTGTTCTAGGGTTACCGGAAGGGTTTAGTTTGGCTTGATTATCAAGCTTTTTCAGTTTGTGTCAAGACTAATAAAAAACTGTTATTTGCCAAGCTAAAACATAGTTTTTGAAATTTTTCCATCAAACTGACAAGAAAAATCCAGAATAAATAACCTTTCCAAAAAAGTAAATAATTGTTTTTAATTGTACCATGACTAAGTTTTACCCTTCTAAACTCAACACTATTACACTAACAAACTATATACATAAATAAGAAAATTAGAAAATAATAATAAAGAAATTAATTTTTTTGTTTAAATTACATTTGTTAAAAAAAAAAAAATATAAAATTTTACATAGAATAACTTAATTCGTATAGTGTGCTGATAAACATGGCAAACAATGGGGAAGTTGGTCCATCGCAAAACCAAAATTTACTACTTTTTTTGAAAGATGGATGATTTCACTGGACTGCACATTAGGTCAAATGACCGCATTTTCTGAGCAAAGGTGATAAGAATCAAAGGGCCGTGTTACTGTTGTTGTTGTTTTTTATTAGAAAATACTTCAAAACAAAGATGCATGATGGTTGTTTGTTCTAAGAATAGAGCACCGTTACACAGCTGTGCGTCAAAGCCAATCGAGATTCTCTACAAATATGCTATCAAGGTTAGTTTTGCTTGATCAATTTTTAGAGCATGTTACTCGAATTGTGTTGCTAACAGTTCATTACTGTAAAATCAAAAATGAAGAGACACGTAAGTATATGTGACTTTCTCCGAGAAAACGGACCTAGTGTGTCAAAAAACGGGTTGTGTCAAAAACGGTGGATTCTGGTACCTAAAAGGGTATAGAAACTTTAAACGCGTTTTTTTTCTCAAAACTTAATTTTCACACACTAGGTCCATTTTCTCGGAGAAGGTCACATATATGTGTTTAATTAAAACTGCTTTATATTTATGTCGCTACATTTGCAAATAGCTCATTAGTCTACATCAACTTAAAAGGATACAATTAATTTCAAACTTTGACTTTCTGTGAGCCGTCACGAATTTCGACCTCATTTACAAGTAATTCCTCGTTTTTTAGGTAACTTCTTTATAAAAAGCGATTTGTTTATAGTATGGCGAAAATAATGCACAAAAAAGGAAAAATTTAATGCCGTTTTCAAACATGTAGTTTACAAGGAACACATAAACCAAACAATATATTTTTTTTGCGTAAAATCATCTCAGCAGTGGGAAAATTCTCACAGAAAGATAAATTGGTCTTTATGCACCAATAATCATGGGTGGATGAATTCTGTATTAAGTTATGTGCTAGATCTGCCATTCCGTGCCAAATCAGAATTTGGAAAAAGTATAGAAGCCGCAGAACTTGTAAATAAGATAGCTGACATCTTCTCGTTCGTGTATCAACAACATCCGCTCGTAAACAAGTTGGTGGCGATTTGGCTGCATTCCTTAAGGAAAGTATGGAAAGACCAACAAGGCCATCAAAAATTCGTAATGAAGATCCCCAAAACCCAATTCCACTTTCTGCGGATGAGGCTTTAGCTTTCCTTCTTGAAAACCACTTTTCAGTAGAGCAGTATAATGCAATTTGCAAGGAATACATATAAGATACTGCGACATACATCCAACCTACATTAAAATTACAGCAGCAAAATTGAAATGCCGACCTCAGGCCATAATGGCAAATGAGACCCTCGCCAAAGTTTCGTTGCAATCTTTTTTACTGTATACGGCTGAAAAAGTTGTTGAGATACAAAAAGAAATTTTTCAGACAGTAACGAAAGCGGTGAAGACGGATTTTTTAAGCTCCGAATTAGTATTACTTATGGATTTAATAACAGCACTGGTAAAGTTCAATTTGAGCAAATATTTAATTAGCCAAGTTCGTCAAATAGCTGTGATGACTCTCTTTTAGCTACTACAATTATTCCCTCAAGGTTACTGCTCTTATCGGGAAAGCCAATTTAGAACAACCGTACACTGCATTCTATAAAATTTTGTCGGCCCATTAAACTGGCGTACATAAAAGAGACAAAACAGGTTGTTTTGGTAAAGCAGGACCTGGGCTTAAAAAAAGAAGTTGACACTTTGGAAAATATACTTATAAAGGGTGATCCATTTCGAGGTTCCCTACTTAAAAAAAAAAACGTAGAAAGTTCAAATATAACGGGGAATGTTTATTATCATTTGAATGAACATTGGCATATATTTTTTGAAGATTATGTCTATCAAATGTTGGCCGCGGTTACGTCTCAGATGGTCCATCCATTGAGTCCAATTTTCGATGACTTGTTCGAGCATTTCGACTGGTAACTGGCGAATGACACGCGTGATGTTTGGCTCCAAGGCCTGAATCGAAGCGGGATTGTCCGCATAAACTTTAGACTTTACATATCCCCACAGGAAAAAGTCTAACGGTGTGATATCACACGATCTGGGTGGCCAATCGACCGGCCCAAAACGTGAAATTATCTGCTCACCGAAGTGTTCTCTCAATAAAGCCATTGATTGATGCACTGTTTGGGATGTGGCGTCGTCTTGTTGAAACCAAATGTCGCCGAGATCACGAGCTTCAATTTCAGGCATCAAATAGTCGGTTATCATGGCACGATAACGGTAGCCATTGACGGTTACGTTCTCACCGGCATCATTTTTGAAGAAATATGGACCGATGATTCCACCAGCACTGCGTGCCAGACGTGGTCTATTCGGTCGAATATTATCCAATAATGAATGCTGGGTCTCAAGATGGGTGATGATGTTGCGAATAGTACGCTCATTAGGCCGATTATGTTGACCATAAGTTGAGCATAAGTGCCCGAAACACATTCTTCACAGAACGTGAATTTTCGTTATAAAGTTCAACGATTTGTAAAAGTTGTTCAGGCGTTAGTCTTTCCATGATGAAATACCAAACAATAATAAACAAAAATAACATGACAGCATGACACGACTCACACGTGACCTGTCAAAAAAAAGGCTATTGAAAAAAGTATCTCTACTTGGATCACCCGGTATCTGCTTGTGATGGAGAATCTGTTGAAATAAATGAAATTATTTTTAACACTTATTGAGTGAAAAGTTTTAAATATATTAACTGGAACTAAATCAAACCAAGTTTGTCCCATTTTTGCTGCTACACCTGAGGACTTTATGAATACGCTTAATTATGAAAACTAGCAGATACCAGCGCTCGAAATTCGAGTGCAATTTCAAGGCAACTTTATTTTTAAATTTAGCCAATTCACAAACCAATACTTTTTTGGTTTATTATTATTGTGAATGAAGATAACAAACTTATTAACAAACACAATAACAAGTTTAATAAACACGCACATAGCATATGTATATGTATGTGTTAGTAGCAACTTTAAATGCAATTTACTCCAAATAAAGAAAAAAAAAATTAAAAATCTGTAAATCTGGTGAATAACTAAAAAGAAATACCTTCCAAATAATATTCGTTTGGTCAAAATCAGGATAAAACGGTGTAACAAAACATCGGTAAAAACAAAATCGCCTAGCCTATTAATATTATAGATTAAATATTCGGTGCAAAAAGAGGAAAACTTAAAGTTTTGTTTAGATTGTTTGAATTTGTATTACATTTGGAATATAAATGCATATTACAACAGTGGCAGATTACGAGGAGATGATAAGTTGACTATCTAAAAAAGAAAAGCGGACAGCTCCGAGCTTTTAATGAACATGCCATTTTTTGAAAAAATTTATGTTGACAAAGATCTTATTCTAAACCATCTTGATTTGTTTGAATTATATTTTTTTGAAACATCAAAACGTTTTCAGGACCTATATTCCTGGTAGGCAATGTTTCCTAAGGTCCATAAAGTACTCATATACTCAAAACAGATAATGGAAAGTACTGCACTTCCAATTTGTTTTTTTTTTGAAGAAGCTGCTGAATCGCGACATAAAATATAAAAAGCCGATAGATTGCATCAAGCCCGCAAAAATAACTGCATCAATAACTTGTTGGACGTATTAATAGGGCTGTCCAGACTAAAGATCCATTAATTTCTACAACATTTATAAATAGATGCTTACAAAAACGGAAACGTTCCACACTTTCACCTGAAGTCATTCAACCATTATGTTACAGCGAACCCCTACAAAAATTTAACAGTAGCAACCAAGACGAGGAAATTAATGAAAGTGAAGAGGGCCCTTTTGATTTAAGTTTACGAAATGAATTAGATTTAAGCAATTAATAAAAGTTTTAGAATAATAAGAATGAACTAGTATAGCCCAGAACTCTAAATTCGAGTGCAAATTCTAGGAAATATTATTTTTTCATTCAGTTTTTGTCTTCCAATATTTTTTTAATCTATATATTTATAAAAAATTTATAAATATTTGAATGAGCCTAAAAGTATGTTAATCAATTTTAGCAATTCACAATTCTGATATCTATAATATTAATAGGCTAGCCGATTTTTTGTTACCGATGTAAGTTTCACAGTTTTACCCCGATTTTGACAAAAAATTTATCATTTAAAAGTTATTTCTTTTTAGCTGTTACCCAGATTTACAGATTTTCATCGTGTGGAATATTTTTTTGGAGTTATGATCGTTTAAAGTTGCTACTAACACATACATAAAATTATACAATGCTATGTGTGTGTTTATTAAATTGGTTAATGTGTTTGTGTTAATGTGTTGAGTTTGTTTTCTTCATTTAAAATGAGTTGAATTGTGAAGCATACCTTTAGGGTCTTTATTAAATGAAAATATTTCCTTGGATTTGCACCCGAATTTCGAGTGTTGGAAGCTGCTAGTATAATTTAAATCTTTCGCATTACCAGGGTGTAACGAATTATTCTAAATTATTTTATTTTATTTAATATATTTTTAAGACAGATTGAACATAAACTTTATCATTCTCAGCTTCTCCACCACATGAACTATAACCATAACACTCCTCCGTGCCCGCATATTGCTTAAAAAGGGAACAGAAAATTTATCTTCACGTATTAATATATAGATTTTTATATTAGCAGAGCCCAGTTGTTTGCTATAAGTGATACATAGATGACGCTTTCTGTTTGATTTTAAAAAGTGCCATAAAAAATCTTTAATTAGTAGATGTAATATATGACGAGCATAATCTGTCGACGTCAGCATTCTCATTCGCATTTACTTTAACTTTTCGATTCAGTTTTTCACATTTTATTCAGGAAGTTTGGACGACCTGCATCATCAGCACTTGCATGGCCACAGTGAAGGTTCAAATTCGACATAATGCTTATCAATCCATTCGTTGTATTGGACAGTATTTTTCCAATCAATAACTGATATGTATTTAATTATAACACGGAACTCTATGAAATTTTTTCTTGTCAAAATCCAAAATTAACAGCACTTTTGTAACGTTAAATCTGCTTCTAATGAACGAAATGTCGAATGTCAAGTTTGCTAGTACTGAATTAAATATATTGGTACTAGCACCACCATCTGTATGTGAGACTAAGCACTTTTCACCACAATTGGTGAAATTAAAGTCTTCTAGTGATTTAAGAGAACATGAACCGAAGCTCTTAACTACAAAATTTAATCAATCTTATAAAATTTCAGGCAGCCGTTATTACATTCAGGGCATTATTCAATGAATTTAAATTAATTTATTAAATTCCTTAACAAAAATTGTTACTCACTGTTTTCTTCACCAATCGACGCGTTCAATTTCAAATCATTGAATAAATTTCTAAAATATAATTTACTGTCTTAAGTCTAATTAATTGAATTATAATGAAATTAATTCAAAATATGAAATTTTTTCTTTGGCGTGCCGAAACTATTACATTTTTTTTGTTTAAAGAAACACTCAAATACTTTTTTTGAAATTATTATTATAATTCTTTTTTTTTCTCGATATAAAAAAAATTTTTTTTTTTTGACATTTGTCATTCAAAATGCTCGTTCACACATCAGTATACAAATAACCTCTACTCGTGAACATTAACAGCAAATTATGTATACACATGAACATACGAATAGATCACATGAATTTTAAGTTATGAAGCTGTAAACTCATAATTGTTCATTGTACTTTTTTCTAATTTTCAAATCTTTGATAATTTGGTGTATTTTAAAAATACTTAATTTAAAATTTAAAGTGACAAAAATTGTGTGGCTTTTATAGTGCATAAATATTTTAATTTTATTATTTTGACGAAATATGGCTGTCAGTAAATGTCAATGAATTCGTATTGAATGTAACACAACTGAACTGAACTATTGGGTGTTTGGAAAAGTTGTTGCCACTTGAAAAAGGCAATTGTGAATATTGAGGGAATATGATATTTGCAAATTCTATAATTAAATAAAGATTTAATGTTTAAAAGTTCATGTTTAATATAGTTTTAAAATTTTATTAAATTATAATGAATTTTTATTTAAAGCAGCACTTCCATAATAAGAAATTCATCTAAATTATAGACTATTATCCTATTTTCTCTTCTTTTTGTGAGATGGTCCTTGGGAAGCTTTCACAACTCCTTAATGTTGTAAGGGTTAAATACCCGAGCCGAACATCTGTTACAAGAAAAAAGTGTGCTGAATCGATTAAAGCTGATTTTGAAGCGAAACGAGCTATAGTGGAAAGGTCTTTCGGACCTAGTGCCATTACAAGCAGAAATCGCTAATGAGTTTTGCTGAATTGTGTTTTTTTTACCCGAATTCTTGCTCATAACGTGGAAATAAAGCGGGCCAGTAAAAGACACATAATACCCCTACACCATATTCTGCACTCTCATCACCGAAGATATGGTAAAACAACGGGAAACCAACCAAAAAGCTAGGGTGCTAACAACTGCATGGAATTCGACAAATCCTACAAAGAAAAGGAATGTAAAACAATCACTCTAAAAGATTTCGATTAATTTTAGGCTTTCGTTTTGTATGCTGGGCTGTCTAAATCGCATAATGAGCCTGCTAAGGAACTGTGAGGTCCAACCCATGTTCCAATACACAAAGCCGCAATATCATACGATCGATTTATGCTCATTAAAAAAATTAATTCGCTTTGATAACGCAAATACGCGATGTGAGCGATTAATCTGCAGTAAAACTGCTGCTATTGACGATCTTTTGCAAATGTTGCAGACCAATTTGGTGACAGTTTGCAGCCCGCACGATTCGCTGGCCGAGGACGAGCAGTTACTCCCATATAGAGGCCGCACATGGTTTCCACAATATATTCCGTCTAAGCCAGCCAAGTACGGAATAAGGGTATGGGGCTGTGCGATTCGAAATCATTTTATCCCCTCAAAGGAATGATTTAATCTGGGGAAAAGTGGGAAAAAGTGGTAAAAGAGAAAGTTTTAAAATTTTGTGAAGAAAAGCATGTTTTCCCAACAACACAATACGTAACATACTTTAGTTGGGATTAAATCAAAAATCAAAAATAATTTTAATGCCGGTAATTCTACAGGTATTATTGGTTATTAAATTTGCCTTTGACTGTGTATGGCACGATGGACTCATTTTGAAAATGATAATCTTTAATTTTGCCTGGAAATCATTAATCTAATTCAAAGTTTATATAGGAGGTATTTTTTAATCAAAAATTGCAAATTCACCAGGCTGCCCTCAAAGATCCTGCCTGTCACCAATTTTGTATGACATCTGATTTTCCTACTTTGGTGCATTGCTCGTCGTCTATATATGCAGATGATACTGCGATTCTCTGCCATGCGATACTTGCTGAAAATATCATCAACAGTCTCCAAAATGCTTTAATAATTCTAGAGATATATTGCAAAAAATGGAAAATCCTTATTAACACACAAAAAACACGGGCAATATATTTTACTCGAAGCCATAAGCATTGTTTTACACCATAAAGGAATTTCTGCTTTAATAACACGGATATTAAATGTGAATCTAAATAACAAATATCTCTGAGTCATCCTGGATTCAAAAATAAATTTCGGTCAACATATTAAATAATGTCACAAAACTTATTCGTTTGTTTATAGAAAGTCCACCCGAAGTCGAGACAACAAAATTTTAATATTCAAAACTATTTTTATGTCTACAATATTTTATGGAGCTCCAGTATGGAATGATGCTGCGAATTTTTATATCAAGAAGCTTCAAGTAAGCCAAAATAAACTTTTACCATGGCATTTTTCCAATCAACGACTACACTCTAACTATCAATTGTATTGATATGATTGAAGACATAATTTTGAAACTAACTAATAATTATGACCACCTCAGATGTCAACTGTCTGAATACGAACATATCAACGAATTGACAGTTAATACGTAATCTTAATGTTTATCTTAATATAATTTTTTTTTTTTGCTATTTAAATAGATTTTTTTTACTTTCTACCTAAATTAAAAATGTTATATTTATCATTACTAGCAGATTCCAGCGCTCGAAATTCGAGTGCAATTTCTAGGCAGCTTTATTTTTCAACTTAGCCATTTCACAAACCAACACTTTTATGATTTGTTATTATTATGAATGAAGATAACAAACTCATTAACAACCACATTAACAAATTTAATAAAATACACATTGCATATGTATAATTTTATGTATGTGTGAGTAGCAACTTTAAATGCAATTTACTCAAAATAAAGGAAAAAATTCAAAAATCTGTAAATCTGCAAAACGACTAAAAAGAAATACCTTTCAAATAATATACGTTTGGTTAAAATCGGGATAAAACGGTAGAACAAAACATCAGTCACAAGAAATCGCCTAGCCTATTAATAGTACAGATTAATCATCATATTTTTGGTAATAATTTCTAAGTAGAAGAGGACAATTAAATGCCTGACCTCTCAAATATTCTGTATTATTACTTTATAAATATTTTCTTATGCTATGTTAATAAATGAGTAAATAAATTAATGTCGCTTAAGCTATTTTTGCGGTTATGGTTTAAAACTTTTTGAAATTACTTTTTCTATTTTTTTTTTGAAATTGTTTAAATATTTTTTTACTTTTTTGAATTTTTGTGCGTTTTAAAGAAACACAAAATTAATAAAAATCGATTTAGCAATGTCCTTCCGTCGGTCTGTCTGTCCGTCTGACTGTGTATCCATGTATATTTTCGATGATTTTTATATATTTCGATGATATTTGGTATCAAAACTTTGTCTGCTATATGACGAACATTACTGAAATTCGTAAAAATCGGTGTATATTCAGACCTAGCCCCCATACAAATAAGCATTATCAGACCGACCGGTATGTATTGGCATTTTATAACAAAAACATCTCCATAATAGCAAATTTTAAATGGACGTGAAAGTTTAATACAGTAATATTCTAGAAATTATATACATAATGTGCTAAAATTTAATTAAACACCCAATAATTGTGTGTTTTCTTCAATGTGTGGCATGGATTGTATGCTGTAAATTCTTGATGAATTATCTACATGAAACAGTTGTTTGTTATAAAAATAAGAAGAAAAAAAAAATAAAAGAAAAAATACACATAATAGAAAAGAAATAATAATAGAAAAAAGGGAAAAGTAAACTAAAGCAAAGATTCTATCTTTATTTTGTACATGAGAAATTTCAAGAAACATAGTCTGCTTTTCGAGAAGAGTCACTAAAAGTTATTGTGCAAATGAGGCAAAAGTATGACATTCATGTTAATCGTTGAAAATCTTTTGATGCTTATAATTATGGACTTCATTCAAATGTTTTTCTTTTTCATTGAAGAATATTATGTATGAATATCGAGACATAGTACGAGTATATACAGACCTACAAACAGTTACAAACACTATTGCAAATTAAGAAAATTTTCTATATTTAGGAGCAAACCCATTGAACTATTCAAATCAAACTTATAGGCAAAACCTTAAAGTAGTGAAATCATTTTTGATTTTGATGAATTTGTTAAAGGAGGAATATAAAAACAAAAATCTACAAAAGTTAGAAATTTGGTGAGAATTGATAAAAAATTTTCATTTAAAATCAATGAGCCATTAACAAGGAGAAGTTTTTTTTGTATACTTTTCGTTATTATTTTGCAATTAGTTCTTAATAAAATACCCTGGATCTCCAGTCCAAAATTTTAATAAAAAAATTGCGTTTGTAACATAATAATAGCGGAAATAAATTCTGTTAGTTGCTTGTTGATCAATAATAAATAATAGAAATTTTTTTTGAAGTGTAAACTTCTATACGCGCAGAGGTTAAATTTCTATTTCTCAATACAATCACAAAGACTGCGTAACATGTAAGACGTAAGACAAAATCGGTGTAGCTTATGATTGTATTGGTGAAAAAATGTGATATGACCTTTTTGAAAATGAAAAATAAAAAATTAAAAATAAAAAATGAAAAATGGAAAAAAAAAAATAAAAACTGAAAAATAAAAAAATTAAAAATAAAAATTTGAAATAAAAAATGAAAAATAAAAAATTAAAAACGAAAAACAAAAAATGAAAAATTAAAAATGAAAAACGAAAAATTAAAAACAAAAATTAAAAATGCAAAATAAAAAATTAAAAATGAAAGATGAAAAATAAAAAATGAAAAATAAAAAAATTAAAAAAAAAAAATAAAAAAAAAAAAAAAATAAAAAATGAAAAATGGAAAACGAAAAATGAAAATGAAAAATAAAAAATGAAAAATAAAAAATAAAAAATTTAAAACAAAAAATGAAAAATGAAAAATAATAATGAAAAACAAAAAATGACAAATAAAAAATTTAAAACAAAAAATGAAAAATAAAAATAAAAAATGAAAAATTAATAATAAAAAATAAAAAATGAAAACTAAAAAAATGAAAAATGAAAATTAAAAACTGAATAATAGAAATTAAAAAATGAAAAATGAAAATTGAAAGATGAAATATGAAAAATAAAAAAATTAAAAATGTAAAAAGAAAAATAAAAATGAAAGATAAAAAATGAGAAACGAAAAACAAAAAATTAAAAATTAAAAATGAAAAACGAAAAATGAAAAACAAAAATTAAAATGGCAAAATAAAAAATGAAAAATGAAAGACGAAAAATAAAAAATCAAAAATAAAAAAATTAAATATGAAAAATAAAAAATAAAAACTTAAAAATAAAAACTGAAAAATGAAAAATTAAAAAAAAAATGAAAAACGAAAAATTAAAAATGAAAAACCAAAAATGAAAAACGAAAAATCAAAACAAATATTAAAAATGCAAAATAAAAAATTAAAAATGAAAGATGAAAAATTAAAAATGAAAAATAAAAAATGAAAATTGAAAAATAAAAAAATTTTTTTTTCATGAAAAACGAAAAAGTAAAAATAAAAAATTAAAAATTAAAAATTTAAAACAAAAATTGAAAAATAAAAAATGAAAAATAAAAAATTAAAAATTAAAAATAAAAAAAAAAAATTAAAAATTAAAAATTAAAAATTAAAAATTAAAAATGAAAAACGAAAAACGAAAAATGAAGAGAAAAAAAGGAGAAATAAAAAAAGAAATATGAAAAATAAAAAATAAATAATGCAAAATGAAAAATAAAAACTGAAAAATGAAAAATAAGAATAAACAAGTAAGAAAATTATAGTCCGTCTAGACCGACTATACGATACCCAATACCATGCGTTTAGAGACCCTATGTCTTAGGCCCAACTAATTGATATAGAAAATAAGCATAAACTAAATTTGAGTGGGATTTTTATTAATTTTTTTGGCTGCGGATATGAAAAAGTTCATATCGTATGCTATATCTATCTGGGGACTAGGTTCATAAATGGACCGATCCCGATCATGTTTCATAAAGTCTCTTGTATTTTGCAAAAATATATACAAACTAAATTTGATTCGAATCAGTGCAATATTTTTGTTTTTTGATAGATTTAAGTGAAGGACGGGAAGCAGCTCTATATGGGGCCTATGACTCAGAGTTGTCCCATAGGGATCATTTTTGGACTACTCATTAGTAAATGTAATATATGCTTACAAACCCAATTTGAGTAAGATCTATATGACAATTTGGATCTTATGGCAATTTATGTCGATGTTATAGGGGTCATTTGTATGGGGGATAGGTCTGAACATGGACCGATTCTCACCAATAGCGTTCATACTATGGCCGATAAAAGCTTAAATACCAAATTTCATCAAAATATATTCATATTTGCGACCTGCAGTTTGATTACAAGATTTACATGGAAACAGACGGACGGACGGACATCGCTAAATCGACTCAGAAAGTGATTCTGATTCGATCGGTATAATAAAAGATGGGTTAGGTCAAATATTTTTGGTAGTTACAAACAGCAACACAAAGTCATTATACCCAAACCACATAGTGTATAGGGTATAAAAATGAAAGGTGAATAATGAAAAATAAAAAATTAAAAATAAATAATTTAAAATATAAAATGAAAAATAAAAAATGAGAAGTGGAAAAATTAAAATAAAAAATGAAAGATAAAAATGCAAAATGAAAAATAAGAAATGAAAAATAAAAAACGAAAAATAAAAAATAAAAAATGAAAATTGAAAAAAAAAAAAATGAAAAATAAAAATGAAAAATGAAAACTGAAAAATTAAAAATGAAAAATAAAAAATAAAAAATAAAAAATGAAAAATTAAAAATTTAAAATAAAAAATTTAAAACAAAAAATGAAAAATAAAAATGAAAAATAAAAAATGAAATTTTAAAATTTAAAAAAAAAAAAAATAAAAATGTAAAATGAAAAACGAAAAATTAAAAATGGAAAATAAAAAATGAAAAATAAAAAATTTAAAACAAAAAATAAAAAATTTAAAACAAAAAATGAAAAATGAAAAATAAAAATGAAAATAAATAAAAAATGAAAAATAAAAATTAAAAATGAAAAACGAAAAATGAAGAGCAAAAAATGAAAAATAAAAAATGAAAAATTAAAACTTAAAAATTAAAAACCGAAAAATGAAAAATAAAAATAAAAAATGGAGTGAAAAATGAAAAATTGAAAATAAAGAATTTAAAATATAAAATGAAAAATAAAAAATGAAAAGTGAAAAAAAAATAAAAATAAAAATGAAATATAAAAAATAAAAAATTTTAAATAAAAAATGAAAAATAAAAAATATAAGATGAAAAATGAAAAATAAAAAATTAAAAATAAAAAATTAAAGATGAAAAATGAAAAACGAATAATAAAAACTGAAAAATTAAAAATAAAAAATGAAAATTGAAAGATGAAATATGAAAAATAAAAATTGAAAAATAAAAAAATGAAAAATGAAAAATGAAAAATGAAAAATGAAAAATGAAAATGAAAAATGAAAAATAAAAAATGAAAAATGAAAACTGACAAATGAAAATTGAAAAATGAGAAATAAAAAGCGAAAAATTAAAAGTTGACCCGTTAAATTAATAAATAATAATAGATATTATTATTTTAGCAGAGCCCATGTAGTTGTCTGCTATAAGTGATACATGGATGACGCTTTCTGCTTGATTTTAAAAAAGTGCAATAAAAAATTTTTATTTACTAGATGTTTACACATCTCCCCTGTGATCGGACTCACATGATTTTGTTTATTAATTAAATGAATTTTTAATATTTTGATTACAACTATAAATAAAAAAAGTAAGAAAGTTGTAGCCGGTCTAGACCGACTATGAGATACCTATACCATTGGTTTAGAAAATTGGACTTAGATCTAAATCTTAGTGGAATTTGTATTAACTTTTGAGGCATATCATATCGGATGCTATACTTATATGGGGACTAGGTCGGGAAAAATCTGTGCAATATTTTTGTTTTCTTGATAGACTAAAAATCAGGAAGCAGCTTTATATATGGGGGCTATGACTAGGAATTGTCCTATAGGGTTTATATTTGGAATACTGATTAATGGATATAGTAAAAACAAACAAACTCCATTGGCCGAGATCTATATGATAATTTAGATCTTATGGCAATCGATATAAATCGATATCAAACGGGTCATTTGTATGGGGTCTAAGTCTGAACATGCACCGATTATCACAAATTTCAATAACGTTCATGCTATAGACGATAGAAGCTTATATATGGATACACAGACAGAAAGACAGGCGGACGGACGGACATCGGTGAATCGACTCCCAAAGTGATTCTGTGTCGATCGGTATAATAAAAGATGGTAGTTATAAACATCAGGACAAAGTCATTATATCCTGACCACATAGGTTATAAATAATATGTTCTTAATCAACTTGATAAAATCTTTTATTGAAGAGTGTTCATTTGACGACCTACATTTTTTTATCAATATAAAAATTTTTTTCATTCGATTAAAATCATACAAAAATATTTAAATTAAAAAATTCTGTAATGACATGAATTCTCAATTCTCTCGTTATACCCAAATTATACGTTTGACGATTAAATATGTTATTGAACTATTAATTAACTTAAATGAAAAATTTTATTGAAACGTATTCAATTAACGATCTCCAATCAAACCAAAAATAGTTAGATAATCAAATTTCATAATTGAAATAATTCTCAACTTTAATAGTGGTGGTAATAGTTATTTTATGTTTAAATATATTATTGACAAAGTCTATATATTATTGAACTAAATAATAATTTAAATTATTTAGTAATTAATTTTTACATATATAAAACTGTACAACAGTATTTTTGGGCTACTACGAATCCTATGCCAGATGAATGTATTATATTAATATAGTCAAACCCCCGATGAGTTTGGGGCTGTGTGGGTACAGTCAAGTTTTGTGGCAGTTTAAAATTTTAATTTTTTTGGCCACCTCTGTACAATATAAAACGCAAAAACCAGTATAGGCGTTGTTCTGAGCTTAATTCTGTGTTCGGATATCTTCACTGAAATGTCATGGGAATTTTTTTGTAACCCATAGTGAAATTTTCAGCTGAAAATATTCTCCGAACATTTTAACCCTCTAAACTCCACTTTTAGGGGACCTTTTTTTAGTATGTATTCAAAAATAGGTCTTAAATGACTCATAAAACGGGCCAACAGAGGGTTGAAATGTTTTACAAAATCCCCACGAAATTTCATTGAAGACATCCGAACTCAGAATTAAGCTCAGAATAACGCTTTTACTGCTTTTTGCATCTTATATTGTACAGTGGTGGCCAAGAAAATGAAAACTTCAAACGGCCATAAAACTTGACTGTACCCACACAGCCCCAAATCCTTTGGGAATTTTTACTATACTTACCTAGGACATTCGTCTGATCTGGGAATCGTCGACGCCCACGATCATAACCTCCATTTTGTTCCATAGTGCAATTTAAAAATGTTATTAATTAAATTTTTCATGAAGTTGTAATGTTCAATTAGCACTCTACATTTTTTTTTTATCGATATAACAGATAAGAAAAATATTCAAAATAAAAAAATTCTGTAATTAAATCTCAATTCTCTTGTAATATCCTAAGCATTGGTTTGAGTATCAAATATATTTTCAATATATCTGTGGTCACAAGTGATAACCGCCTAAGTCTACTTAAAAACGATTTGAGTTATGTATTCTATCATATTCTATTAAAAACGCCTTATATTTATGTGAAATCCCATTTCTCTAAAGTTATTAATGAGTCGTAATGAAGACCCATTAGATTTATATAAAAAGTTATTTTTCTCGAAAGCATGATTTTCCACTTAGGCGGTTAATGGTTGTGGCCACAGATATATTATTGAATTAAATAATAATTTGGATTATTTCTTAATTAATTAAATTCCTAATCTATTTGATTTAAAATTTGATTGAAAAGTGTTATATATCTGTAATAGTAATAAGCAAGGCGATTTCTTGTGAAGTTTTCTTATCTTTTAGTTACCAACCGATTTTGACAAAAAATTTACCACTTGAATGCTATTTCTTTACAGATGTGCACCATCTTTACAGATGTGCAGCATTTGGTATATTTTTTTTGAGTAATAATCATTTTAAGTTGTACTAACACCTATATAAAACACATAAATATTTAAGCTTCAAATAATTGTGTCGAATTGCGTATTGGCCAACATTGATTAGCATACCTTTAGGCTGTTATAAAATTATTTATTTACAAACCCATTTATATATCTTCGGTGTGTTCAACAAATATTTATAATGAAATTTAATGAATTCTATTTAAAAATTCACCCTTTAAAAATTTTATTTAAATATTCATAAGTTTTTAATGTTTATCGATTATAATAATACTGAAGGAGAAAATTTAATTAAAAAATAAAATTTCCTGGAATTTCCACTCGAATTTTGGGCACTGGGCTCTGCTATTATTAATTAACTTCTTAATCAAGTTGACTAAAGATCTTATTGCGGAGTTTTCAAGTGATGATCTACAATTAGTTTTATTGATATAAAAAATATTTTCCTTAGATAAAAAATCAAACATATATGTTTAAATTAATAAATTCTGTAAGTTAAATGAATTCCCTATTCTCCCGTAATACCCCAATTATGGCTTTAATGATTTAATATTGATAAAATTAAAATAATATGGAAAAATTAATAATATAATTTATCCATTAATTAAATAAATTCATAATTATTTGATTAAAAATTTAATTGGAATATGTTGTATATCTATAATATTAATAGGCTAGGCGATTTCTTGTGACCGATGTTTTGTTCTACTGTTTTATCCCGATTTTGACCAAACGTATATTATTTGAAAGGTATTTCTTTTTAGCCATTTTGTAGATTTACAGATTTTTAAATTTTTTGCTTTATTTTGAGTAAATTGCAATTAAAGTTGCTACTAACACATACATAAAATTATACAATGCTATGTGTGTGTTTATTAAATTTATTAATGTGTTTGTAATAAAAGTTTGTTTTTTTGTGTTGATTTGTAATTGGCTATGATTGATTAGCATACATTTAGGGTCTTTATTTAATGAAAAAATAAAATTTCCTAGAATTTGCCTCGAATTTTGAGAGCTGGAATCTGCTAGTATTAATTAACTCCTTAACTAAGTGGAATAAAAATGCATTTGCATATATATATATATATATATTTCTATCGATATAATATATTTTTCGTTGGATGAATATCATACGAAAAATACTTAAGTTAACAAATTCTGTAACTGAAATGATTTCTTAATTCTCTTGTAATACCCTGATTACTTTTTTGGTGGTAACATATATTTTTGAACGAATAATTAATTTAAATTATTTATAATAACTAGCAGATTCCAGCGCTCGAAATTGGAGTGCAATTTCTAGACAAATTTCAACTTAGCCAATTCATAAACCAACACTTTTTTGGTTTATTATTATTGTGAATGAAGAAGACAATCTCATTACCAAACACATTAACAAATTTAATAAACATACACAAAGCATATGCATAATTTTATGTATGTGTTAGTAGCAACTTTAAATGCAATTTACTCAAAATAAAGGAACAAATTTAAAAATCTGTAAATATGGGGAACAGCTAAAAAGAAATACCTTTCAAATATTATACATTTGGTCAAAAGCGGGATAAAACTGTGGAACAAATAATCGGTAACAAAAAATCGCCTAGCCTATTATAGATTTTATTCAATTTTATTCAATTAATGGTCCAAATTTTCTTTTTTTATCGATATAACAATTTTTCAAAAGATGGAAAACAAACAACAAATATTTAAATAATTAAATTCCATTATTGAAATGAATTCTCAACTCTCTTGTAATTTTTATTTCAGAACGAAATATGTTATTGAAGAAGTTAAAATATTATTGAATTTAAATTAAATTAATTAAATTATTTATTAACTTATTGTTATATATCTACAATATTAATGGTTAAGGCGATTTCTTGTGACCGATGATTTGTTAAACAGTTTTCTTCCGATTTTGACCAAACGTATCTTATTTGAAAAGTATTTCTTTTTAGCTGTCCACCAGATATACAGATTAGCATCGTCTGGAAAATTTTTTTGGAGTTATGCTCATTTAAAGATGCTACTAACACAAACATAAAATTATACAATGCTATGTAAGTGTTTATTAAATTTGTGTGTTTGCAAAAACAATGAGTTTGTTTTCTTCATTCACAATAATAATTGTGTTGAATTAAAAAATAATTTTGGACATAAATAATTCACAATTATAATTGTGTTGAATTGAAAATAATTTTGGACATAAACTAATAACGCATTCGATATTTAAAAAATATGAAATATATAAAATAATTTATTAAATGAAAAAAAAAAAAAATTTCCTATAATTTGCACTCGAATTTCGAGGACTGCGATCTGCTAGTATATACATATATAATTGAAAAATGTGATCTATAATATTAATGGGCTAAATGTTTCTTGTTACCGATGTTTTGTTCTACCGTTCTATCCCGATTTGGACCAGACGTATATTATTTGAAAGGTATTTCTTTTAAGCTGTTCACCAGATTTACATATTATTTAATTTTTTCCTTTATTGCGAGTAAATTGCATTTAAAGTTGCTACTAAAACATACATAAAATTATACAATGCTATGTGTATGTTTATTAAATTTGTTAATGTGTTTGTTAATGAGTTTGTTACCTACATTCACAATAATAATTAACCAAAAGGTGTTGGTTTGTGAATTGGCTAAGTTGAGAAATAAAATTGCCTAGAAATTGCACTCGAATTTCGGGCGCTGGAATCTGCTAGTATTTATTAATTAATTTAGTTATCAAGTTCATTAATAATTTTATTCAATTAAAGACCTACATTTTTTTTTTTTTATCAATATAACAATTATTTTTATTGGATGGAAATTTAATTTAAAAAATCTGTCGTTGATTCAAAATTCTCTTGTAATACCCCAATTATTTATTAATGTTGAATATATTATTGATAAAAAGATATATTATGGAATTGGATAAATGGTAATCATACGAAGAAAAATACAATAACCAAATTCCGTTAATGAAATGAATTTTCAACTCTCTTGTAATAGTTGTCGGTTAATGAAATATGTTATTGACAAAATAGAAATATTATTGAACTAAAAAATAGTTCAATTTATTCATTAATTAATTTACACAAGTACGTATGATGTACATAATATGTAATGTGTACACATATACCCTTTCAATTACGGAATTTCGTTATAGCAAAGTTGCTCGATATTTTATATTGGAAAAATTTAAATAGTATCTCTTTTTCTGAATTCTCATTACGTTGGTTTCAGCAAACTTATATGTGTTTAACTTTTGACCAAACAGACAATCAAGTGCTTTTGGCTACTGATGAAGGTTGGCGACTCCTCCCGAAACAGCTGTATAACCCGTCTTACAGAATATGGATCAAATTATTTTAAATAAATATGCTAATGTTTTTTGCTTTATTTAAAGTTAAATATTTGATCTTGATTAATTGCTAAGTCAGTTATTAATTGTGCTAATAATTTATACTAGCAGATCCCAGCCCTCGAAATTCGAGTGCAAATTAGAGGAAATTTTTATTTTTTCATTTAATAAAGACCCTTAAGGTATGCTTATCAATTTTAGCCAATTCACAATTCAACACTTTTTAAATATCGATTATTGTCGTTATTGGTTTATGTCCAATTATTGGTTTATTTCCAAAATTATTATTGTGAATGAAGAAAACAATATCACAAACACATTAACAATTTTAATAAACACACGCATAGCATTGTATAATTTTACAAACACAAAAACTTTAACAAATTTAATAAATACACACATATCATTGTATAATTTTATATATATGTTAGTAGTAACTTTAAATGCATTTTACTCCAAAAAAATTTCAAAATTTGAAAACCTTGTTAATCTGGTGGACAGCAAAAAGGAAAAACCTTTCAAATAAGATATGTTTGGTCAAAATCGGGAGAAAACTGTTTAACAAATCATCGGTCACAAGAAATTGCCTTAACTATTAATATTGTAGATCAACTTATATTAACTTCTTCATCAAGTTGACTAAAACTTTTACTGCAGAGTATTCAATAAACAACTTACAATTTTTTTTATATCGATATAGCTATTTGTTTCATTAGATGTAAGCAAAACAAAAAATAATTAAATTAACAAATTCTGTATTTGAGTCCCAATTCCCTTGTAATAACCCAATTTTTTATTTGATCATTAAATATATTATTAAACTGATAATTAATTTAAATTATGTTTTATTAATTAAATTCTTCATCCATTTGATTAAATGCGTCATTGATAAAATAAATGTATTATTGAGTTAAAAATAATTTTAATTATTTATTAATTAATTGAATTCCAAATATGTATGATTAAAAAGAGTTATATGGATTAACTAACATTTTAATCGAGTTCATTAAAAATTTTATTTCAGAGAATCCAATAAATGACCTACAATTAGTTTTATTGATATAATTTTTCTTGCAGTAGATGAAAATCAAAAAAATATGATTAATTCTGTATTTGAAATTGAAATGCTTTTGTAACATCGCAATTATTTGTTTAACGATTAATTATGTTATCGATAAAATAAAAGAATAATTGAACTAAAAAAATAATTTCAATTATTTATTAATTGTTCCATATATATAATTGTATATATATAATAATATATAAAATGCAAGTTTCTCATCAAATTGATGAAAAATTTGAATGCAGAGTGTTCAATTGACGATCTATAATATTTAATTGATATAACAATTTCTTTCCCTAAAAGAGAAATTAAACAAATATATTTAATTAATTCTCAATTTTCTTGTAACAACCCAATTAGTTGTTTGCTGCTTAAATATATTATTGATCTAATAACTAATATGAGTTATTAAAAAATTAATTTAAATATTATATACATTAATTAACTTCTTCATCAAATCGGTAAAAATGATAATGAAGAGTGTTCAATTAACGACCTATAATTTTGTTTATCAGAAAAAAAAAATTTTTTTTATTAAATGGAAATCAAACAAATTTATATTAAATTAACGAATTCTGTAATTGAAATAATTTTTTTGATAAAATAATGGATGATATAAATATATAGTTGAACTAAAGATGAATTAATATTATTTTTTTTTGTTAATTAAATTCGATTAAATATTTAACAAGGTTCAGAAAATACACACATCAAACACACAATGTTCTGTTCTAAACCAGCCAATACATTTTTTTATTTTCATGTCAATTATGTGTGTTTCTAAATTTTGTACGGTGCCGAACACAATCATGACTGTGTTTCGTTTTAATATTTCGTTATGTACAAGAACATGTTTCTATCACGTATTTTTTTTTATTTCGAACACACATAAACCGCACAGATTCGAGTGTAGCTTTATTTTAAGTTCGTCTTCTTGTATGTGTACTGCTAAAAAACAGAACATGTTCCTGAACGCGTACATCTAAAAATTAAAACTTTATCCCCTGCTGATAGGATAAAACTAAACGAAAGTCATAAACAACATATAAAATTTCTCTGTTTTCTATTTTATTACTATTATTTTTTTTATTTTATTTTTTTATTTTTATTACTATCTTCTTATTTATATTTTTTTATAACTGCTAATGAATTATTTTAGATTTTTTAAATATTATTATAGGGATGTTTCAGATTTTTCCGATCGGGAATGTTTTAATTTTTAGAACAGAACATGTTCTGTTGTTTTAGTGGTTCGTGCAGATAACGAAATATTAAAACGAAACACAGTCATGATTGTGTTGGGCACCGTACAAAATTTAGAAACACACACATAATTGATATGAAAATAAAAATATGTGTTTGCTGGTCTGAGCTATGTTTGTTTACATATATGTGCGAGTGTTTAATTCAGTGTGTTTTTTTCTGAACTCTGATATTTAATTGAAAAGGGCATAATTTAACTTCTTAATCAAGTTGATTAAAACTTTTATTGTAGAGAATTCAATTAATGACCTACAATTATTTTTGTTGATATCAAAATTTTATTCATTAGATAGAAATCAACAAAAAAATATTTAAATTAACAAATTGAAATTAATTCTAAATACTTCAGTTCCTTGTTTGATCATCAAATATATTATTGAATTGATAAACCTAATTATTTTGCTTAGAAACTTAATTGAAAAGTGTTACATATATTAATTTACTCAATTAATCAAGTTTATTAAACATTTTATGGAGGAATATTTAACTAATACCTACAACTTTTTTCATCGATATAGAAATTTTTTCATTAAATGAATGAATTGTTTATTCATTTATTAAACTCCTAATTAATTTGGTTAGAAATATAATTGAAAAGTGTTATATATATTAATTAACTTATTAATCAAGTTGATTAAACATTTTATGGAGGAATTTTTAACTAAAGACCACAATTTTTTTCATCGATATAATAATTTTTTCATGAACTGAATGAATTGTTAATTAATTTATTAAATTTCTAATTAATTTGCTTAGAACTTTAATTGAAATGTGTGATATATATTAATTAACTTATTAATCAAGTTGATTAAACATTTTATGGAGGAATATTTAACTAAAGACGTACAATTTTTAAACTCGTTCTTTTAACTCATACTCTCTACTCTCTAAACTTGGTCGGTAGACTTGCTGTGAAAAAAGATTAACTTTGACTTAGTCACGCACAGTCACGCATGGTCACGCGCATTCACGTAGTGATGTAAAACCCATTTCCCTTTATCCGATCGAGCTGAAACTTGGTCGATAGACTCGCTGTGAAAAAAATATAAAGTCTGACATAGTCACGCATAGTCACGCATAGTCACGCACGGTCACGGAGTGATCTAAATGTCATTTTCCTTCATCCGATCGATCTGAAACTTGGTCCATACACTTGCTGTGGAAAAAGATTAACTTTGACTTAGTCACGCACAGTCACGCATAGTCATGCACAGTCACGTAGTGATCTAAAACCCATTTCCACTTATCCGATCGATCTGAAACTTGGTCCATGGACTTGCTGTGAAAAAAGATTACCTATGACATAGTCACGCACAGTCACGCATAGTTACGGACAGTCACGGAGTGATCTAAATATCATTTTCGTTCATCCGAGCGATCTGAAACTTGGTCCATAGTCTTGTTGTGACTATAGATTAATTTTGGGGTAGTCACGCACAGTCACGCATAGTCACGCGCAGTCACGGAGTGATCTAAATATCATTTCTCCTATCCGATCGATCTGGTCGATAGACTTGCAGTGAAAAAAAGATTTAGTCACGCACAGTCACTGAGAGATTAAAACCCCACTTCCCCTCATCCGATGGATCTGAAACTTTGTCCTTAGACTTGTTGTGGCCAAAGATTAATTTTAAGATAGTCACATACATTCACCCACAGTCGCGGAGATATTCAAAACTCATATTCGTAAGGAAAGAAAGAGTTTTAATAAAAACTTTGTTTTTAGGGGTTAGATTATTTTCATCGATATAACAATTTTTTCATTAAATGAATTTCAAACAAAAAATATATAAATCGACAATTGAAATGTAATTGAAATGAAGCTCAATTCTTTCAGTATGCTACTTAGGACAATTTCTTTCATATCAGAAAATACAATAGCTAGTTTATTAGATTTTAATAATTTTTAGTTAAAAAATTTATCTTTATTATATGAAGCATTTTAAAGTTCTGAAAGAAATCCCTCTTCTTTCTTAAAAACTCAAAACAGCTTTTGTTAAATTCTATTCTTTTGCTTTTCTGGATTATATCTTTAAGTCAGCATTTTTCAAGTGTAACTTGTAGAAAACTTGTCTGTAGCAAATAGTACATATGCAATTATTATAGGGCAGAGGCACAACGAATATGACAGCGAGCACCACCGCACGCACCCCTATGCAATGAATATACATATTTATGTATACAAACATGTTTTTACTACAACTAATGAACAAATGCAGTTTGTTCTAAGATTGTCACTTGCAACTAATACACATACACATACACATGCAAAATCTATTAGTAACAATTGTGTCTAAGCAGTCCGTAGTAGTAGCAGTAGTAACTGTTTTGGCCACCGTTTTAAACCCCTATTTCATGCAACCACCCCACCCACAATCTATGTGTGAACATCATTTGGTTTGTATGTGCTAAAGAGGTAATAGTATATTGTAGTAAGGAAAATCTAGTGCACTGGCATTTAAGTATCCACTTAAATTTGTTGGTTGGTTGGTTGTTTGGTTGGTTGGTTCGTTGCTTGCTTGATTCATTCATGCATTTGTTTCGTTCGTTGTTTTTCCGCAGCAGTAAGTGCCGTAGTGTAGTGTGCTGCTCTAAACGCTGACTCGTCATTTATTTACTGCTTCTCCTAAACTACGACGACTTCGCAACAACTTGATAGCAGAACATGGTACTTGTTGTCAGTGCTTAGACCTTTTTGGCTTAACTTAAAATACTGAATGGTTTAGTTCCGCATTGTCACCCATTTCATACTTAAATGTTCTCAAGTAAGTGATGGGTAGATGGAGAAAAGGCAAATTGTTAATATCGTACAATAAAAATATCAATACGTTAAATTAAATAAATTTATAAAATTAAAAAAATTAATTATAATTATGATAATAAATATAAAAATATATGCAGTCAAAAAGTTACCCCAATATTTGTGTGTTTAACCGATGCACAGTGGGACGAATCGCCACTGTTCCATTCAAATTACTCTACACTTAATGTTCGTCTTGAATTTGCCCACGGATTCCTCTTTTGGGATATTTGACATAAAAATTACAAAATTTAGAGCAACAACAATTATAAGAACAATATGGGAAAAACATATTTTTTCATTGATGACGGATATAAGCGTCAAGAATATATAAATATTAATATATATTTTATAAGGTCCAAATTTTTTTTTCTAATTATTACAAATGGAATGACATCCTTATATATTGCCTCTGCACACTAGTGTAGAGGGTATAAAAATGATATATTTTTTGAAACGGATTTCCAATATTTTTTGTTGTAAAACTTTTATTTTTGATGTGTAAACATCTACACGCGCAGGCGGGTAAAATTCTATTTCACAATACAATCACAAAAACAGCGTAAGATGTAAGATGTAAGACGTAAGACTATATCGGTGTGACTTAAGATTGCATTGGTGAAAATATTATGACATGTAATAACTTTTTGTCTCTGTTTTCTGCAGTATATTTCTTCACTTTTTATAAACATTTATAATTAATTTCCTCAATAATTTAGAAGTATTCTTAACGTTTTAATTTATTCCATATAAATAACACAATAATCTTTGCATTTAATATTTATGCTAATCAAACATAAATAAAAAATAAATAAAAATAAAAAATAAACGAATTACAGTAAAAAGGAAGTGTTTGGAGATAAAATGGAGGGACAATTCATTGGAAAATGTTTGGAGAAAAAATGAAGGCACGATTTCATTAGGAAGTGTTTGGAGATAAAATGATGGAGCGGATATCGTTATAAAAACGTTTTGAAATATGAAAAATTAAAAATGAAAAATAAAAAATGAAAAATGAAAAATGAAAAATGAAAAATCAAAAATGAAAATTGAAAAATGGAAAATGAAAAATAAATAATGAAAATGAAAATGAGAAATGAAAAATAAAAAATGAAAAATGAAAAATGAAAAATGAAAAATGAAAATTGAAAAATAAAAAATAAAAAATTAAAAATGAAAAACGAAAATGAAAATGAAAAATAAAAAATGAAGAATTAAAAATAAAAAATAAAAAATACGAAATACAAAATACAAACTACAAAATACAAAATACAAAATACAAAACACAAAATACAAAATACAAAATACAAAATACAAAATACAAAATACAAAATACAAAATACAAAATACAAAATACAAAATACAAAATACAAAATAAAAAGTACAAAATACAAAATACAAAATACAAAATACAAAATACAAAATACAAAATACAAAATACAAAATACAAAATACAAAATACAAAATACAAAATACAAAATACAAAATACAAAATACAAAATACAAAATACAAAATACAAAATACAAAATACAAAATACAAAATACAAAATACAAAATACAAAATACAAAATACAAAATACAAAATACAAAATACAAAATACAAAATACAAAATACAAAATACAAAATACAAAATACAAAATACAAAATACAAAATACAAAATACAAAATACAAAATACAAAATACAAAATACAAAATACAAAATACAAAATACAAAATACAAAATACAAAATACAAAATACAAAATACAAAATACAAAATACAAAATACAAAGTACAAAATACAAAATACAAAATACAAAATACAAAATACAAAATACAAAATACAAAATACAAAATACAAAATGCAAAATACAAAATACAAAATACAAAATACAAAATAAAAAATAAAAAACAAAAAAATGAAAAATAAAAAATAAGAAATGAAAAACTAAATTAATTTAAAAATATCTTAATTTAAAAATATCTTAAAATCCAAAGCTGGCCTCGGCAAATAATGGGTTAACATTCTCGGCTTTATCCCAAATTTTAGGAATGGAAGTTCTACACATTTGTTTGTTATATTTTAAGCATCGCATCTAAAAATTCAACAGCACTTACAAAATATTTGAATTTTTTGAATGAATTGTTTTCTATTAGCTTGGGGTCATATGTGACCACACGTCCAAAAGGGTTAATGGGGTCATATTATTTTTTTTTCGAAACCCTAGGCTCTTGAGATAAAACATAATATTTAAAAGTAGAAAATTGATGCATTTTTGATACAAAGTATTTAGAAATAGTACATTTACAGAATATTTTACAAAAATCCCATTTTTCTCGAAATCCGAAAAAATAAAATCCTTGCCAAAAAAATTCTGGCACAGGGCTTTACTTAGAAATTCACACAGTTAATCTCTAACATATTTCTAACATAACCTTGAAGAGCTAAATCAATTTTTTACATTTTGTTTAAGAAAATTTTTCAAAACTTGAAAAAGGAGTTTTCAAAATTTTATCAAAAAAAATTTCCATTTTCGTCAATGTTCAATAGATTAACAAGGTTGTAATAAAACAATACTTCATATCTGAGTACTTATATGTATAGAGACTAAAACAAAATTTTGGCTTTAATTAATTTCTTAAAGTTGAAAAAAATGCCATCAAATTTCATGACCAAGTTTTTTTTTTGGCACAAAAGGGGTCTGGGGCATTTGCTTTTTCTTGGCGAGTTTTTATTCGATTTTGAAGTTTTGTAGGTTTTTGAAAGGATAATTGAATACTGATCCCGAATTATAAAACAATTTGTCAAAAGACTTAAATTATAGAACGAAATTTTCGTAAAATCTGAAAAAAGTCATATTTTCCCATATAAACACACTTGAAATTTTCAATCGCGTTGAGCCACTCCCAAATGTTTTTTGATTGGCCCAAAACTTTGTATTCCTCACTTTTTTTTGCCATTCGGATATTTCTAAGGGGTGCGACCGAGAGTTTGAACACTTTTTTTTATTAAGGGCCACCCTAGTGTGCAACGTTGCAAGTTTTTATGGTCGCAAGTGCATGTAATTAATTAGTAGGCGATAAATTGCTAATCAAGTAAAAATTGGGCCGATTACAAATCATTTTGGTGAGTGAGTGAGAGAAACTTAATATTTAAAATTTTTTCAACAAAATACATGCATGATTTTGAAAAATTTAGAGAAAAACGCTAAGACCAAATAAAGGTTACTGTTTAGGGTATATACCGCTATGTGGTGAGGCTATAACGAGGTTATGTGCTGTTATTTTTAACTACCAGAAATATCTGACCAAGAGCCAAGTTTTATTATACCAATTGACTCAGGAACTCGACTTAGCGATGTCCGTCCGTCCTTCTGTTTATCTGCCTGTCTGTCCGTCTGTCTGTCCGACTGTGTGTCCATGTTAGTGAACTACAAGCTTCAAATATGAATGTATCTTGATTTATTTTGTATATAATAAGTATATAAGCTATTGAAATTGGAGGAAATCGGAATTATGATATAAATCGCAGTAAAATTTAGTTTGCCCATATTGAGTACAACCATTAATTAGTACCAAAATATGAGCCCATAGTTATAGTCATAGTTCCCATAAAAAACAAAAGTATTGCAGAGATTTTTCTGAAATTTGATTTGTTGTTTTGTTTTTTCTACAAATATATGACTCTACCAAATATAGTCAGGATCGATCCTTTTTTTGACATAGTCCCCCATATAAAAATAGCATCCGATATAATCTTTTTCATAACGGCTGGCAACAATGACACACAAATTTGTGTTATGCCTATTTTCTACATCTATGTATATCGACTATAGATTTCTTACTTGTTCCTATTGTTTCTGAATAAATGTGAAAAGGCAAATAACGAAAAATCTAAATTTGGTCAAAGAGAAAATACAGGAGTCCATTATTCATGTCTTCTCTATAACGTGAAAATTTCTTGGTAAGAAATTTACAAAGAATTTCTTTGTAAGAAATTTTCTCCTGATAAATATTCTCTAGATTCTGTTAAATTTTTATAACTCTTAAAAATATATCATGATTATGTGTGAGGTCTCCAAATTAACCTATTCATAATTTGTTATTATTTTCCGTCCAAAAAAAAAAATAAAATAATAATTTTTGTATTAATCCCAACTGCATAATACTCGCACGAGTACATGTTTGTACTTAAATAAATTTGCCAAAATGTCATTTAAAGATGTTGTGTTTGTTCTCAATTCCAACTCACTCTCATTCATGTTATTTGGTTTGGTTAATAAAATATAGTCAATGTTTGGAACATCTCAATAAAAATTTTATATTTATTTATTTTTATACTGGTGTATTTTCCAAAAAAAATCAAGAACAACGAAAGAGTATTTGGTTGCAGTGCAAAGGACATGTTGCTTATTGTAAAAATGACTACTTAACTGCCAAAAATGAAAAAGTGTCAAGTGTTGTTGTTGTCACTGTTGGTTTGGTATTTGCCAAACAACATACTGAACAAAAACCAAAATCTCCCCGACTACCAACTACTACAGACTGTAGTACTAAGTGGGTCGGTCAAGAAAGTGAGTAGAGTGGAATCACTTAAGTCAACGTAATCATTTTACACAAAACTGCACTCACATGTGGTGGCATAGGAAATGCAAAAAAAAATACAAAAAAAAAAGAAACAACAACATAAATATATAAATGAAAAACCAAACCTCAGCCAGCCAATTCACTAAAATTTAACAGACATATAGAATATGAGGACAGACTCAAGTACCGACAGACATACGGACAGACATTTAACTAATAATGAGTGTATTTTTGGCAAACACCAAAAAATAGGCCTCTATCTTAGGGGTTTGTTGTTACATAGTTTATTTTTAAGGAATTCAAATATACAGAACGGAAATGCTTAAATAAATGTTACATTTCATTTCAAAAGACACGAGGAAGTCAAAAATATTTAGATTTAAAAAAATAATATATATCAAAACATGGAAGATAATTATAATCGGTCTAGACCGACTATACGATACCATATGCCGTGCCATTAGAGACCCTATCTCTTAGGTCCAAATAATTAGATATAGAAAATAAGCCTAAACCATTGAAATTGGCATTGAAATTAAGTTTGTTTGCTTTCGGATATAAAAAGTTCATATATCATGCTACATTTATATGGGGACTAGGTCGAAACATGGACCGATCCTGACTATATTTGATAAGGTCACTTATTTATTGCAAAAATATATACAAAGCAAATTTGAGAAAAATTTGGGAAATATTTTTGTTTATTTTTTATAGATTTAAGTGGAGATCGGGAATTAGCTTCATATGGGGGCTATGACTAAAAACTGTCCTATAAGCATTATTTTTGCACTACTGACAAGTGCATGTAATTAGCACACACAAACCCAATTTGACCGGGATCTATATAATAATTTGGATATTATGGCAATTTAAGTCGATCTCATAGGGGTCATTTGTATGGGGACTAGGTCTGAACATGGACCTATTTTCACCAATTTCAATAGCGTCCATCCTATAGCCAAGAGAAGCTTATATACTGAATTTCTACAAAATATATTTATATTTGCCACCTGTAGTTTGATTACAAGATTAACATGGACACACAGACGGACAGACGGACGGATATCCCTAAATCGACTCAGGAAGTGATTCTGAGTTGATCTGTACAGTAGGTCAAATATATTTGGTAGTTATAACCATCAGGATAAAGTGATTCTTACCTGGCGATTTCTTGTGACCGATGTTTTGTTCTAGCGTTTTATCCCGATTTTGACGAAACGTATATTATTTGAAAGGTATTTCTTTTTAGCCGTTTTGCAGATTTATAAATTTTTAAATTTTTTCCTTTATTTTGACTAAATTGCATTTAAAGTTGCTATTAACACATATATTAAATCATACATATGCTATGTGTGTTTTATTAAATTTGTTAATGAGTTTAATATCTTCATTCACAATAATAAATCTTAAACCATAAAAGTGTTGGTTTGTGAATTGGCTAAGTTGGTAAATAATGCTACCTAGAAATTGCACTCGTATTTCGGGTGCTGGAATCTTCTAGTAGGGTATAAACCAGTAAGACTGTTAGAGTCGATCTAAACGATAGCATGAATTATGAATTCGAGGGTCTCAGGTCTTAAAATGGTTAGATCCCAATCGTAATTGTTAAAGGGACATAAAAAATTAACTTGAGCTAAATTTGAGTAACACTGTGATGTGGTTGTTGTTTGGAGATATGTGAGAGATACCCTCTACCATGTGTTTAGGGAAAGGATCGTAGTCTTACTAATTGGATATTGAAAATAAGCGTAAACCAAATTTGATTGGCATTGTTATTAATTTTTTTGGCTGCAGATATGAAAAAGTTCATATCGGATGCTACATTTACATGGAGACTGGGTCGAAAAATGGATCGATCCTGATCATATTCTTATAACCCGTAGTTTGATTTAGGTCAACACACTGACGGACATATGGACGCATAGACAGGCGGACATAGCTAAATCGACTCAGAAAATTGTTCAGAAAATTGTTCTGAGTCGACCGGTATAATAAAAATAGGGTGTAGATCAAATATTTTTGGTTGCTACAAACATCAGCACAAACTCACTGTACCCTAAGCACATAGTAGTCCTTAAGACTATGATCTTAAACCGTTTTTAAAACTATTTTGATTTAAATTATACTCCTCATTCCACTGAGATCCTACTGAAAAAATTTCAGCTATAAACCCTTCAGCGAAATGTTTAAAAATATATATATATACATATATTTTTTTAATTTTTAAAAGTTTTAAAATGAAATTCATTTTTAAATTGTAAAAATTATGTTATATATAAAACTTAAGGCTTATTCCCTTGAAATAGCCGGATCTCTATATCTCTGTCCTTTATAGGACTTAAGAAAATTTTAAAAATTAATTAAATGAAACCCCAATTAGATAAAAAGAAAATTTACAAACGTATTCTTATTTATATCACCAGGAATGATTCCTAAAAAAGAGTTATTGAAATTTGAAGCGGTCAGATTAAGTAACTGGTTGATTTGTGATGGAATGTCCCTAAAGATTTAATGCTCTGTATGGATTAATAACAAGGTTCACAAAATACACACATTAAACACATAATGTTCTGTTCTAAGGCAGCCAACACATATTTTTAATGTGTGTTTCAATAATGTGTGTTGCTAAATTTTGTACGGTGGCGAACACCATCATGGCTGTGTTTCGTTTAAATATTTCGTTTCGTACACGAACATTTTTCTATCACGTATTTTTTGTTTCGAACACACATAAACCACACAGATTCTAGTGTAGCTTTATTTTAAGTTTATGTTCTTGCACGTGTACTGCTAAAGAAACAGAACATGTTCTTCAACGCGTACATCTAAAAATTAAAACATTATCCACTCGTGATCGCAAAAATCTAAAACACCCCTATAATAACGACAACAGTTGTTTCAAATATAATAAAAAAATCTAAAATAATTCATTAGCAGTTAAAAAATAAATAAAAATAAAGAGATAATAAAAAATATAAAAAATAAATAAAAATAAAAAGATAGAAATAAAATAGAAAACAGAGAAATTTTATATGTTGTTTATGACTTATTTTCGTTTTTTTCCGATCATGGGTGGATAATGTTTTAATTTTTAGATGTACGCGTTCAAGAACACTTTCTATTTCTTTAGCAAAACACGTGCAAGAAACCGAACTTAAAATAAAGCTACACTCGAATCTGTGTGGTTTATATGTGTTCGAAACAAAAAATACGTGTTAGAAAAATGTTCGTGTAGATAACGAAATATTAAAACGAAACACAGTCATGATTGTGTGCGGCATTGTACAAAATTTAGAAACACACACATAATTGATATCAAAATAAAAATATGTGTTTGTTGGTCTGAGTTATGTTTGTACATATATGTACGAGTTTTTTATTCAGTGTGTGTTTTTCTGAACTCTGATTAATATCTAACTAGCAGATTCCAGCCCTCGAAAATCGAGTGCAAATTCTAGGGAATTTAATTTTTTCATTAAATAAGGACCCTAAAGGTATGCTTATCCATTATAGTCAATTCAAAAATCAACACAAAAACAAACTCACTTTTATTACAAACACATTAAAAAATTTAATAAACACACACATATCATTGTATAATTTTACGTATGTGTTAGTAGCAACTTTAAATACAATTTACTCAAAATAAAGGAAAAAATTTAAAAATCTGTAAATATGCAAAACGGCTAAAAATATATACCTTTCAAAAAATATATGTTTGGTCAACATCGAGATAAAACGGTAGAACAAAACATCGGTCACAAGAAATCGCCTATATTATATATCTATAATATTAATATTATATATACATATTATAATATTATATATACATTAGGGTGGGTTAAATTTTTTTACTCCATGGGCTCATCGAGATTGTGGTACTAAGGGCCATAACAAGTATATTTGTCCATGGAACCATATTTCGAACCTGCCAAAATTTCAATGAAAAAATCCATATAAATTTATGTGGGGTACCCATATACGACCTACATAATTATACCCTATACCACTATGTGGTTTGGGTATAATGACTTTGTGCTGCTGGTTGTAACTACCAAAAATATTTGACCAAGACCCAACTTTTATTATACCGATCGACTCGGAATGACTTTCTAAGTCGATTTTGCGATGTCCGTCCGTCCGTGTCCATGTAAACCTTCTAATCAAACTACAGGTCGCAAATATAAAAATATTTTAATGAAATTTGGTAATATTAGCTTTTGTCGGCCATAGTATAAATGCTGGTGAAATTCGGTCCATGTTCAGACCTAGTCCCCATACAAATGACCCCTATGAAATCGACTTAAATTGCCATAAGATCCCAATTATCATATAGATCTCGGTCAAATTGGGTTTGGGTGTGTTTATTACATCCATTTTTCAGTTATCCAAAAATAATTCCCATATGGCAATTCTTTGTCATAGCCCCAAATATACAGATGCTTCCCGATTTTCACTTAAATCTATCAAAAAACAAAATATGGCACAGATTTTTCTCAAATTTGGTTTGTATATATTTTCCCTAAATATAAGTGACCTTACCAAATATGGTCAGGATCGGTCCATTTTTCGACCCAGTCCCCATAAAAATATAGCGCCCGATATGAACTTTTTCATATCTGCAGCCAAAAAAATTAAAAACAATTCCCCTCAAAATTGGTTGATGCTTATTTTCTATATCCAATTAGTTGGATCGAAGAGATAGGGTCCCTAAACCATAGTGGTGGGTACCGTATAGTCGGTCTAAACCGACTATAATTTTCTTACTTGTTTTATATAGGTTACCCATATACGACCTACATCGATTTTTTTATCGAAATTTTGGCAGGTTCGAAAATGATTTTCGAGATATGGTTCCTAGTGCAAATATACTTGTTATGGCCCATATCACCAGAATCGCGATGAGCGCAGGGAGATTTTTGGGCCCTCTACAATTTGATGTACGTGTATATATAAGTTTGTATGTGAATGTGGTACAGAACCTATTAAACTTTTCCATACAAAACCACCAAAAATTTTCATGTTCTCGTGCATGTTAAATAGTTCTTCAATAACTATTCATTGGTAACTATGGAGCTAATATGAAAAAAAAAAAAAAAAACAAAAATCTAAGTAAAACAAGTAATAAAATTAGGGTCGGTCTAGAATGACTAAACGATACCGTATTATCATGAGTTAGATTATAATTAGATATAGAAAATAAGTATAAATTTAAATGACATTTTTATAACTTTGGAGTCTACAGGTATGAAAAGTTAATATCGGATGCTATTTGGATATGAGGACTAGGACTAGGATCATGACCATATTTAGTGAAAAACAGACATGAATAAAATTTTTGAGAAATCAGCAATATATATTTATACCCTATACCATTATGTGGTATGATGTTTGTAACTACCAATTAAACCCAACTTTTATTATACTGCAGCTGAGTCGATTTAGCGATGGCCGTCCGTCCTTCTGTCTGTGTGTCCATGTAAACTCTCTAATCCAACTACAGGTCGCAAATGTCAACATATTTTGATGAAATTTGGTATGTAGGCTTCGGTGGAAATCGGTGTATGTTTAGACTTAGTCCCCCTTCGACTTAAATTGCCATAAGATCCAAATTATAGTGTAGATCTTGTTCAAATTGAGTTTATGTGTGATAATAACATCTATTAACCAGTGGTCCATACTAAAGACTATTGGACAATTCATAGCCCCCTTATAAAACTGCTTCCCGATCTTCACTTAAAACTATATTAAAAATATATATATTATTTTAAGATTGTTGTTGTTCGACCTTTCAAATGTTGATAAATACAAATTTTCGAGTTCGAGGTCCGTTTTAATTATAAAAATATTTTAATTTATTTTCCAATATTTCGACATTCTTCGAATGTCATCATCGGGGAATATATTTAATGTTTACACAAAAACTATTAACACTACATTGCTGACATCTCGTCAACAATAATAGTGCAATAATAGAGGACGATTTTTTTTTTACCATTTACCTGTTATTTAGTTTTTTTCCCCATTCTGTCAGGTATTTAAACTATTTAACTCAAGTTCCGGCTATTAATGTAAATGTACCGGCCAAAATAAAAAAAAAATTTTTTCTTAAATATAATTTAACAATTAAGCGCTTTATGTCTCAACCCCTTTTTTATAAGTATATAACAACTCGTGTGAACTCTACCGTTTCCGTTTTCTGTCAGTATAAAAAGCAAAGAAATTCACGCAAAAAAAAATACACCGGTACGATCAACTTTTGTATTCATAACACACAGACGGACGGACGGACATCGTTAAATCGACTCAGAAAGTGATTTTGAGTCGACCCGTATAATAAAAAATGGGTATAGGTCCAATATTTTTGGCAGTTACAAACATCAGGGCAAACCATTATGCATTAACCACATAGTGGAAAACTTTTGTATTCATAAATTTTGCACAAAATATCTGACATTGGGTCAGAAAAATTGTTCTGGTGCACGCGGGCGGAAACTGGTGTGTATAGGAGTATAGGTATGGGTATAGGAGAGTAGGGGAGGGTTCGAACTATAGAAGAGTGCAAGATTTTTTTGATGGTTTTTGATGGGCAGAAGTTATGCTCTATTATGTACAGGATTTTCGGGAAATTTGGATCTTTTTTAATTTTTTTTAAATTCCTAAACGATTCAGTAACTTTATATTTCTAACATTAATAGCTTAGAAGCGACAACATTATACAAAATTTATTTTGCTTTAAAATCTTTTAAAGTAAAAAAGTTACAGTGATTTCAAAATTAAGATTTACAAAGAAATTTTTAATTTTAGCAAAATACTGAGAAAGTCAATTTTCGAAGACCCTGTTCGCTGTGATATAGCTGAAATATAGTCTTATGGCTCGACCTGACAAAAAAGAATAAATTAACAACAAGAATAGCCATAGCACCACAAATATATATGGTCTTCCAAAAATTCACAAAACTGGAACACCTTTAAGACCCATTTGTTCTTCAATTAATTCATCATCGTATGAACTATGTAAATTTCTAGTAGATTTTTTAAAAAACTTAACGCATGATTCTAAGTATAATGTTAAAGACGCAAAAGAATTTAAAACAAGGATTAACAACACATATATAGAATCTGATGAAACCTTAATATCTTTTGACGTAATCTCTCTTTTCCCAAGTATTCCAGTTAATTTAGCACTAAAGACGATCGAAAGAAAATGGGATACTTTAGAAAAATTCACAAAAATACCAAAATAAATATTTATTGAATTATTAACATATTGCATTAAAGAAAATAGATATTTCCATCACGAAAATAAATATTACGAACAAAACCGAGGAATGCCGATGGGATCTCCAGCGTCTCCTGCAATTGCAGACACAGTTATGGAGGAACTACTAGATACGACGCTTAAAAAACTTAAGAGAAAACCAAGAGTTTTTACAAAATATGTTGACGATTTATTTGCAATAATCAAAATAGATGACATTGAAGAAACATTAAAAACATTAAATAACTTTCACAAACAAATTCAATTTACCATGGAAAGGGAAAACAACAATAAATTACCATACTTAGACTGCATAATATTAAGACAAGGAACTCGGCTTAAATTAGATTGGTACCAGAAACCTATTGCCTCAGGAAGACTGATTAATTTTTAGTCCAAATATCCTAGAAAAATTCTAATTAACACGGCTTCAAACTTTATACGTAGAGTTTTAGAAATAAGTGACAAGGATTTTCTTCACAGAAATATGGACATAATAAGAAATATATTAACTAAAAATGACTTTCCAATAAAAACAATTAATAACTTGATAGGACAATGGAAAAAGAAAAGTAAAGGCAATATTCGAATAGAAAAACCTCCAAAAATATACAAATCCATGACTTATATACCAGGCCTATCCGGAAGACTTAAAAATTCCAATATTTATAATAAAGAAAAATATGAACTAGCGCTTAAGACCGATAATACACTTGACAAACTCTTCAGTAAAACAAAATCAAAATTGGAAAGAAATGACAAATCTAACTTAGTTTATAAGATAAATTGTAAAGGGGACGAATCCAACGTATGCCAAAAGGTATATGATGTTGGCACGACAAAAACTAAACTTAAAGCTAGACTTGCATCACATAAGTCAGATCAGAAACAAATTGACAAAGCTTTATCGCAAAAAACCGCATTAGCAGCCCACTGTACTTTGACTGGTCATAAACCTAACTTTGACGATGTAAAGATATTAGTGGGTGAGAGTAACTACAAAAAGAGATATACTCTAGAAATGCTACACATTATTGATGTACCGACAGAGAAGAGGCTAAATTACAAAACTGATACTGACAAATGCGCTCAAGTTTACAGACATACAATTGACAAATATAGATTAAAATCAAACACAAGGTGACAATAAACCAAACAACAAACAGAAATAATCGCGGAATATTTGTTATTTAAAAATGTATGTAATTAAACTTTTTGTGATAAATGTATTATCCGTTTTTATATGTATATATGTATTTATTGTGTTATTTGTTTTTGTACATATTTCATTAAATAGATCCCCTGAAGATGATCGAAGATTTCGATCGAAATATTGGGTTTTAAATAAACAAAAATTAATAATAAAATTTAAAACAATTCTGTTTTATTTAATTTTATTAAAATTTATGACCTCAAGCCGAACTAAAATTAAAATTATCTAACAAACAAAGGTCAACTATACACATATATTATTAATATTATTTTTCTTAAATTCGAAAAAGTGGTTTCGTCGAGTTTAATAGAAAAACTTTTCCGTAATTTTTATTTGAAAATATCTAAAAATCCAAAGCTGGCCTTGGCAAATAATGGGTTCTCGGATTTATCCCAAATTTTAGGAACGGACGTTCTACACATTTGGTTATTATATTTGAAGCATCGCATCTAAAATATAACATTTAAGTGGTGAATTTTTGATACAAAGTATTTGGAAATAGTACATTTACAGAATATTTTACAAAAATCCCAATTTTCTTGAAATCCGCAAAAATAAAATCCTTGACAAAAAAATTCAGGCATAGGGATTTACCTAAAAATTCACACAGTTAACGTCTAACATGCATTTAACAGGATCTTACAGTGCGTTTACATATTAGCAAAATCTAGTATATACGAGATTTCAAGCGAAATCTAGCTCATTTTTACTAGATTTCAAGCGAAATCTAGCTCATTTTTACTAGATTTCTCCAACAAAACAAAATCTAGCTCGTTACTAGATTTGTGCAAAATCTCACAAAATCTTGTCAAACTTGGGCACTACCAAATGATACTACTGTGTTCTTTTAATATTGTAGTAGAAAATTACAACGCACTGACTGAAAAATTTACATTTAAAAACAAAAGCAAACAAGAATAAAAAGGAAATAAAATATTAATTATTAACAAAAAAAAAAAAAAAAAAATGACGATCTATAATAAAAAAATATTTAGTAATTGAAAAGTTATAACTTTTTATACTGACATGTGCCCATTCCAATCTGCTAAATAATTGTGGCAAATGAATTTGCTGTTTTTTTTTCGCAAAATTTCTGTTTTAGTTTGTGCTTTTTTCATTTTTGATTCATAATATAATTATAAAATCTGTTCCTTTTTAGAACTTTACATATCGCACCTGTACCTCTAAAGTGAGTCAACTCAAATTTTTTCAATTTTCACTTTTTGCAAGAAAACGATACGCAGTGGTCATATCTATCCACTGTAAAAATCTTACATCGACTTTTCTAGTCTTTCGCAAAAAAAAAATACAGTTATAACCAGTTATAAGAGTGGCTTCTTTAGAATCCACTAAAAAGACATATTTTGAGTTCCACCCAAAAAACTTGGTATTTTTAATGATCACTGCAAAAATCGGAAAAACAACTACTATTGTATACTTATTATTCGCAATTCTTTACAACGAAACAACTGTTTTTAAATTTTATAGTAAATATTAAAAAAAAAGTATCAAAAAACCTCTACTGAAAATTTGTAAATTTTGAGTTAACTTACTTTAGAGGTACAGGTGCGATATTTCCATTTTCCTATTATTTTAAATATTTTTGGTATTTCTAGTTTATACTTTGTTTCATTTTAATCAGCTGTTTATTGTTGTGGAAACAAAATCTCACAAAATGTCAAAAAAGTTAAATGTAAACGATATAGATTTTGAAATAGATTTCAATTAAAATCTACTAGATTTTCCTCAGATGTAAATGCACTATTAGAGAGCTAGATCAATTTTTTTTTAAATTTTGTTAAAGAAAATTTTTCAAAACTTGAAACAGGAGTTTTCAAGATTTTATCAAGAAAAATTTCCATTTTCGGTCTCAATAGATTAACAAGGTGGTTATAAAACAATACTTCATATCTGAGTACTTACAGGTATAGGGACAAAAATAAAGTGTTGGCTTTAATAAATTTCTTAAAGTTGAAAAAAATGCCATCAAATTTCATGATCTAGTTTTTTTTGGCACAAAAGTGGTCTGGGGCATTTGCTATTTCTTGGCGAGTTTTTATTCGATTTTGAAGTTCTATACATTATTGGAAAGATAATTTAATATTGATCCCGAACAATATAACAATTTGTCGGAAAAAAATTAAACTATAGAACGAAATTTTCGTAAAATCTAAAAAAAGTCCTATTTTTCCCATATAAAACACACTTGAAATTTTCAATCGCGTTGAGCCACCTCCAAATGTTTTTTGATTGGCCCAAAACTTTGTATTTCTCAGTTTTTTTGCTATTCGCATATTTCTAGGGGGTGCGACCGAGAGTTTGAACACTTTTTTTTCTCCATTTAATGAAGGGCCACCCTAATGAGGCATGTATAAGATTAGGGTGGCCAGATGGGTTGGATCTGGCTGGATGGTCCAGTTTTTGAGATGCTTGTCCAGCTAAAATTAAATTTGTCCAGCCAGAACAGAAATAAATAAACCCTTTAAATGCTTTATCTGTAGATAAAAAATATTTTAAATATGTGTTAGTCCATTATCCATAAGTACTTTTTGGTAAAGTCTCGTCTCTGATATTTTACCTTTGTTCACATCATTGAGAACTCTTGTGAACAAGACTGAAATACACACATACATGTTTTGTACACTGTTTTATTTCAAATGTATTGAATAAATTAGTTTTGGTCTACTACTGTGATACGTAATATTTTTATTTATTTTTTCAATTATAATATTATTTATAAAAAAATTAAAATTGTGTTTTATGCCGTATATTTTTATTGTGTAAAACTTTTTGTTTTTGAAAAAAACTAATGTGGTGATAATTGACGAAAGAATATTTATTAAATAAAATTCATCCCTGAAGATGCTGGAAAATACCCAGCGAAACGTCGGAGTTTGAAAATGAAATAGTCTTTTATTTACTTTTTAAAAATAGCAACCTTGAAAGCCCATATAGAACAAGTAAGAAAATTATAGTCGGTCTAGACCGACTATACGATACCCTATACCATGCGTTTAGAAACCCTATCTCTTAGGCCCAACTAACTGGACATTGAAAATAAGCAAAAACCAAATTTGAGTGGGATTTTTATTAATTTTTTTGGCTGCAGATATGAAAAAGTTCATATCGGATGCTATATCTATAAAGGGACTAGGTCCAAAAATGGACCGATCCTGATCATGTTTGGTAAAGTCTCTTGTATTTCGCAAAAATATGTACAAACAAAATTTGAGAAGAATCAGTGCAATATTTTTGTTTTTTAATAGATTTAAGTGAAGATCGGGAAGCAGCTCTATATGGGGTCAAAGGGATCGTTTTCGGACTACTCATTGTTGGATGTAATGAACGCATATAAACCCAATTTGAGTAAGATCTATATGACAATTTGGATCTTATGGTAATTTATGTCGATTTCATATGGGTAATTTGTATGGGGGCTAGGTCTGAACATGGACCGATTCTCACCAATTTCAATAGCGTTCATCCCATGGCCGATAAAAGCTTATATATCAAATTTCATCAAAATATATTCATATTTGCGACCTGCAGTTTGATTACAAGCTTTACATGGACACACAGACGGACGGACGGACGGACATTGTTAAATCAACTCAGAAAGTGATTCTGATTCGATCGGTATAATTAAAGATGGGTCTAAGTCAAATATTTTTGGTTGTTACAAACAGCAGCACAAAGTCATTATACCCAAACCACATAGTGGTATAGGGTATAAAAATTCTAAAACACATAATAAATTTAAAAAGGTCGAAATATTTAGAATAAAGTATCATCACTTGTGTTTTCCCTGTTAGCTCATCACAAAGAATACGAGGATTTGCCAACACTTAAACAGCTGTGTAAAAATATCTAAAAAATCTTGTTGTTAAAAAGATGAAAAGTTTTAATTTATTTGTCTTCCATAAATTGTTAAATACATTTTATGATTTTATAATTTGTTGAACATCATATTGAAATGGAAACCGATGATGAAGCTGGCCCATCGAAAAAACACAACAACAAGATAATTACACAGCGAAGTGTAAATTGTGTCAAAGAGAGATTTTAGTAAATCATGAAGGTAGTCGGTCGTTAAAAAAACGTTTAAAAACAAAAAAAAAAACATGTTAAAATTGAAATGTTGCAGAAATTGTGTCAGAGCATTACAAGTTTTGTTGTTCCTTCTGAAACAAAAATTGAAACTCAAATTGCCAGAGCGTAATTGGCATGTCTTAACGTGAAACATGGACTTAGCTACAATAGCCTCGATTACCAAATTAAATTAAGCCCAACTTTATACTGTGATAGTAAAATACCCACAAAATGTCTTGTGGGCGTACAAAAGCGGCAGCTGTAGCTAGAAATGTTTTGGCTCCTTATTCTCAACAAATTACAGTTGATACCTTAAAAAAGAACTATTACTTTTCTGTAAGTAGTGATGCTTCTAATATTGGAAATCTTAAAACCTACCCATATGCTATTCAATATTTTGACCCGGAATATGGTATCCAAAAACAAATTTTGGATTTTTATAACGGCCCATACGAATCATCAATGGATATTTTTTTAAATATAAAACGAATAACAAAGAATTGTGATTTGAATATAAAACAAATCACAGCTGTCAATTACGGTGTTCATAATTCTGTATACCAAAAACTTAGAAACGTAAATAAGCAAATTATTAAAGCAAATTGTAACTGTCACGTTATAAACAATTGCGTTAAAAGAGCTCTCAATGCTTTATCTATAGATATAGAAAATATCGTAATAAAATTTTTTAACGAGTTCAGCTCATCGGCAATGACTACACAAAAGTTAAAGGGATGTTTTGAGTTTGCTGAAATTGAGTACAAAGAACTTTTACGACATATTGCAACTGGTTGGCTTTCTCTTTTACCAGCTGTAGATCGTTAAATCTATTGTTGGCCTGCAGTAAAAATGTACTTTTTAAAAAAAGGAAAATAGAAATGCCAAAAAGGCCTATGGGAATTTATTTCTTATGGAATTTCAGATGACAATGTAGTGGATGAATATGTTGAATGTAAAGTGGCAAGTTTTTCAGAGGCATATCTATATTTCTTAGACAATATAATGCGAGAATTTCATTTAACTATTTTGTCTCTTAAAAGTGACTCTTTTACAATTTTAGAGTTACACAATGTAATGACTGACTTGCAAAGATTTCCAAAAATTTTTACGAACTGTCGCTGGTTCAGAACTAACCAAGTCAGTTAGTGGAAGCACAAAATATGTGTGGCAATAAAAATAATTTTAGAATAACTATTTTTAAAATTTTATAATAATTTACATAGCACCTATAACCTGAACTGATGGTGTTTGTTAATTTTGTTTTTGTTATTACTGTTTTTTTTTATTCATATAAAATATCTTATATTTTTAAAACTTTAAAGAATGAACTGATATATGTTTTGTTTATACGTTTTTTATCATACCTTATGTTCCTACATTAAAAAAAAAAAAAAAATTAAATGAATTATTTTATTAAAATAAATCATATGAGTCCGATCACAGGGCAGATGTGTAAACATCTAGTAATTAAAGATTTTTTTATGGCACTTTTTGAAAATCAAACAGAAAGCGTCATCTATGTATCACTTATAGCAATCAACTGCAGGGGCTCTGCTAGTATAAAAATATTTATTGTTATATATTATTTGAACCGGTTAATTTTTCATTTCTCATTTCTCATTTTTTATTTTTAATTGCTTCATTTTTCATTTTTCAATTTTCGTTATTCATTTTTTGTTTTTCATTTTTTATTTTTAATTTTGTTATTTTTTATATTTAATTTTTAATTTTTTATTTTTAATTGGTCTTAAGTTTTTAGATGGCTGTAATAATATTGAGAATGTTCTTATTTCTAAATATATTGAAAAGATTAATACCTTTATATTTCCTATAGTTGAAAGATATTATTCTCCACTACACTTAAAATTTTTAGATGACAATAACGTAGTTTTTAATAATTCAAAGGCTTTATTATATCACAGAAGATTTAATTCGCTGGATATAAATAAAAAAGTTTATATTTAATACATCGCAATTTATACCTAATGTTAGTTGATACATTCTATTTAATTTATTATTATTATTATTTATTTTGTTTTTTTTTTTGGTTTTGTTTCCTTAGTTTGTAAGATTTCCTTTTTGTACAAAATTAATTATAATAATTATACATTTTTCCACCTTTTTTGATGAATTTTTTCTTAAGTATTTATTTACATAAACATGTTATTAGTTATAAATATTTAGAATTTTTTCTTTTCTTAACGCATAATAATCCTTGATAAATACGCTTTGTATGTAAGGAATTCTGTTATCTTTTAAGTTTTGTTTATTTTATTATTAATTTTTATAAGAATATTTTTTGGATCAATAAATTGAAATTGAACTTGTTTCATTTTTCATTTTTCGTTTTTAATTTTTAATTTTTAATTTTTCATTTGTCATTTTTTTTTATTTTTTTTTTATTTTTCATTTTAAATTTTTTATTTTTCAGTTTTAAATTTTTAATTTTTCATTTTTCAATTTTCATTTTTTATTTTTCATTTTTAATTTTTCATTTTTTATTTTTCATTTTTTATTTTTCATTTTTTATTTTTAATATTTTATTTTTCATTTTTTATTTTTCATTTTTAATTTTTCATTTTTTATTTTTCATTTTTTATTTTTAATTTTTTATTTTTTATTTTTCATTTTTATTTTTAATTTTTTATTTTTTATTTTTTATTTTTTATTTTTTATTTTTCGTTTTTAATTTTTTATTTTTCATTTTTAAATTTTAAATTTTTCATTTTTTATTTTTTATTTTTCATTTTTTATTTTTTATTTTTCATTTTTTATTTTTCATTTTCAATTTTTTATTTTTCATTTTTAAATTTTTCATTTTTTATTTTTCATTTTTCATTTCTCATTTTTCATTTTTCATTTTTCATTTTTTTATTTTTCATTTTTCATTTTTAATTCTTCATTTTTCATTTTTTATTTTTCATTTTTTATTTTCATTTTTCATTTCCAAACAGGTTATTTCATATCATTATTTTTTCACCAATACAATCATAAGTCACGCCTTGTTACGCTGTTTTTGTGATTGCAAAAATTAAAACCTTTTTTTCGATAAGACAAAACTTTTAAAATGTCTAGTTTTTTTAAAAATCCAGCTTTTTATGCCGAATGTCCAGCTTTTTCCAAATCGGGATCTGGCAGCCCTATATAAGGCATAAAAGTTTGGTAGCTAAATTGATCAGCCTTAACTTAAGTTGGCTTTAATCATTAAATTTTACTTTTTATGGAACATGACGCATTGTATATACGACGCAAACGTTTACGGTAACAAGTGGTCTTAAAATTGTTTCATGACATAAAAATAGTAAAGACTATTTAAAATATGAGCATGATACGTATGTACATGAATTATACCATATAATCATGTTATGGCCTTGCACACGTTAAAATTATTCATAATGTCCAAAATGGTGGCGAAAATTCCAAAATCAATACAAATTTTTATGGCATTTAAGTTTTTAATAAATTTACTCACGTACATACAAAGAGGACATTCTAAAACATTAAAATTTTGCAATGACGCATATGTACGTCATAATCGTTTAACAGGTAAAGGAATCACTGTTATAAGTATATTTGAAAAAAAAAAAAAAAATCAAAAACTGACCTGACAACGTTTAGTATAAAATTCTATTCTCTTTGGCATAATTTTCACATGTGAGAAACGAACTGATTTTGCAGCTATTATTAAATAAATCGTAATAATGTTTTGTATTGTAAATATAATTGTTTTTAAAAAAGTTTATCGGCAAATTAAATTATCTACCGTTATCACTTTTAACCTTTACAGTTTCAACTTTTTTTTTTTTTTTCCAAAATTGTCACTCTTTTTTACATTTGTAGTCTATTTTTTCAACACTCTTTCAATCTCGTTTTATTGTGGAGTGTTTTTTTTTGGATTTATGAATGTTGGTGTTTTACATATGCATGCATAAACATGTTTACATGTTGTTGCTGCTAGGTGGCTGGCTTGTTGACTCGTGGTATGGTTGGTTGGCTGGTGGCTGGTGATGATGATGCCCGGAAGGAATTAAAATAAAATAACTTGTTCTTTTTTGTATTCTTTCATTGCCAGCGTCTAAAATTTCATTTTATTACTTTTACTCTTTCCTGAATTGAACACGTTTGTTGTTAAAAAGAAGGAAAACGAAAAAAAAAATACAAATAATAGAAAAGTTTTATGTTAAAAATGTAATTTAGGAGGAGTGTGTTCGGCTCGTTTCAGTTTCATACATGAATGTAAAGAATATATATGTAACTAAGAATGTCTGCCAAAATAATAATAGATGGTGCTGGTACAAACATATTTACACTTGCACATATTCGTACACTACATGCTCGAATTTTGAATAGTCGGTTGTGCAAGTGACAAGCATGAGGATCTTTATTTAACGTCATGCACACATTTTTGGATGTGTGCAGTAAAATTGTGTTATATGCTTGCCTACCTTTCACTTATTATCCATGGCTCGTATTTACGTGGGTGTTGTGGAAAGTTTTTTTTTTGGGGTGAGGGCGGAAAATAATTGAAATTTGAAAGATAGTTTCTTTTCATTAACATTCTACAAATATTAACTGCATCTAGATTCTAAACAGCAGAAATTATTTAAAGAAATTTGTGTACATACCTTAAAAATATTTGATCCCTGTTTTAAGAATACTTCGTAAAGAATTTTAGAATATATTTTAAATAAGCATTATATCACTTCAAATTAACTTTTTCATATAAATAAATTGCTAGTCAAATAAAAATCTCTATATCGTATTATGATGGATGAATCCCTCATCCTTCTGGCTAAGATATCTTTACCAATTATTAAGCTGTTTAAGCACAGGGAGCTTTTTTAATCATATCAGAAGGAAAACAAAACATGCACATAATTAAGAACGTATTATTGTTTTTGTATTTTGTTTTGTTTCATAATGTATATTTAGCATTTATTTTATTAATGTTTTGTTGGACATCCTTCAATTAAAAGTAAAGGCAATAAAGCAATGGATAGTCTTAGAAATCCTAATTCAAGCCTTTACCAATTCAGCATATAATTCCGTAAAGTTTTTAAATTTTAAAATACCAACCCGTTTCTTTGTTACTGCTCAATCGGATTTAAATCCGGCCTAAAAGATGTTGGCCAAAATTGCAACCATGTTATCCGTGAACCACTTCGTATGACCAGCAGTATGTTTTGGATCATTATCTTGTTAAAATATTCAATTCATGGGTAAGTTTTCATTTGAATATGATATAAGATAATATGTCTATATACTGGATCTATCTATGCCACCCTCAATTTTTGCGATTGGAATTTTGCTGACAAAAAGTCAGTGTATCGATTGTAAAATATCAAAAATGTAAATATAAAGTTTCGTAGAGTTAAGAGAAAGGCAACATATGTTTTTTTTAGAAATAATTTTTTTGTCCAAAATAAGTCACCTAAACGAAACTCTGCAGTAACTGCCTCCATGCATTTCAATGGTCCGGGTAATTTCTTTTTGTCATATCTATTTGATGTAAGTATATTTGAAAAATATAGTATTTCAAGATTAATTTTGAAAAAAAAAAGATAATTGGATAACAATAATATTTTAAAAAATATTCAGGTTTTTATGATGGCACTCAAAAATTCAGTGTTTTTAGTTTTTCTTGAACAACAAAAAAGGTGAGCTTAATCGACCTTTGTGTTCCGGTTGGAAAAAAAATTATGTGAGGCCGATTACAAGGGAGATGTGTAAACATCTAGTAATTTAATATTTTTCATGGCACTTTTTTTAAATCAAACAGAAAGCGTCATCTATGTATCACTTATAGCAAACCAGTGCAGGGGCTCTACTAATATAAAAAAAAATCATGTGAGTCCGATCACAGGGAAGCTGTGTAAACATCTAGTAATTAAAGAGTTTTTTATATCATTTCTTAAAATCAAACAGAAAGCGTCTTCTATGTATCACTTATAGCAAAAACTGTTTCAGCTAATTCAACAACCCTTTGCTGTAAAACGTTAAAAATATCCCAATATAAATGAATGTTTTTAAGGGTTATTAATGTTGTAATAGAGGGGTTATGTGGAATTGTGCGGGAATCTTAATTATGTAAAAGAAAAGAAAAAAAAAAAACACTTACATGTTAGTTGTTTCCAAACACAAAGATCGAGGAAATATGAGATGGGTTTGTAAATAATTTATTTTCCAATACTTAAGTAAATAACAATCCGGCTATATTTCAATTTCAATGCCGATGGATGATGGGCAATCAAAGCCTGATGAGAGAAGTTAGGATAAATGCTGAACCTGAATGAATGCTGAACCATAAGTCGCAGGAATGTTGCAAATTAGTTAAACTGGATGAATGTTGAGGAATAGTTGTTGCATGAATGTTGAAAGTTATTTAAACTGGATGAATGTTGAAGAATAGTTGTTGTATGAATGTTGAAAGCCAATCAAACTGGATGAATGTTGACAACCAGCTGTGGGATGAATGTAGAAAATCAGATTGGATGAATGTTGAAAAATAGTTGTAATATGAACGTTGAAAATTCGATAGATGGGATGATTGTTGTAAAAATAGTTGAACGTTAGTTGAATTGGATGGAATCCAGCTTGATGAAAACGGATGAAAAAAGATTGAATGCTTCACGTGTTGACGAAAAGAAAAAAGGTAATCTCCCACATCGCCGGAAGCTTCGTTAAGAGGAAAATTAAGCTAGAAAAAAAACCAAGAAAAAACAGCTGTTAGGCAAGGTTGTATGCAATTGTATTGTTTGTGACAACTATACACTGTGACAAACCAGGGGGGAATGGTTATATGCTACAGACCCCTTGGTCTGTAAGACCAATATTTACGCTTTAGAGGCTTTTGGCTAGCTGCGTTAAAGCCCGTAGCGCTCCTCGGAGAATACGACGAGGACTAGAGGGTGCGTTGGGGTTCGCCCTAGGGGTGGCTGGTGATTGGCTGTGGTTTGGTCGAGAGGACGTTTGTCGCCGAGAAGATCTTCGTTGGCGAGAGGGTCCCGGTTGTTGAGGTCGTCCACGTCGTGAATGTGATTGCTGTTGAGACAGCGTACGTCGGCGGTGACTCGAAAGTCGTCTATGTTGAGGTTGTCGGTCGGACGATTGGGACACATTTTGGCGGTGACCTGAATGGAGCAGCGTATGGTGCGCCCACCCACATCGTTGGCAAACGTTAGACGACGAGCCGTCTGCGCTTCGATGCGACCGATCCAGACAGTTGTCGCAGTACCCGTGCTGGCGTACAACTCGCTTATGCCCTTCGACGCTCATGGCTAAAAATCTGTTACAAAAGCGTAGAGGGTGAAAGCGTCTACAAACCAAACACTGGTGGATACTTGGGTTCCTTGGTGCCCTGCGGAGTAAAATAGATATAAGTACGAGAAGTACATAGCGTATAAGAGAGTGCATATGGTAAGGGTAGGTGATCAATGGTATTGAGGAAGTGGCCGAAAGAGTTATGGAGGTGAGTGTTAAGTGCATGACTATGGAACATCGGTTTCAATTGGGAGAATACATAGTTTGACAATAGGCCTAGTTATAATGACCGATTGAGTTTTTATTTCAGCCACGCGAACGAGTCCATCGTGACCATCGTAAATTCTAACAATACGACCTAATCTCTATTCGTGGGGAGGGAGAAGATCGTCTTTTACGACAACGAGCTGGCCGACTTTAATATTTTCCTCTTGGTGTTGCCATCGTTGGGCAAATTGATGGTGGAGAGATTTCAGTCTTTTCCAACGGTCTCTTAGAGATTCAGAGTCAGTGGGAGCTTCGGGAGGTGCTAAAAGTGGAGCCCCGATTAGGAAATGGCCGGGAATGAGAGCTAAGAGTTCGGTAGGGTCATCTGGCATTGGCGAAAGGGGTCGAGAATTCAATACGGACTCGATTCGGCTCAAAAGGGTTGTGAACTCTTCAAAAGTGAACTTCTGATTTTGAGCCACTTTCCTAAAATGTGTTTTAAAGGATTTCACTCCGGCCTCCCATAGTCCGCCCATATGAGGGGCATTGGAGGTTATAAAGGACCACTGAAAACCGTGAGATACATATTTTTCGGCTATATCCTTCGATGCTGTTTTGAGAAATTCCTCGAACTCATGGGAGAGAGCATGGTCAGTGCTGACGAAATTTGTTACGTTATCGGACATCAATTTTCGAGGTAGTCCACGGCGGGCAACAAATCTGGTGAAAGCGGCTTGGAAAAAACCAGAGATTAGGTTAGAACATAGCTCTAGATGTAGAGCTTTAGTGCTAAAACAAACGAATAAACACAGTAACTTTTGTGATACGGAGAATTTGGAGTATGGACATTTTCGTTGCGAACGGACCGGCAAAGTCTACTCCTGAGAAGGAGAATGGGAGAGAATAAGTGCTCCTGTCTAGGGGAAGGGCAGCCTTCATTTGAGATTGCATATTTTGTTTATAAATAACGCACACTTTGCAGCCTTTGATGCATTTTTTGATGGCAGATTTTAACCTTGAGATATAATATTCATTTCGGATAGCTCTTAGCATGAGATTGTGCTCGGCGTGCATAAGGAGATTATGCATAAATGAAACCAAGAGTTCGCAGTATTTTGATTTCACCGGAATTATAATAGGGTGGCGCTCATTGTAAGAAATGGCGGAATTGGATATCCTACCATTAGCTCTAATAATACCATCGTTATCTAAAAGGGGGTTCAAGGGGAACAGATAACTCGTCTTAGATACTGTCCTCGAAACTTGTAGAGATGCATATTCTTTGAGAAATTATGCTTTTTGTGTGAGAGCGATTAAACGATTTTTCACGCTGAGAAATTCGTGGTGACCAATTGAACGGTAATCGAAATTGATTTTGGGGTTTGATGCTTTCGAGATTTTTGAGAAAAATCGCAAGACATATGCTATGACTCGAATGGCTCTGTCCCATTTTGAGAAGCGGTCTAAAATATCACCTTCTTCTATTAAAGTGTGGAAAACTTCAATTTTCTTTGCCTCGGGGGTATTTTCATAAGTAATTATGGACTTTGGCCATTCTTCGGGGGTTTTGACAAGCCAGACCGGGCCATGCCACCAGAGAGGGTTGTTGATGAGGTCCTGGGGGTTACATCCACGCGACCGTAGATCTGTGGGGTTGTCAGCTGATCGTATGTATCGCCATGAAATGTTTCCAACATTTCTTATTATTTCGGCTGTACGGTTGTCTATATACGTTTTCCATGTGCAGGGAGGCTTCTCTAACCAGCCTAAGACTATAGATGAATCGCACCAGAGATAGAGGTCGTAGTTGTAAATTGGTAGGGATAGAACAATTTTCTTGACCAGCTTAGAAAGTAGAACGGCGCCGCAAAGTTCTAATCTTGGGAGGCTAACCGGGTCAATTGGCCACTTTCCCTTTAGAAACTAATAGGTGAGATGAAACAGAGTCTTCATTAATTACACGGATATAAATAGTTGCACAATAAGCTTTCTCAGAGGCATCGCAAAAGCCATGCAATTGAGTTAATTTTCTGGGGGCGATGTTAACCCAACGAACTATTTTTAATTGGGAGATGAAGTTCAAATTTTCATCAAAATTATTCCATTTGCCTAGCGTGTGGGGTTTTACACACTCATCCCAATCATTTCCTTCGAGCCACAGCTGTTGCAATAAGATCTTCGCTTGCATTATTACTCGAGAGATCCAGCCGGCTGGGTCAAAAAGTTTAGAGACTGAGGATAAAATTTTCTCTTGGTAATGGATTCAGCCGGAACTGGAGCTTCAACTGTGTAAGAGAAACAGTCGGAGAGAGCATTCCATTGAATACCAAGAGTTTTGGTAGTACTGGTTTCTTGGAATTTATGAAAGTTAGTATCGAGAATATCATCTTGGGGAACAGGTTATTTTCTTAAGGAGGAAGCCAGCTGATTTGAGAACAGCAATTACCTGAGACAAAGCGTTGAGAGAGGACTGCAGGTCATGAGATCCTGACAATATATCATCGACATAAGTTTCCTTTTTCAATATATGAGCGGCTTGAGGGTATTTAGTTTCGGAGTCATTGGCCAATTGAATAAGTGTTCGAATGGCCAAATATGGGGCACAATTAACTCCGAAAGTGACCATGTTTAATGCATAATCTTGTATGGGACCGTTGGAATTTTTTCGGAATAAAATTCTTTGATATTGAGAGTCATCGTCGTGAACGAGAATTTGGCGATACATTTTCTCAATATCACCGTTAAAAACAAATTTATAGAGGCGCCAATTTAGAATTGTAGTCATTAAGTCAGCTTGCATTGTGGGGCCGATATGGAGAATATCGTTGAGTGAGTTGCCTGAACTTGTTCGTTTTGAGGCATTGAAAACTACCCTCACTTTAGTGCTTTGACTATGGGGTTTTATTATCGCGTGGTGGGGTAAATAAAATGATCGGTACGAGTCAGGAAAACATATTTCTTTGCACGTGGTTGGTTTCATATGGTGCAGTGTGAGGTACTCATTTAAAACCTTGCTGTATATTTCTGACAAATCTGGTTTGGACTTCAGAGATTTTTCAATACCCAAATATTGAGATAATGCTTGGGACCGAGATGATCCGAGTGGCAAATCATGTGAGAAAGAAGTCCGGAAGGGAAGTTTTACAACATACCGACCGTCTGAGTTACGGTTGGTTGTTTTCGAATATAGAGATTCGCAAAATTCATCTTATTTTGATGTTGGTCGTGTAAGAGAACTTCTTCTTGCTCCCAAAAAAGTCTTAACTGTGCTCAGATCGGATCTTGAGAGACTTCAGTTGCTTCAATTGAAAATGAAGATACTGTTTCTGTAGAGATAGGCCCACTTATGATCCAACCAAATATGGTAGATTGTGCTAGTAAAGTGCCGCACTCTTTCTTGACGCTGTCTAGCAAAAGTTCTGGAATCACGTTACTACCCAGCAACAGGTCCACATAAGCAGGGGAATGAAATTCGGGGTCAGCGAGATCCAACTTTTCAATATCATCAAACGGGAAATGTGTTTGTGATGCGGTATAACTAGGCAGCACACGGGTGATCTTGGGAACTACAATGGCCTCTACGTTTGCACGAAGTTTAAATTTTGGAGAAAATAAGGTAAGAGTACACAAAGAGTTAGAGTTCCCTACGATATTCCCTCCTATACCACGAATCTGAAATCTTTTCGACTCTGTGGGGAGCATGAGTCGTTGTTGAAGCCGGTTTGAAATAAATGTTTTTTCTGAACCTTGATCCAGAAAAGTCCGAGCGTTGAGAACTTCACCTTGAGTTTCGATATTCACTATTGCAGTAGAGAGCAACGTGTTTTCGGAGGAACACTGTACACTATACACTGTGACAAACCAGGGGGGAATAGTTATATGCTAAACAATAAACGTATATAAGTGATACATAGATGACGCTTTTAAAAAAGTGGCATAAAAAAACAATGTTATATCATAATTTTTTCACCAATACAATCATAAGTCACACAGCGTTATGTGTCAGCTCTCACCTATTACGTGTTACACTGTTTTTGTGATAGTATTGTGAAATAGAAATTTACCTCCCTGCGCGTATAGATGTTTACACATCAAAACCTATAACATTAATAGGCTAGGCGATTTCTTGTTACCGATGTTTTGTTCTACCGTTTTATCCCGATTTTGACCAAGCATATATTATTTGAAAGGTAATTCTTTTTAGCTGTTCACCAGATTTACAGATTTTTAAATTTTTTCCTCTATTTTATTGCATTTAAAGTTGTTACTAACACATACAAAAAATTATACAATGCTATGTGTATATTTACTAAATTTGTTAATGTGATTGTGAGTTTATTTTCTTCATTCACAATAATAATTGTATTGAATTGAAAAATAATTTTGGATATCCCAATAAATGGACATAAACCAATAACGACAAAAATCGATAAGTGTTGAATTGTGAATTGGCTAAAATTGATTAGCATACCTGGGGGGTCTTTATTAAATGAAAAAATAAAATTTCCTAGAATTTGCACTCGAATTTCGAAGGCTGGTATCTGCTGGTATTTATTATTATTTATTATTTCAACTGGTTAATTTTTAATTTTTGAATTTTTATATTTTATTATTCATTTTTTTTTTAGTTTTTAATTTTTAATGGAAAATTTTTATTTTTTATTTTTAATTTTTCATTTTCCATTTTTCATTTTTATTTTTAATTTTTAATTTTTTATTTTTTTTTTATTTTCCATTTTTTGTTTTTTACTATTAATTTTTTTTTAATTTTTATTTTTTTATTTTTCATTTTTTATTTTTAATTTTTCATTTTTTTTTATTTTTAATTTTTTATTTTTTATTTTTAATTTTTTTATTTTTTTTAATTTTTCACTTTTCGTTTTTAGTTTTTTATTTTTCATTTTTCATTTTTTATTTTTCATTTTTCATTTTTCATTTTTCATTTTTCATTTTTCATTTTTCATTTTTTATTTTTTATTTCTCATTTTTTATTATTCATTTTCATTTTTTATTTTCCATTTTTTATTTTTTTATTTTTCATTTTTCATTTGTTAGTTTTCATTTTTCATTTGTTATTTTTCATTTTTCACTTTTGTTTTTAATTTTTTATTTTTCATTTTTAATTTTTTATTTTTAATTTTTCATTTTTCAAAACGCCCTCATTTTATCTCCAAACACCTCCTAATGAAATCATGCCTTCCCTTTATCGCCAAGACTTCCTAATCTTTTCACCAATACAATCGTACCTCACACCATTTTTGTTTTACTCTGTTTTGTAATTGTTTTGTGAAATAGATATTTTATAAGAAAAAAATCCAAAAATTTTTTTATATATTTTTTAAAATTTTTTTGCCGAAAGATTGAAGAAACAGCTATCTAAACTGTTTGGGACAAATTTTGCTAAGAGCAATAGGTACAAAGTTAGATGAGAAAAACCCCTGTTTGGCCAAAATGTTCAATTTTGACCCCCTTTAACTCAGAGAGTTCTTGACTGATCTTGTTAAAAAATTGTGTCTGAATTACTATCCAATAGGACTTACGTCGGTGCAAATTTAATTCCGATCGGAAGACATTGGTTTCTAAAGTTGGGTCACTTAACGTAAAACGCCCCATATAAATATAAAGAAAGATAAGGAGTGAGATCGAAAAAATCGCAAAGTGCATAAAATGTAATAATAGTGAAACCATTGAACCTAGAGTTAAAAAAAAAGATAACTCTCTTATAGCTGTAATCATTACCTATGAACTTATGGACCTTTTCCGGAAACTCTTTCATTAGGGATTTTATAGTAGTTTCTGGTCTTTTTTCGTTTAAAGTCTTCCACATTTTGGAACACCATTTTGTGCTCTTCAACTTCCTTTTCAGTAAAGTCCAATATTTGTCCACTGGCCTAGGCTTTGGACCTAAGCTTACTACATTACTCCCTGCTAGATTGTCCCATGGGCAGGACCGAGAAGAAATATGATTTCAAGAAATCAGGGGCCGTGAATAACAGTTATCCAGAAAATATATACTCAAAAACTCTACATGTTAGAGTCGTCGGAGGCTTATACTGTGACATACCAATAGACTTGTATTGAGATATTTTTTCAACGAAAAAATAAAACAGGATGGAACTCTTAAAAAGAGAGTTTTATTTTGCTGTTTAGAGAAACTAAATGAGCTAGGTAAAGACAACAAGGTCAGCCTTTGTTGGGTCCCGGGACATATTGAGATACAAGGCTTAAGGCAATCCAAACTCTTGTTGAGTGGCTACAACAATAAGAGATTTGGGTCATGTATTTGGTTATGAAAGAACGAACTAAGAATACTGACCGGGATTGTAACTGGTCAAGGCTCAAAGAACATCTGAGCAGGTTAGGAATTGTAACAAACTCCATGTGCAGATTTTGTGATGAGGAAGCCTAGATCACATACTTAGAGACTGTGGAGCATTAATGCAAAAAAGAAAAAAGCACCTGGGCTCTTTCCAAATACTAGGTAGCGAGACAAAATTACTAGAACCAACCAACATCCCCGAATTTCTGAGGGCTTCAGGGTTGGATGAGATTTTATAGGGACAACCTATAAGCAGAGAGCAGTATAACAGATCAATCGGCCGCAATACTTCAAACACCTCCTTCATACAATACAATACAATTGACTTAGGGCAGTTTGGGGGATTTTCCTCCCTTGGTATAAGAGCCACGTTATTGATCTTGTACCAATCCAGAGCTATCTTACAGTAGTGACAGGATGCCAAATCGGACTAACAATTTGTGGATACACTGTGTTGGCTTATGAAATGAAGCAGTATTCCTTACAAACACTCCTTTTCGGTACTTGTAGCAACTGCATATTACTTGAAATTCAAGAAACTTCTTTTGAAAATTTCCTCTGATCCTAGGCCTGGACTTATCTTCAACTTTTTTTTCGACCATTAGCAATATAAAAATTTTTACCTGGAAGCTGCTAAAAATCTGCATGTACATAGGATTCGTGTTCCATTATGCGGCAGGAGTATTTTTTTAAGAAACTGTAGTCCTGACCTTGTTTCAATTTGTTTTCTATTTCTTTCGTCTTACGGACTTCTTATGATCTTTCTTTCTTCCCGAACTTTGTTTCCTATCAATGACCTAATTCGTTCTGATACTTTTTAATAATATTGGAAGCAGTTTGACGGCAGACTTTTTATTCTTTGGCCAAGTTTTTGTACGACCAAGTTGGATTTTGATGAAAATATTTAATAACTTTAGCATGTACTTTTATGTCGTCACTCATTTTAATCAAACTAAGAACACATGGACAGGGTTGTCACTAAACATAATAAATGACATATTTTTTAAAGAAAGCTTGATGAAAAAAATTCAAACAATGCTTGAAAAAAAATTAAGAGGGTCGATCTCACTCCCTATTTAACAGAAGGTATTTTTTGGAGGCATCTTTTTGAGCGAAATATTTCACGGGAATTTATGGCTGTAGCCGAAATATATCTCAAAATCAAACAAGATAGAGGGACTCGTGCGAAAACCGAATCGAAGCTCGGGCACTTGGAGTAAGTTCGCTAATCTCAGAAGAACATTTCCCATGGTAATATCTATAGAACAGTGCTACACAACCCACATTCCGACGGTGTTCCAATGAATCAAAAGAGTTGGATACCCTACTGTCATTGATGGGCGCCAATGCCCTCCTTTGTACACGGTCCAGTAGCTCCAAAATAGACTTTGAAGCTCCTGCCCATATATGGGAGTTGTATTCCATTTTCGGTCGGATGTAGGTGGCATAGATTTTAAGGAGATCAGATGGAGTGAAGTAATTTTTACACCGTTTTAGAAGACCAAGACACTTCTTTCGACACTTGAAAAACATGCTCGTTCCAACGAACTTCACATTGAATTCTCATGCTTAGAACATCAAGAGTATCCGATTCCTCAATACCTATACCACCCATATATACAGATGACATGGTTGATTCCATGGCCCTATGGGTCAACATACAACATTAAGTCTTCAGCGCATTAAAAACAACCCTATTCGCTTAACCCACTCGGAGATTGTTAACAGGTCTTGATAGAGTGTGTCATTCATTGTGTCATTCTGCCTTCTGCCCCCAACCTCCAAGAGGCTTGGCCTACAACTAAAGGAAAATTAATGACAAATGCTGCTGTCATCTGCGAAAGAGTATATAGAATTAAAAGATTGACCAAGAAGGTCGTTCAGAAAGATAAAAAAAAGAGAAGCAGAAAGAACGGAACCTTGGGGTACCCCTGAATTAAGCTTAATTCATTAGATGAGACCCCATCAATATCAACACGTATTGTTCGGTCTCTGAGAAAACGCGATATAAATTGAGAGAAGTCATTACCGACCCCAAATGCAATAAGCTTTGATATCAGTGCACCGTGCCACACATGATCGAATGCCTTGGAAATATCTAGAGTAACCACATTACTTTCGCCAAAATTGCGAATGGATCGACTCCAGCGCTCAGAAAGTAGATCTAACAGGTCTCCCGTAGAACGATTTCTACGGAAGCCATACTGTCGGTCATTAAGTTGTCAAAAGAGATGTGTAAGACATGACACGAGTATTGGGATACATGATCCAATTTTCTTAATCCAAAGATATAGCGAATAATGTTGTTGAAAGTTACAGTTAATTTCCTGTTATCCCTACTGTTGCAACCTGTGAAAACCTAAGATGCATATAGTAATGTTGGTAAAAGATACTTTTTAGCAAGTAGCTATCTTATTTTCGGTGGAGTAAAGTGCTGTGTACACCATAAGCTTCTTAACGTACTATCAATTCTGCCACAGGATTGATTAATATGATTTAACCAAGTCAGAGTTCCATTAAGTACAACACTGAGATTTTTTACAGAGTCCACGATGTCAATTTTAGAGCCCCCAAGGAAGATATTTAGCTCATTCTCCAAATACATCATTTTCTTCTTTATTATAATACACTTAGATTTATTTGGATTAAGTCGTAGGCCATTTGCCGTTGTCCAATTTAAAATTTGTTTGAGATCATAATTTAGTTCTTGAGTTTTGGAAATAATTGAATCCTCGGTACTACTTAAATATAGCTGAATGTCATCAGCGTACATCTGAACCTTAGAGAATTTAATTTGTTGTGGAAGATCATAGACATATATCGAATAAAGTAGTGGTCCAAGGATTGCGCCCTGTGGTACCCCTCTTATAACTTGCAGTGAGTTGGAGATGGAGCCACCATTGGCAACAGATTGGGATCTGTTTGTGAGATATGAAAACATGAGTCTAACTGCTAATGCAGAAAAGTTAAAAAACCTCTTCGGTTTGAGGCATAAAATTGAGTGATGCACCGTGTAAAATGCCCAATAAAACCAAAAAATATATTTTTCCATCATCCATGTTACTTCTTAACTCCTCAACTACATCAGATAAGGCTGTTATACAGCTATGTTGTGGTCTGAAAACGGATTGAAGCTCTGTAAGTAAGTTGTTGTCGTTTAAATACCTAAAGATCTGTCTGTATAAAAGGTGCTCGAAAACTATTGAGAGATATGGAAAAATTGCAATCGGGCGGTATTCGTTACCCGTTTTTGGTATTGGTATAATTTTGGCATGTTTCCACTCTATTGGAAAGAGGCTAGTAGTGATTATGGAGTTAAACAAGTACATTATGAAACGGACAATCCATGGTAAAATCATTTTTATAAATCTGGGGTGTTTGTTATCAAGGCCCACTGCATTCGATTTAATAGCATTGAAACTTTCAACTACCTCTGTTAGTGCTACATACTGAAAGTTAAATTTGGGAATGTTTGGATTGTTACATGGATAATCATCATAGAGTTCGTTCTTTGCGAGTTCCTGCTCGTACTCTCCGCTTCTCTGGTAGATCACATCCATTTGTGGTCTATCGTCCAGTTGACCGCACAACGCATTACAGAGAAAATTCGTTTATCAATGGAACTAGCGGTATATGGAGTAAATTTCCAACACAATTCCTAGTCAAATATCCATAAACACTTCTTACATTTTCCTCTTTACCATAACCTATTTTCCTGAAGTCAATACAGTTCTAAGCATTTGTATAGGGAATCCCCTGAGTTTTCCCATAAAAAATCATTTCTGGCCAAAGATATAATTAATTCCAATTTTAAGTCCTTTCAGCTTAGATTTCGAGAAATGTAAAGTCTTAGCTAGCAACTCTCTTTAAATTTCTCAAACTCTCCACTTAAAATGTTGCTGCTACGTTTACCTTTAAGTTGGTGTTATTAATGGTGTTGGTTGTGTTCACAAATTTAAATGTCTTTACCGTTATGCTTACCCCTCAACTGAAGACCACCATCACCAACCACCACATTTTCATTCACTTCGGCTGGCTTGCAGGCGTTAAAAGAAATTTTATTTTATATATTTTTTTTTGTTGTTTTGTGATGTGTATGTGTACAAGTATGTTGTAAAATACTACAACTACGCTTAAACGTTTTACGAGTAGAAATGTGTAGCAATGCAATGTTTGCAATGGATGTCATATCCTTTTTATAGTCCTGACGATTTTCTTCTTTAATTTTTTTTTTCATTTCTCTTTTGCTTTTTTTATTCCAGTCGGTTTTAGTTAGTTTCCTTTAACAGCTGAGAGAATATATATTGCCAACTTCCGGTGCGACGGTGGCATGAACTTTAGCGTCGATTTTTATGCAATACCTTAATGTTGCCTATTTTTTCTTATTATATTTTGTATATATTTTTTGGGTGCTATTTTGAATGTTTCTCGTGTCTAGGCGGAATGTCTTGAGGAAAAAACAGAGGTTGTTAGAGCTAAAAACCCATCAAGGAATAGAAACTGAAAAGCTAACATGGCTTGTTGACTAGTTTACTTGCAATTCTTCCTACTTCTTTGGTGCTGCCTGCTTTTGATTGCAACCAACAAAACAAAAAAAAAAAAATCATCGATTAAGTTATTACAAAGTTGCATGCTATAGTCTCATGTTCAAGTTTGATTAGCAAAGACTTTTGATGAATGCACTGACGAAGATGACGATGATGACGTCAAGCGTATAAATAATCGGATTTCGTTTTTGTTAAATGACAACAATTAAATTGCTTTAAAAAGGATAATAAATGTGTCCTGAAAATTTATATAATATTTGTGTGTTGCTTCTCTTTCAAGTTTCCACTTACTGATTTTGGTAATTGGTCATGTTGATCATACCCTACGGTTTTGCTCAAGACAATATATTTTCCTGTTCATAATGTAATTTTTTTTTGTCCTGCCCCTTATTTTGGTTAAAGCCGTAAGTAAATAGGGAAAATTATGATTTAAATCGAAATTTCATTTTATTTCATGCTTTATGTATGAAATGTGTAGTAAAAAAAGTCACGTGACTCCGATTACAGGGGCGATGTGTAAACATCTAGTAATTACCGATTTTTATGGCACTTTTTTAAAATCAAACAGAATCAAGTGCAGGGGCTCTGCTAATATAATAATATTTATTATTATTTATTATTTCCACCGCATAATTTTTAATTTCCCCTTTTTATTTTTTTTTTTTAATTTTTCGTGTTTTATATTTCATTTTTCACTTGTTATTTTTAATTTTTAATTTTTCGTTTTACATTTTTCATTTTATATTTTTCTTTTTTCAATTTTATTTTTCATTTTCTATTTATCATTTTTTTAATTTTTAATTTTTCATTTTTATTTTCTTATTTTTCATTTTAATTTTTTATTTTTCATTTTTTATTTTTTTTCCATTTTTCTATTTTAATTTTTCATTTTTAATTTTTCGTTTTTCGTTTTTAATTTTTCATTTTTTATTTTAATTTTTTATTTTTCATTAAAATTTTTTATTTTGAATTTTGAATTTTTTATTTTGAATTTTTTATTTTTCATTTTTTATTACTCATTTTTCATTTTTTATTTTTCATTCTTAATTTTTCATTTTTTATTTTTCATTTTTCGTTTTTTATTTTTCATTTTTTATTTTTCATTTTTTATTTTTCATTTTTCATTTTTTATTTCTTATTTTTTATTTTAAAATTTTTTTTTTTCATATATTTTTTTTTATATTTCATTTTTATTTTTAATTTTTCATTTTTTATTTTTTATTTTTTATTTTTCATTTTTAATTTTTTATTTTTCATTTCTATTTTTTTATTTTTAATTTTTTTTCATTTTTAATTTTTAATTTTTCGTTTTTAATTTTTTATTTTTCATTTTTAATTTTTCATTTGGGTGAAAACATGTCAAACCATCACAAAAATATGCCACTTTCGGAAACACCATCACCGATTTTGATGAAACTCACCACAAATATTGTTTATTACAGGACTTCAACAAAACTCATTTTATTTTCCATCAGGCCCTTTTGGTTTTCGAAATATGACGTCATGAAAAATTAAAAAAACTTCAAAATTTCCATAAAGTGTCCTTACTCAATTTCCTCTAACTTTTAAAGGACACAGAATATGAGACTAAGGTTGATTAAATTGTAAAGGGTAAAGTAAGCCCTTTAAATTGATATGCATATCGATTTTTTCCAAGCAAATGTCAAAGGTCATTTTATAGGGTCTTGAGCTCAAAAGCCCATATCTTGAAAAACATATCTTCGAAAATAAAAAAAAATATATATGTTAATTATTGCACTCCATTTTACATTTCTTGAAAGTTTCATGCTGGTGCCGCAATTGGAACAGAAGTTATGTACAAAAATGAACGAAAAGATTATGTGGCGTTCATTGAAGACAAAAGTTTTTTTTGATTTAACAAAGCAACACACACTTACACACAGTGGTTTCAACATTAAAAAGTTAAAGTAAATGCGTATCTTATTACTTACTGGACCAGTTTTAACAAAACTTGTATGCAACTGTAAAGTAGAATGAAGGATTTATTTGGAAACTATTCTTGTACCCACCCTGTTTTCATTAATGTGCAAGCTTAGTAAATGTTGAATGTGATACGAGGGTCGAACTTGAAAATGAAATTATTTTTAGAAATTTCTTATTTGTTATATCATGAAATCGATTTTAATTGAATTCTAATTTATTTATTTTTAGCAATAATTTAGTTATTCAAATAAAGTTGTGGTGGAATTTTCAAACAAATCCTGAACAAATAAATATATTGAAAAAATAACAATAATAATATAATAATATTTCCATTTTTTTTTTTTTTTTCTAAAAAGAAAATATTGTTTTGCTTTATTTTTTCATAACTCTTCACTTAGGTTTAATGAAATATTAAACTAAAATAAATCAAAATAAAATAAAATAAAATCATTTAAAAAAAATTGAATAAAATAAAATAAAATTAAGTTAAATTAAATGAAATAAAATTTATCCTATATTTAAAGCTTAACGTTAACAAAAAGTTGTTTAAGTTTACAAAGAATTAATAAGAAATTTTTTCAATTAAAAAAACGGTATCATTGGAGTAAATCTTTACTTTTAATGTTCCTGTTCCTTCAGGTATAAAACAGTGGTATTTTTGTGTACCTGGTATTGTACGTAACCCAACAAAACGGTCTCTGAGAAATTCCTCTTCTTCGTTATGATCATCCTCAGAAAGTAATATAAAATTGCAGTTAATGAGTGTTTTTTGGCACCAGTCAAATAAAAGTTGTGGCGTTGTGATCTGGTTCTCCAAAGGACGTTGCAAACTTGCTCTACGTGCCTCTCTTTTAACTGTGCCTCCAAGGCCGTCACTAGGACCTTTCCCATGACTTGTAGCAAAAAAATGCCACTCACCATCACATCCAAAATCTTCCTTATGAAAACATAAATTTGCAAAGTTTTTCTTGTTTTTAAACTGCCCAGCACATCCATCAGAAAAGTATATTACTTTTGATGGAACTCTTTCAAATCTTTTTTTGAGGAAATAATGCAAGTGTCTATGGAATAAATGGACTGCTACTGTGTTATGTACAAGACAACTCGATATAATTATAAAATTAGTGCTTTTTAATATTCCATCTAATTTATAATATATTGCAATTGGATATAATGTTGCCTGCGAATTGTTCCAGTGAAATCCTTGGACTGAGTCTTGAATAACAAAGGACACATTTTCAGAAAAATCACAAACAACGACATACTCATTATCTTTCAACGAAGTCTTACTATATGTTAAGAATGCATGCTGATCTTTCGAAATAAATGAATGTGGAAGTAATATTTCAAGTTTCTCGGTAAGAGAGTCTAAAAACTCCTCCGTCGGTTGGATCATCGTTTCTAATTTATCTCTGTCAACACTTACCCACTGTTTAAAAGTGATTTCGTCAATACATTTTTCTTCAAACAACCGAAGCATCCTCTCTTTGAAATTCTGTGTTCCGGGACAAAAGTTGCACTTACCAAGGTAACAGTATGGAGATTTTAAAGGGCACATAATTTGTTTGAAACAGTCTTTGTATGATTCCATTTCAAAATTTTCTACGTTTTTTGTTAGTTTCTTTAAATTAATAGAATGAAGCATTAATTTGACGTTCTGGTGCTTAACACAGACGCATACATTATGGGTGCCACATGCATCAACCAACACTACGTTTTTTGGACGAAGCTCACAAAATTTTGAAAGCCCTATCTTGTGTTCCCCATGTCTTTCTGTATACAATGCATACATTTCTCTTAAATTCCCCATTAACAGTCTTTTGGTTTTATGTAATTTCACGCCATTCTCGATAACCGAAACAAAATCTTTGCTACCCGGCAAACACCGGCTGACGTCGTCGCATTCAAAAAATTTTTTTACAATATCAACAGTTTCTATTTGTAAGGGCTTTCCCAGTTTTTGATTCGGAGTACTAAATATACCTTTTTCATTTACAAGAGTTTTCACTTTACGTGCCATAAAATTAGATATTTGAAATTCCTCCTCAATTTTACGAATAGACCAAGTTTTAGGCAAAATAGTAAGTAGCTGCATTTTTTCGCTGTTTTTTGTGAGAGTTTTAAATTTTTCTTTTAATTGATCAATAATTATTGATTCAGTGCATTGATGAGTTGTTGGTGGTTCCAAACCTGGAAAAAGCTTTGTTTTTATTGAAGAACTCACATTCTGAAACTTGTTGGCTTTATAATTTTTATAAAACATTTTTTTGGTTGAAATTGGAGTTTCATCAAGGTATGATAACGCCTCGTTTAACTTAGATACTGCAATATCTTGTGCGACTTCATCTTCTGAAAAACATTCTTGTTCGACCACTTCTGAGATAACAGATTCTGCCTCAAAATCAAAATCTGAGGTTAAAACGATTTCTTCTCTTATTCGACAAAGTTTAACTCTGCACGTCGTACATATTCTATCTGATGATAAAATATTTTTATTTTTGCTAATCATCCATTTTTGAACTTTTCTTATGCCTTTTGAATTATATTTGTGACCCACAATTTTAAAGGGGTTACAACAAAATTTTTTGTTAAATGGCATTTTTATTTAAAACACAATTACCAAAACTGTTTATAGTTATTTTCACCGGTATTTTTAAGCAATTTTTATTTATTAAATTTTTGGGATTTTTATTATTCTGTTTAGATCACTTGCTAAAATATAACTGTCCAATTAAATCATCAACACATTGTTAGATGAAGAATAAAAATGTAACTGTTAATAGATTTGCTTGCATTTTTAGCTTGAGTAAAAAATTGCAACAACAACCGAAAGTGGTCTAAGCAGAAAGAAAGAGAAAGCTTAAGCATTCTTATTCTAGCTTACACAATATTTAATGCAAAAAACTGATAACGGTAAATTTAGTTTTATGTACATACATAGCTAAAAAATCTACAAAAACAATAGAAATTGTCACAGCTTAGCAGGGTGAGATTGTTTTGGCTGTTGCATCAAAAAACAAAACTCGTTATTTTTTTTTTTAATTCAAGTGCCACCTAAATTAATAAATAAAATATAATATATCAAAACTTGAATATCTTGTGCCACATAATTGCCCATAATTCATATTCTAATTGCGGCACCAGCTTGAAAATTTCCAAAAATGTATAGAAGAGTTCATTTATTAACATATATTTTTTTTTAAATTTTTGAAGATATGTTTTTCAAGATATAGACTTTCAAGCTCAAGACCCCAAAAAATGACCTTTGACCCTATCGTGAAAAAAATTAACATGCATATCATTTCAAAGCACTTGATTTACCCTTTTCAATAAGACCAAACATAGGTTTCTATTTCGTGTACTTCAAAAGTTATAAGCAATAGCGTGATGAAACTTTTGGGAAATTTTGAGGTTAATTCAAAATTTCATGACGTCATATTTCGAAAACCAAAAGGGCCTCAGGAAATAAAAAATGTGTTTTGTTGAGGTTTTATTATACATATTATTTGTGGTAAGTTTCATTGAAATCGGAAGGGGTCGATCCGAATGGCATGATGGTTTGACATGTTTTCACCCATTTAAATTTTTTATTTTTAATTTTTTATTTTTATATTTTATTTTTAATTTTTAATTTTTCATGTTTAATATTTCGTTTTTCATTTTTAATTTTTTATTCATTTTTAATTTTGCATTTTTTATTTTTCATTTAAATTTTTTATTTTTAATTTTTAATTTTTTTTTTCATTTTTTATTTTTTATTTTTCATTTTTCGTTTTTCATTTTTTATTTCTCATTTTTTATTTAAATTTTTTTTAATATTTTATTTTTTATTTTTCATTTTTAATTTTTCGTTTTTCATTTTTTATTTTTCTTTTTTAATTTTTAATTTTTTTTTCATTTAAAGTTTTTATTTTTAATTTTTTATTATTCAATTTTCATTTTTTATTTTTAATTTTTTCATTTTTTATTTTTCGTTTTTCATTTTTCATTTTTTATTTTTCATTTTTAATTTTTAATTTTTCATTTCCAATTTTTTTTCCATTTAAATTTTTTATGTGTCATATTTTATTATTCATTTTTCATTTCTTATTTTTAATTTTTTCATTTTTCGTTTTTTATTTTTCATTTTTAATTTTTTATTTTTCATTTTTCATTTTTCATTTTTAATTTTATATTTTTCATTTTTTTTTTATTTTTAATTTTTTTTCATTTTTAATTTTTAATTTTTCGTTTTTAATTTTTTATTTTTCATTATTAATTTTTCATTTTTCATTTTTTATTTTTAATTTTTCATTTAAATTTTTTATTTTTAATTTTTTATTTTTATATTTTATTTTTCATTTTTAATTTTTCATGTTTAATTTTTCGTTTTTCGTTTTTCATTTTTTATTTTTCATTTTATATTCATTTTTAATTTTGCATTTTTTATTTTTCATTTAAATTTTTTATTTTTAATTTTTTATTTTTTATTTTTCATTTTTAATTTTTTATTTTTCATTTTTCGTTTTTCATTTTTTATTTCTCATTTTTTATTTAAAATTTTTTTTTCATATTTTATTTTTTATTTTTCATTTTAAAATTTTCGTTTTTCATTTTTCATTTTTTATTTTTCTTTTTTAATTTTTAATTTTTTTTTCATTTAAAGTTTTTATTTTTAATTTTTTATTATTCTATTTTCATTTTTTATTTTTAATTTTTTCATTTTTAATTTTTCATTTTTAATTTTTCGTTTTTAATTTTTCATTTTTTATTTTTAATTTTTAATTTTTAACTTTTCATTTCCAATTTTTTTTTCCATTTAAATTTTTTATATGTCATATTTTATTATTCATTTTTTATTTCTTATTTTTAATTTTTTCATTTTTCGTTTTTTATTTTTCATTTTTCATTTTTTATTTTTCATTTTTTATTTTTCATTTTTCATTTTTATTTTTCATTTTTCATTTTTTATTTTTCATTTTTTATTTTTCATTTTTTATTTTTTATTTTTCATTTTCAATTTTTTATTTTTCATTTTTCGTTTTTCATTTTTTATTTTTTATTTTTCTTTTTTTATTTTGTATTTTTAATTTTTCGTTTTTCATTTTTTATTTCTCATTTTTTATTTTTTTTTTTTCATTTTTTGTTTTTCATTTTTATTTTTCATTTTTCGTTTTTAATTTTTTATTTTTCATTTTATATATTTCATTTTTTATTTTTCATTTTTCATTTTATATTTTTTATTTTTCATTTTTAATTTTTTATTTTTCATTTTTCGTTTTTCATTTTTTATTTCTCATTTTTCATTTTTTATATTTCATTTTTTGTTTTTCATTTTTATTTTTCATTTTTCGTTTTTAATTTTTGAATTTTCGTTTTTCATTTTTTATTTTTCATTTTTTATTTTTTATTTTTTATTTTTATTTTTCATTTTTTGTTTTTCATTTTTATTTTTCATTTTTCGTTTTTAATTTTTGAATTTTCATTTTTCATTTTTTATTTTTCATTTTTTATTTTTTATTTTTTATTTTTTATTTTTTATTTTTAATTTTTTATTTTTAATTTTTAATTTTTCGTTTTTCATGTTTCATTTTTTATTTTTAATTTTTTTTTTTATTTTTTATTTTTCGTTTTTCATTTTTTATTTTTCATTTTTGATTTTTAATTTTTCGTTTTTCATTTTTATTTTTCATTTTTCGTTTTTAATTTTTTATTTTTCATTTTTTATTTTTCATTTTTCATTTTTAATTTTTCGTTTTTCGTTTTTCATTTTTCATTTGTCATTTTCTGTTTTTCATTTTTAATTTTTAATTTTCAAACAGGTTATTACCTATCATATTTTTTTCAGCGCGTATATATGTTTACACATCAAAAATCAAAATATTATTAGACCTTCCACAAAGTATGTATCTCAATAGCTTAACTGCATGTTAAGGTGTCAGTTGTTCGTTGTGGACCGCTTATAAAATATCCTTACATGTTTTCCTTAGTATTACATTTTCATTCTTATTTCGGTTTGTTTTTTGTTTTTGGTGTACATTTTTTTCACAATAGCTCTAGTTTTTTATGCAACACAAAAACCGATGGAAGACTACAACCATGAAGTTTCATAAATGAAAATCCTTTTTATCAGGCTTGTCACGAAAATGCAAGCAATTGCAACAAATTGGGTCAGACAAAGTATATATTTGAAACAAAAAATTGAAAAAATATATTACGGACGAATATTTTTTCGGCATAAAACTAGACATGAGCTTAAATATTCAAATATTTAAAATATGTATAATAATATTAAAGAGTGTTACTGATGACAGGCACAATGATCTTTAGATAAAATTTTAAAATAAAATGTCTTCTCTTTCAAGTAAGAGGTTTTTTTGAATTTAAGTCCTAGCAGTGAGTTTACCGAACTTTTTCGAAAATTTCCCTACATCTTAACTAGAAACCGGGACTGAAGCCTCGTAAAAAATGGGTGCAGATTCGGATTCGAATTAATCAAAATAAAAAGTTCAGATTCGGGTTCGGTTTAGGGGTCGGGTTCGGGTTCCAAAATTAAAAAAGGCAAATTATTGTTTAGTAGGAAATTTATTTATTTTTCAAAGAAATTTTCTTTTTTGAAATTGTTTTTTGTGGCGACCAAATGAATTTCTAGGCTGAGAGGGCCCTCTAGACGCATACTTGCGTATATTAAATTCTGTCACTCCTATGAGGAGTATAGGGATACAACAAATTGTTTCCGCCACCGTCTGTCCGACGCTAGTCCTTTGACTTCATTCCAACTCATTCGCTGAGATTCGATGTCTTCGATGAGCTGTGTTTTCCACGTATACGCCGGACGTCCTCTTCTACGAGAGCCTTATGAAGGAAGGAAGTTTGAAGGAAGTTTCCACTGCGTGTGGCCAATCCAGTTCCATTTCCGTCGGGACATTTCTTTACCAATAGGTGTTTGGCTGCATAATATTCATAACCGTTCGTTGGTAATCACCTTAGGTCACCTTATTCTGAGCAAACGCCAGAGACTTCGGTTCGCAAAAATTTGGAGATAGTGTACAAGCCTGGGAGCTGCGTTCCGCGATTCGCAACAATAAAGCAAAATGGATTTGACATTCGAGATGAGGATTTTATTTTTTGTTCGGCGGGATAGTAGTGTCGAGTCCCAAATATTTTTAAGACATTGAATACAAGGCCATCTGGGTCAACAAACCACATTGAGTCTTTTGCATATTGAAATCAATCCTATTCGCTTTACCTCACTCGTAGATTGTTAAGCCTTTTACCTCCAACCTCAGAAAGACTTGGCGTACAATTGATGGAAAATTAATGACAAATGCTGCTGTCATGTGCGAAAGAGAAGATTGAAGTTTTGACCAAGACGATCAGTCAGAAAGATAACGAAAAGAGAAGTAGAAAAAACAGAACTTGGGGGTACACCTGAATTAAGCTGTAACTGATTGCATGAGACCCTATCAATAACAACACGTATTATGCGGTCTCTGAGAAAACTCGATATAAATCGACAGGAGTCAATACCGACCTCAAATGCAATAAGATTTGATAATAACGTACCGTTTCACAGGCGATAAAATGCCTTGGAAATATCTAGAGCAACTACTTTACTTTCTCCAAAAAATTGTGAATGGATCGGAAAGAATGAAAAACTTACAGGTCTCTCGTAGAACGATCTCTACGGAAGCCATACTGTCGATTATTAAGAAGTAAATTTGCGTCAGATTGCAACTACACGATAATTTTCAGGGTTATTAGCCTCACCCTTTTTAGTGATTGGTTTGACATTGGCAAACTTTCAGCAAGAGGAAAAGACTCCCCATGGTACGAACAGCTGACAAGGTTAGCGTCGAAGAGCACTGTTTCAGTACCAGTGCTGGTATACCATCCGACCCCGGAGATTTGTTTACGTTGAGATCCGAAATAAGCTTTTTAACTGCACGAGCTCGGAAGAATATCTTGGGCATAGTGCAAGATACCCTTTCGAGTTCTGGCAGTGGTTGATCGATCGCTAAGTGACAAAAACGAGCTTTTTGCAAAAAGTTCAGCTAAATGGTTAGGATTATCAACCGGGTCAGTAAATATTTGGTCATTCATTATAAAAGTTGGGATAGCAGAACTAGCATTATTCTTTACCCTTTTAACAAATTACCAAAATCTCCTGCTGCCCTTAGGAATAGAAAGAACTGGCGCTGTCCGTAAACAGACCTTTCGCGTCTTAGGCACTTTGTTCATTGACGGAATTTTTATATCTGATGTTGCTCCTAAAATAGTAAAATGTTTGTTTCTGTTCCCTGCCTTAAATTTTTTTCATACATTTAAATTTAATTTCTTACAAAGTTATCAACCGAAGCGGTGACATTTACATTTGAAGAATTTGATTTAAAAAATCTTTCCTTCTTTTTTAGAACTTGTTCGGGTATATCTTCAGCATCAGCTGAAAAAGAAGCTTTTGATTCTCTCATGTCTCTTCTTCTCCTTGTATTTGAAAATTTTAAAATTTTTTTTATTGTTTTTAAAATATGTTTTTTTTTGAATTCTCAACATCTTTGGGACCTAAATCTGTTATCTAGATATACTGCTGCAATCAAAAGTGGATTATTAATAAAGATGTTTTCTCCTTTTATATTATTTAAATTCTTCTGAAAATGTTTTCGTTTGTTAGCTCTAATTTAAAACTAAGACAGATTCCCTAAAAATCACTAGAAATTCATCTGTTCTTCTTGTAGTTTGCGCACTAATTTTTTTTAAATTCGAAAATTCTACGAATTCTTCACAAATATTCCAAATGCTAGTTTTGGTCTACTACTGTGATATGTAATATTAAAGAAAAAACAACTGTGACATTTTTATTTATTTTTTCAATTATAATATTAATTTAAAAAATTAAAATTGTGTTTTATGCCGTATATGTTTATTGTGTAAAACTTTTTGTTTTTGGAAAACAAAAAACTAATGTGAAAATTGTCAAAAGAATATTTATTAAATAAAATTCATCCCTGAAGATGCTGGAAAATACCCAGCGAAACGTCGGAGTTTGAAAATGAAATAAATAGTCTTTTATTTATTTTTTAAAAATGGTGACCTTGAAAGCCCATTTAGAAAAATTCTAAAACATAATAAATTTAAAAAGGTCGAAATATTAAGAAGAAAGCTATCATTCATACTTACCTCAGCCTTCATTAATTCCGAACAAAACTTCTGTATGCCTATAAGGCTTGAACCATGTCATAATTTTAATTCCATCTAGTTTAACAGTCTAGTGTGGCTTCTTTCAAGTTTAGCTTTTTAAATAAGGAAGAAGTATTTGGTGTTCGAAATGTTTTCCAAATTGCTTCGCATTGATCAAATTTTTTTTTTTAAAAGAATTACCAGATATAGTGTTGAGTACTGCCAGCTGTAAACTAGAAGCAACACATCTGGAGCTTATAATATTTGGTCGTGAATGTGCTAATGTTTCTGCTGCTTCCAGTTCAAATTCATCTTCCATGTCAAAGTTTCAATACTCGTCTTTTAGTAATTCAGCAGCTTTGATTATATTTTATCCGTTACCTGTAGTGCGATTCTGTAAACTTTAACGATTCGGCAATATATCGACAGCTATTGTTGTTTGCATTAACGATTAAGTGATTCACTAAGTACACCTTAACAGCAGGTCGACAAATCTATTTTTCTATTTATTTAAAACCTAAACTAGTGACATCTCTGTCAAAATAAGCGAAAAACACAAAGATGGATAGAAAAAAAAAAACAAATCACTTCGTGTTTGACAGGATGATTTTCTGTTTATGTTTAATTTCTTTATTTTTTTATTAATATTTTTGTTTAGTTATTTGAAAAGAAAATAATGAATTGAGTATCCTATTTAATTTTTTTTTTTTATTTATATAAAAAATTTTTATAGTAAAAGCAAAATATTTTCACTATTTTATGACTTTTATTTATGTATGACAACACTTCAACCTAAAAATTTAACTTTTTATCGATTGAATAAACAACACAAAAATGGTTGTCATTTAGATAACAGCAACAGCTGACTTTAACAATAGCGAATACCGTTTAAAAATTTTACTGTTTTCTTTTTCTAACGATTCGATTATCGTTAAAAGAAGTTACTGAATCGCGCTACTGATGAAATTGAATATATTTGCTGCAATTTGATGTTTTAGTTTTATTTTTCCGTCAAAAAGATATTGAAAATTTTAATTCAATCAGTTTTAATTGAAATAATTTTTTTATATTTCCCATTTACTTTTGTTTCTTATGTCCAGTGCTTTTTTTTTTGTTAACAAGGTCACTTATATTATAACTGTTAACTGATACTTGTAGAGTGCATTCATAATCGGATTGATTATTTCTTTTATATCAGAATCTTCAAAGATTGTTAAAGGAGGGCCATTAACTGCTCTTTTATTGATGATCTGACTCAATTTAGATGATGACGATTGATTTTGAGCTTTCTTGTATAGTTCGGGATGTTGCCGTGGTATATACCGTATGTGTATCTCTCATTTCATATTTGCATTCTGAGCAACATCTTTTGCTGCAACTTAAAAAAATCAATTTTTCGTAAATATCGTAGACATCTATTATCAATTAGGAAAATCAAAAAGTTTAAAATAAATTTTTTAATTTGAACTTAAGAAGTTAATTTTAACAATAAATAAAACCCGTTTACTTTAACAAAGTTAAAATATATTAATACTCGGTTTGCGTCACTTCTATTTGCAGTGATTATATTACTGGCTTTTTTTAATACAGATATTATGTTTGTACTTAGCTTAAACAGAAGAAGGGGATTTCCCATTTTAGTCTAGTTTGTGTGAAGGTTACTTGTTCACTACATATACCTGTGGTCACAAGCGATAACCGCCTAAGTCGACTTAAGAATGATTTGAGTTATGTATGCTATCATATTCTACTAAAAACGCTTTATATTTTCGTGAAATCCCCTTTTCTCTGTCACTTTTTTTTAAAAAGTTATTAATGAAAACATGCTGACCTAAGTCGTAATGAAGCCAGCCCCATTACATTTATATAAAAAGTTATTTTTCTCGAAAGCATGATTTTCGACTTAGGCGGTTAATGCTTATGAACACAGATATAACGACTAATTTACAATGTTTTTATACCCTATAATGGGGTAAAATGACTTTGTGCTTATGTTTGTAACTACCAAAAATATTTGACCGATCGACTCAGAATCACTTTCTGAATCGATTTAGCGATGTACGTCCGTCCGTCCGTCTATCTGTATGCCCATGTAAACCTTGTAATTAAACTACAGGTCACAAATATGAATAGATATTGATGAAATTTATTATTTATCAATGGCACAGCATGAACGCCATTGAAACTGGTGAAAATTGTTTCATGTTCAGACATAGTCGCCATACAAATGACCCCTATGAGATAGACTTAAATTGCCATAAGATCCAAATTATCATATAGATCTCGATCAAATTGGGTTTGTGTGTGTTTATTACATCCATAAATCAGTAATCCAAAAATAAACCCTATAAGACAATTCTTAGTCATAGCCCCAATATTTAGCTGCTTTCCGATCTTCATTTAAATCTATTAAAAACAAAAATATTTCACAGATTTTTCTCAAATTTGGCTTTTATATATTTTTGTAAAAAATAAGTAACCTTACCAAATATAGTCAGTATCGGTCCATTTTTCGACCTAGTTCCCATATAAATATAGCACCCGATATGAACTTTTTCATATTCAAAAGCAAAAAATTTATGACAATGCCACCCAAATTTAGTTTAGTCTTATTTTATATATCCAATTAGTTGAACCTAGGTATAGGGTATCGTATAGACGGTCTAGACCGGCTATAATTTTCTTACTTGTTTTTTTTTTATATTTTTGGAATGCATGCAATGTAATGTTTTTTATGATTTTTCATTAAACAATTCTCACGCCAAGAACAGCCAAGATAATTTTTTTTTACATATTTGTACCTGAACCTGGTTGTTGAACTTTAGCGTTAAACGGGTTCGGGTTTAGTTTTTATAAACAACAAACTTGAACCTGTTCACGTTCGGGTTCGTGTTCCGTTTCAGTCCCTGCTTAGAAACGATTGATCCTACTGCAATATTGAATTACATTTAACGCAATACTTCAGAAAATTCGAAATTATAGGACATGAACTTTCACTCCTTAATGAAATGAAATTAAGGAGAGAACAAATTTCAGTTTACTAAAAGATAAGTGTAAATATTATTGCCTTTGTTATGCCCACTAATATTTGTAGTAGTAAAAATATATTTTGCGTTTTTGTTTCCTTCAAAATGTACGCCAAAGAAACAAAGGTTGAAAGTATCAGGAGAATTTTGCAATTGACAGGAAACCTGGTCCGGGAACAAAGAATGGTCGATATGATGTTTGTAAGGCCAAATAAATAAAAAGCATATTGAAAAGAGCCCCCAACACATCTGGTAGAAAATCAGGCTGGTTAGGTCAGTGCTCGGACTATTTTGACCGCACAACGCATTACAGAAAAAATTTGTTTATCAGTCGAACTAGGCATACGTAGAATAAACTCCCCGCACAAGTATTTTCTGACAGTTATAATCTAATAAAATTTAAGTCAAATATCCACAAACACTACTCCCTCTTTCCTCCTTCCCATAACCTATTTTCCTGAAATCAACACAAAACACTGTATTTGTAAGGGGCATCCCCTGAGTGTTGGGTTACAAAATAGAAAAATAAAAAAAGTGTTATTCCTCTATAGTTGTCGCGTATGCTCTTATCACCTTTATTATGTTCCTGATGGCAGATATTGCTTACTGGTTTGTGGAGGGCCTCGATGCCATCGTCACCTATTGACTTAAGGAGTTCAGCCGTAGTCCCATCTTCTCCAGGTGCCTTGTTCTTTTTCATTTTACTAATTGCGTTTACAACATCATTACGGTATGTCGGTATCGGTATCGGTATTCGGTAACTATGTCATATGGACCCTTATATAGTTCGGTAAAATATTCCTTCCATCGTTCTGCACTTGCAACCCAGTAAAGTATAAATTCTAGATCCTTATAACAATTCGAGTCGATATACCGATGTCTGTCTGTCATTTATTAATTAGAACAATATTGTCTGTCTTTATTTCGACCTGGTTCGTATATAAAACGGAATAAATTGGGCATCATTTTATCAAAATATGGCCTAAAATATAGAGACACCTCTAAACTGCTGTATTAAGTTACCAACAAACTGTTTACTTTTTTAAATAGTTTGTTTGCATTTGATATAAATAGTGCAAAGAGTCCAGATATTAATGTAAACGTAAAACCCAGGTGGAGGAGATCAAATATCCGGCATAGTCCAATTTAGTACTCGTTTACGGAAAATTCGAAATTAGAAGAATGGAATAGAGTTTCAAGCGATCTATATAACAGCGTCTAAATTTCATACTAAATATTTATAAAATTTATAAAACAGCATTTTGTTTTTAATTTACAGAGGGGGGGGGGGGGGGGCCCTGTTAAAAAATAAAGAAAAAAATATATTGAAGTGGAAATTTTAAAAATAAAAATTATTTATAGAAATTAAAATAAAACAAATAAGAAAATTATAATCGGTCTAGACCAACTATATGATACTCTATAGCATGACTTTAGAGAAAGGGTCTTAGGCCCAACTAATTGGAGATAGAAAAGAAGCATAAACCTAATTTGTATTTCGATGTTATAAAATTGTTGCCGCCCGATATTGAAAATATATTTTCGAATTTTTATATGGGGACAAGGTCGAAAAATAGACCGATCCTGACCGTATTTGGAGAATTCACTTATTTTTCGAAATAACATAAGCAAACCAAATATTAGAAAAATCTATTTAATATTTCTGTTTTTAGTTAGATTTAAGTGAAGAATTTACTTTTTTCAACAATGTACTTTTTTTTATAAAATGTGCCTTCTTTAAAAATATTTTTTTTTTTAAATAGTACATTTTGTAAAAGGTACTTTTATTTACTTTTTTCAACAATGTAGTTTTTTTTAGAAAATGTGCCTTCTTTAAAAATATTTTTTTTGAAGAACTATTTTAAAAATTTACTTTTTTATTTTTTTATTTTATTAATTCTATCATCGTAACAATTTGAGATTTTACAAAATAAAGTATTGCAACAAATATAATTCCATAGTGAGAGACATCACATTCTTTCTAATGATGAGCTTTTTAATCCAATATTATACAGTAAAAGTTTTTCATTGTTCATAAAAATATACAAAATTATGTATTTTTACCATTAAAAAAAGTGAAAAGGTATCAAAGTTATTTGTATGACAAATAAGAATCAGTTGTTCATAGTTAACATAAGAGCTAGTTTGTTAATAAAGCATATAAAAAACATGAATTCTAAAATAAATTTTAATTAAAGGAAGTATTTTGTAATGTGACAAACAGTCACTGCCTTTATTTTCAAAACAACTTAATTACACTTTTCCTTTCTTACTTGAATATAAAAATATTCCAAAATACATCTAACAAACTATTGCCATATTTTCATACTCTTTTCTTTGAAATGTTATAAAGAAAAATTATTAAAAAAATTATTAAAATTTTTAAAGTTTCCAGCCCTCGAAATTCGAGTGCAAATTCTAGGAAATTTTATTTTTTCATTAAATAAAGACCCTAAAGGTATGCTAATCAATTATAGCCAATTTACAAATTAACACAAAAACAAACTCATTTTTATTACAAACACATTAACAAATTTAATAGCATTGTATAATTTTATGTATGTGTTAGTAGCAACTTTAAATGCAATTTACTCAAAATAAAGGAAAACATTTAAAAATTTGCAAATCTGCAAAACGGCTAAAAAGAAATACCTTTCAAATAATGTAGGTTTGGTCAAAATCGGGATAAAACAGTAGAACAAAACATCGGTCACAAGAAATTGTCTAGCCTATTAATATTATAGATTAAAATTTTAAAATTGGACCCAAGGTTGACCTTTGCATGAAATTACCCATTATATATTTAGAATTTTTATTTTTTTATCCATTTAAGCGTTTTATCGATATTGCAATAACTAGTAACTAGGGCTGCATGTCACAACATTTATTTGTCCTAGTACAGGGTTAAAGGAATAAAAGACATCTGGTGAATTTTGTTTTCTTTTTTATTTTTTTTTTTTTGGCAACATTATTTAAACAACCTAGTAAACGTAGTAGACATGTTCAGAAAATATCAATTTGTATTCCACATTTGTGTTACAGTTAGTGTGATTATATATCTGTGTGTGTGTGTGTGTGTTTGAGAGATTGTGTATGTGTAAGTGTTTATATTTTGTCTGTTTAACTGTCTGGGTTTCTTCTTCTAGTTTAATGTATGCTTGCAGTGTTGGACTGTTGTGGTTGTCTGTCTAGCAAAGTCATGTCGCGAAAAGGGTCAAGTAAAATTTTTTGTGTGTCAGTCGCAACTTTATTGTATTTGCCAGCCCCATCTTACAACACAACAAATTGTTATATAATGCAATACAACAACAATACAACATGTATGTTTCCGGTTCCGTAGCAACAAAATGAGAAAATATTGTAGGCATATACTTTGACTCCTCGCAGTGTGTTCGTCATCATTGTGAACAATAACAATAACAACGAAAACAGCATCAGCAGCATCATCATCATCATCATCATCATCATCATCATCGTCAACAGTTATCGCTTTCGTCGTCCATCCATTGGAACAACAACGAAACAAAACGAACAACATTAGAAACAAACGTCTGTAACAACCACAACAATAACAAATGATTTACATTGACTCGTTTCTTTTGTTTACATATTAAAGTTTCATGACCTGGAGGACAGACGCAACACACTGCTCCACATACACTGCTCGGGTAACGTGAATGTCTTGTAACAAGAAAACGAAACGAAGAACAAAAACAAACAGAAAACAGAAATCATGTAATCTATCAAAAGCAGCAAGGGAAGCAAGCCCCTCTTTTTTTCTGCTTTTTTTTATCGGGCGTGCTGCTTGCATTCATATATGTACTTACAAACCGGGTTAGCCTTTTGTTAAGTGATGACAATTTCGTTTTTATTTGCCTTATTTAGCGTTTTTTCGCAAACTTTTTCCTTTTGTATAACAATAAATTTTTCTACTAGAGAAAGCTCAGTATATTGAGATTAAGGGAAATGGAATTTAGGTTATGTTTTCGTGAGATTTTCTTTAAGAATATATATTTTAGACTTAAATGCAAAACTCTTTTAATACCGAGATCTATAAAAGATCGAATTGTCTGAATTGGTTTTTATTTTTTAAATTGTCTTTCCCACAGCTTTTCTTTTTATACCCTATACCACTATGTGGTTTGGGTATAATGACTTTGTGCTGCTGTTTGTAACAACCAAAAATATTTGACCTAGACCCATCTTTAATTATAAGCTTTTATCGGCCATGGGATGAACGCTATTGAAATTGGTGAGAATCGGTCCATGTTCAGACCTAGCCCCCATACAAATTACCCATATGAAATCGACATAAATTGCCATAAGATCCAAATTGTCATATAGATCTTACTCAAATTGGGTTTGTATGCGTTCATTACATCCACTAATGAGTAGTCCAAAAATGATCCCTTTGACCCCATATAGAGCTGCTTCCCGATCTTCACTTAAATCTATTAAAAAACAAAAATATTGCACTGATTCTTCTCAAATTTTGTTTGTACATATTTTTGCAAAATACAAGAGACTTTATCAAACATGATCAGGATCGGTCCATTTTTGGACCTAGTCCCTTTATAGATATAGCATCCGATATGAACTTTTTCATATCTGCAGCCAAAAAAATTAATAAAAATCCCACTCAAATTTGGTTTTTGCTTTTTTTCAATGTCCAGTTAGTTGGGCCTAAGAGATAGGGTTTCTAAACGCATGGTATAGGGTATCGTATAGTCGGTCTAGACCGACTATAATTTTCTTACTTGTTTCTATTTTGTTTTATTTTTTGTTTGTTTGTAAATTGTTTTTTTTTCATGGCTTTAAAAACTCATTTATTTAACTGGCGTTTTTTCCTTCTATAAAGCAGATAACACTGCTTCCTGCTCTTGTTGGCAAGGTTCGTTTACTTTATAGGCTTAGTCCTTAAAACTGCATTTGTAGTGCACACTTATATACTTTGATTTTGTTATTGTGTAAGTAATTACAGTGTTAGTGGTGCACGTGACTATTTCTGCTCTTCGTTTAACAAACATGTGCTACGAATAGTAAATGAGTCGTAATGACTGATTCTCTTAAATATTCATCCATTTTATTCTCTTTACAAAGCTCTTCTCTATTCCTCACTTCTGCAAAGTGAGAACAATTTTTAGTTGTGCCTAAGTATTTGTGAGTGTCATATTTTGCTGCTTATATGTGCTTATGTTGTTGTTTTTATTGTACTCGTAGCCTAACTGTTTCATTATTTATTAAGCTTTTTTCATTCATAAAAATTTATATTGACCATTTACATGTGTTAAAGCTTTTCGTTGTGAAAAAAGTTGTATACTTGCATTAAAGCTTTTGTAGATGGCGTTGTTTTGTTATTGTTTTCATTATTACTTATTAATATGTTTGTGTGTTGTTGTGGCTAAGATTCTTGAAAATAGTTGAAACAACTTTTGCACAAGATATTTTTAATTGATATATTCAATTTTTTATTTAATAATATTTTATTTTATTTAAAACAGGTACATAAAAATTCATTAATGTATTTTAAAAATACAAAATAAAAAATTAGATAAAGTAAAAAACATACATATACATAAAATAATATATAAAAAGGAACACAAATATATTTTTTAGAAATCAAAAAATTATGTTTTTAAGATAAAGATATTAAAAAAAAAAATATTCCAACATCTTTAAAGTAAAAATATTGTAACGACTTTAACTTTAACTTTTCTATAAATTTTTTAATAACATGTTAGAAATTTTAAAATTATAACAACAAGCATTTGCTGATTTAAATAAGTCTTTGGTTTGAATAAGATTTGATACTGTTGAAACATGAAGCCTGTTTCTTTCTTTTGTTTTTATAATATTTTGATAAGAAAAAAATCCTCTCCACATTTGCAGAGGAATGAGGTATAGACAAAATTCCACCAACAATTCTGGAAATATCAAGAAAAATCTTTTCATTTAATTCATTCTTAATTTCAGATACTTTTGACCAAAAACCACACATATTTTCTTTTATTAATGGTTTAAATTCATCCAAATCGGCCAATGCTCTATATTATGTGTTAATATTCTCAAATGGGAAACATTTTGATAAAACAAGTAAGAGTGTTAAATTCGGCTGTGCCGAATCTTTGATACCCTCCACCTCGGTTTGAGTATTGATAATAAATGTAAACAAAATATTGGAAAAGGTAAACAATTCGTTAAACTTAATACCAAATTATTTCAGCAAATTCTTTGGGTTGGTTTTCGTCTTTTCTATTATTTCGGATTTATTTCCGTGTTTGCTTTTTGGTCATCGTGGTTGCTGATCGGCATGCATTTAGGTTATATACCTATATGCATGCGTTTCCGGTTATATGACATAACTTCTCGTTTAATTTAGTTTTTGCTAATTAAATAGCTCACCCTAACCTCCATTGCAAAGGTAATGGTTGTGTAGGGTGGCTATATGTATTAAATCGTGCTAATTAGAGATGGATATTTGGAAAACATAGAAAATAAATTTATAATAATAATAAATAATCAAATTAGGGATGCCAAACGCAAAAAATCAAATGTCCCAAACATTTCAAATAAAATAATTTGTTATCTTTATTTTCTGAAAAACTTCAAATTTTCGTCTAAAAAAAATTTTGAAAAATAATATATAAATAACATTCTCATCAAATTGCGTTTATTTATGTAAGAATTTTTGTGTTCGCAATTCTCCTCATTTGAGGTTTTCTAAAATTCATTGAATTTAAATTAATATTTTCTGTAGTGCGATTCTGTAAATTTCAACGATCCGACAATCGCAAAATATATCGACAGCTATTGTTGTTTGCACTAAGGGTTAAGTGATTCACTAAGTGCAGACATCTTAACGACAGTCGACATCTCTATTTTTCTATTTATTTAAATTGTAAACGAGTGGCATATCTGTCAAAATAAGCGAAAAACACGAAGAAGAATAGAAAAAACAAATTACTTCGTGTTTGACAGGAGGATTTTATGTTTATATTTAATATCTCTATTTTTTTTACCAATATTTCTGTTTATTTATTTGAAAATGAAATAATGAATTGAATATGTTATTTAATTTTTTTATTTATATAAAAAAGTTTTTTAATAAAAGCAAAGTATTTTCAATATTTTATGATTTTTATTTATGTATGACGACATTTCAACCCAAAAATTTAAGTTTTTATCGATTGAATAAACAACACAAAAATGGTTGTCGTTTAGATAACAACAACAGCTGACTTTAACAATAGCGAATATCGTTTAAAAATTTTACTGATAATTTTGCTATATTCTTTTTTTTAACGATTCGACTATCGTTTAAAGAAGTTACTGAAAAGCTATTATGCCAATGCTAATATTTTTTTTAAATGTAAACATTTTTTAAATGTAAACATATTTGGTGTTTTTTTTGGAATTTGATGCAATTGATGTCTTCTAAATTTAAAATTATTATTTCCGACGTTTTGATATGATTTTCTGAAATTCAATTAATATTTTATAATATATAATTGGACGTTTAAGTTCCAGTTTTTAGAATTGATATTTTCTAAAATTTGGATGGAAAATTTAAAAAGTGCAATTTTTTATTTATGTGAATACTGCTTTAGTAATTATAAATAATTTTTAAAAATTAGAGGTAATCGCAATCAGATATTTTGTAGGTAAAGCATAATAATAATTCTATATAACTAAGTAGAACTGTTTTGAAAGCAAAGAACTCATTGATGAACTCGGTAACTCTATTTTGTAAAGACAACAAAAAGTTAATATGCCAAACTTATGTTCATATTTGTAAAAGAATAATGAAAAAACGTACAAAATAAAAGACCAGTCCGTGTATACTCTTAACATTGTGCTGTATGATATCTAGTTGAAAATATTAACATTCATGTTAAAATAGAAATAACTATTGCAAAGCTAATTAGAACAAAAATTGTGGCGCCATCTACTGTGTCATAGTCACGCTGAGCAAAATGAAGTGACACTCTGTTAATGCAAAAGAAATGTATTTTCCCCACAACAAAATATTGCACAAAATTATGGAAATAAAATAATACACCGATTTATTTATAACATGCAGTTGTTATGAATGTACATATATAGAATATATGTATATTATGTATATTATTTGTATTATTTAATATGTGTATGTATGTATATGTAAATATTACACACAAAAAATACAACATCAAGCGTTATTTTTCAGTTTTTCTCTATAAATAAATTAATACAAAAAATTTTTTTTTTTTTGCTAAATTTACATTGTTTTGTTTTTTATTGACAACTAGGTATTTTAGCATTATTTGCTTTAGATGGCAGTGAATTTTTACTCCCTTTATATAAACACGTAGTGTCTGCTTGCCGAAAAATTTTTGGATCGATTTTAACCCCTTTCCCGTGACCAATCGATCTGAAAGTTTGCAGGTAGGCTCGTGGCAATGATAGAAATGATCTAATAAATTTTGTTAGTGATGCCAAAACAATGGAAACTGTTAAATTTTTCTACCAGAGTTGATAAAAAAAATGTGCAGAGGGTTAGTTTTTAATATATTATTACCACAATGACCACCAAAACAACAAGTCCAGCTATGACAACAATACAACATTTAGAATAACAACAAGAACAATATAGAAACATCATATTTTTAATTTTTCCCTGGACCTGTTCCACCGATTTTAATGATTTTTGAAATAAAAATCTTCCCATGAATTTGGTGAAAATGATCACCTTAGCTATCCTATTGAGTGCGTGATCGTGACAAGAACAACATAGAAAATTATATTTTTTCAAAACTTTTTTTAGTTCGTCATTCAAATCTCGGGCCCTAATTGACCGATTTGGACGATTTTAAATAGCAAACTTCTCAGGATGTTAGTGAATCATTTTTTATGTCAAAGAGCAACCTAGCTGCCCGATTGATGCCGTCATCGTGATTTCTACAGACGGACAGACGGACATCGCTATATCAACTCCGGTTGTTATATGGATCACAAATATATATATTTTATGGGGTCCAAATTTTTTTTTCTAATTATTACAAACGGAATGACAAACTTATATATACCCTCTGCACACTGGAGTGGAGGGTATAAAAAGGCACAATGCTGTTGGTTTTTCCTGACAAAACATATTCGGGTGAAAATTTACTAAACCAATTTAGGATCTCGTCACCAAAATTTACTGTTATCTTCAAAACATCACAAAATTTAGTATAGAAACTTTTTGAATTTTGTTTATATTGATTTACAACACTACTGTCGATTTGATTTTCGATTCAGTGCCACAAAATATATCGTTCAATGGAATATGATTCACATTAAGGTTTAATTTTGAAATTTTACAGTTGTCTAAAAAACTCTTTTTAATAAAATTTCGTGCAATTTGGCGAAATAAAAATATCAATCTTGGCAAAAAAGATATGCATGCGGGCATCTTCTGACTGCATTTCTACATTCACTGCATTAACAATTTTAAGAACATATTGAAGGAATAAAAATGTCATTTTGTATATTGGATTTGCAAATCCTAACATTAGAATTATCAAAATAATATTGTAAGGGTTCCTTCCCACTGTTCTAGAATTCGGTTAACTACTTCTTGTGTTGAAAGCCATCTTGTTGTAGCGTATTTAAATATTATATGTATGTATTTCGGCTCCGAAGTATTCCTGAAATTTTACGAATTCTTCTCTTCTGCTCTCGCACTGCTACAAAAATGAAAATTTATTTCTTTTAGAAATATATCAAATTCCTCAGGAATTCCAAATTTAGAGGCAGCTGATGAAACCAAATTTAAAATGTGACATATACATCCATTGGAAAATAAATGAGGAATAATATTTTTAAATTTGGATTGCACTCCATTTGAAGAACCCATCATTCGTACCAACGTATTTTTTAACATCAAATAGTATCAAAACAAGTACATTTGTATCAACTATTCCATCCCTGTTAACAACACATTTTTTTTTTTGTCAATAAATCAAGAATGAAATTATGGTCTAGATTTTAAAACGGTTTGCATTTCAAAAATGTCCTGGTTTAGTGTTTGGCCAAGGACAAATCCTTTTTAAAAGTGTTAAAAAAGCATAAAGAAATTTATTGAAAATTCATTTATCTTATTTTTATCTCATTCTTATCTTTTTAGAGTATAATTTATATACATATAAAATAGAATGATTGTGGGTGTATCTGGTTGTGGGTAGGAGGCTAAACTTTTCACAGGGGCTGACTGCCTATCTGAAAGGAACAATCAGTTATATTTTTTTTTTATATAGGGATGAGGTTTTATGCCGTTTTATAGCGGCGATCCATTGGAATACAGCAATGACAAAGCAGTAGTCTAAATAATGGCATTCTCCAACCAAAGTTGGCTAATCGGCTCATCGGTTCACAATGAGAGTTTTTTTTTTGGGATGTAAGCAGCATAATACACACTGATTACCTTAAAAATGAGGGATAAATGCAAAAGATAATTCCAACTTATTGGACCAATTAAATGACGATTTGGCCAAGAAGAAAGTGGCTTATTTTGGTATGGTAAAATTCCATGAATTGGACTAGGAATTGCTATCTCATCCGCCATATCATCAGGTTTTAGCCACCACTGGTTATTTTATATTTTCAAAGAAATGGCTTGGCGGAAAGAGATTTAGCTAAATTATTGATCAAATAAATTTGGTTTTTGACGACTTTGTTAAATGATTATATGAAAAAATAAAAATTAGAGAAACGGCAAACAAAGCGCTTTGTTAAAAAATAATTATTATCTTTTTTTTTAACGACCGAACCCCGCCTCACACTTACCCATCCCACCTGACAGGTTTATGGACTAATTGTGTGAAAATGGGCGTAGCAAACGGATTAAATAATTTTGTAAAAGGAAGCAGCCTTTAAGTCTAATATGTTTTTATTTACAAAGACTTCTTTCTGACCTTAATAAAATAATTTTCTAAACATATTTTTTCACACAACATTTACTTAAATTCATAGTTTCTTCAAGATGAGATATTTTTGCTTGTAATAAAGGACACATGTCCTACACGCTGAATGTGAGTTAAGCGAAAACAAATTGTCTTTCTCAAGAACATTTGGAATTGTTTAATTTCATATTTGTTTCGAAGTTGTTTTATAATTTAGTTTGCGATATTAAATAAAGTTTAAATAGTATAACTCTTTGCTTGGATTCTCATTAAGTTGGTGTTATGACAAAGATATATGAATTATGAATTTTATGAATTTTACCAAACAAACTATTTAATGCTTTTGGTTGTTGATGGCGGGTTGGCAACTCGACCGGAAATAGCTGTATAATCACTCCTGCAGAATATAGATTATTTTTTTGAAACAAATGTGATAGGGGTTTTGCTTTATTAAAATTAAAAACTTGATCTTGAGCTTGATTAATATCTAACTTAAGCATATGTGTAACATGGTGTATGAAAAGGGGGCTTACTTGCTCCTACTCCTCCCTCTTTCTTCTTTCCCGAGCTCAACACAATGCACTGCATCTGTAGGGGCATCCCCTGAGTGTTGGTCAATTATTTAAAAAAAAAAAAAAAAATCAAAAAACGAGTTGGCATCGAAGAAGCGTATGGTTCGATTGCCGAAGGATGGAACGAAAGGAGAAATTTAGTGGAGATGTTCTCAAATCAGACGTATAACAGGGTCCATCTTCCTCACAATCAACACGTTGTAAGGTCTCAAGAAAGACAACGCACAGTGGCGCTTGTAGGACAAGTGAGGTGGCAAAAATCAAAAATGTCATGTGCCACTAAAATATCTCGAATAAACCTATTTTACAGGAAATTGTCCAGTGATTTCAAATATCCTACTCTTATTGCAATCAGATTTTTGTTTCAGAAGATACAGCCCTTCAAAGTTGACTGATTTTCAGAGTTAAAAAAAGCCAGAACATTCTTAGGTAAATTGCTCCGCTTTCAGATACAGTATTTTGGAAACTAGGTAACGGGTCGTCATTCGTTTTGATTTTTTTTTGATAGAATATAAAAAAAAAATGTACTGTTTGATTACTGTTTCTCCAGGAAAATCGCAAACAAAAAAAAAAACAAGTAAGAAAATTATGGTCGGTCTAGACCGACTATACGATACCCTATACCATGCGTTTAGAGACCCTATCTCTCAGGCCCAACTAACTGGATATAGAAAATAAGCATAAACCAAATTTGAGTGGGATTTTTATTAATTTTTTCAGCTGCAGATATGAAAAAGTTCATATCGGATGCTATATCTATATGGGGACTAGGCCCAAAAATGGACCGATCCTGACCATGTTTGGTAAAGTCTCTTGTATTTTGCAAAAATATATACAAACAAAATTTGAGGAGAATCAGTGCAATATTTTTCTTTTTTGATAGATTTAAGTGAATATCGGGAAGCAGCTCTGTATGGGGCGTATGACTAAGAGTTGTCCAATAAGGATCATCTTGGACTGATTAATGGATGTAATATATACATACAAACCCAATTTGACTAAGATTTGTATGATAATTTGGATCTTATGGCAATATATGTTGATTTCATAGGGGTCATTTGTATGGGGGCTAGGTCTGAACATGGACCGATTCTCACCAATTTCAATAGCGTTCATCCCATGGCCGATAAAAGATCAAATACCAAATTTCGTCAAAATATAATTATATTTGCGACCTGCAGTTTGATTACAAGCTTTACATGGACACACAGACGGACGGACGGACGGACATCGTTAAATCGAATCAGGTAGTGATTCTGATTCGATCGGTATAACTAAAGATGGGTGTAGGTCAAACATTTTTGGTTGTTACAAACAGCAGCACAAAGTCATTATACCCAAACCACATAGTGGTATAGGGTAAAAAAACTGTAAATTTCTATATTTGCCATATTTTCAAAATAAATTCTTTGATTATTCCTTTACTTAATGCAAAAATTTCCAGCTGCCCGTCCTTGTCCCATTTTTTGCTAGAAGTAAAATTTTGAAAAAAGACATAGTTCCAGAAATGTGTTGCATGCATTATTGCGCAATTTATGACATATAACCGTGAAAACCCATTCTTATTGTTATTCCCGGATAGGGATATGGAATCTCAAACGATGGAAACACTTCAAGAAGATTTTTTATAATTGATGGGAGTGCAACTTAAATCGCTGCAATAAACAATCATATCGTTAATAGATTGGGAACGATCTTGAATGTTTTAAACTGCAAGGAAAAAGTTGATTCTGAAAAATATGGAGAATATGCTTCGAAAACTGATTCCACTTTAAGCAGAATTATATCCACAGAAAAAGTTGACCCCGACAGTTCATAAAATAATGTGGCATGGCAATGATATAATTGAATATCAGAATTTGCCAATTAAAGAGCTTTCTGAAGAATAACAGAAGTCCCTAAACAAATGTTATAAAAAATAAATCATGTGAGTCCGTGTAAACACCTAGTAATTAAAGATGTTTTTTTTTAAATCAAACAGAAAGCGTCATCTATGTATCAGCTGCAGGGGCTCTGCTAATATAAAAATATTTATTATTATTTCAACTGATTAATTTTTAATTTTTTATTTTTCGTTTTGCATTTTTCATTTTTTATTTTCCATTTTTAATTTTATTTTTTATTTTTAATTTTTTTATTTTTCAATTTTCATTTCTCATTTTTTATTTTTCATTTTTCATTTTTAGTTTTTCATTTTCTATTTTTCATTTTTTGTTTTTCATTTAAAATTTTTCATTTTTAATTTTTCATTTTTTATTTTTCATTTTTTATTTTTCATTTTTTATTTTTCATTTTTAGTTTTTCATTTTCTATTTTTCATTTTTTATTTTTTAAATTTTCATTTTCATATCTCATTTTCATTTTTATTTTCATTTTCATTTTCATTTTCATTTTCAATTTCATTTTCATTTTTTATTTTTCATTTTTCATTTTTGATTTTTAATTTTTTTATTTTTCATTTCTCATTTTTCATTTTTTATTTCTCATTTCTCATTTTCCATTTTCCATTTTTTATTTTTCATTTTTAATTTTTCATATTTCTCAACGTTTTTATATTATAACACTCTTCGCTCCCTCATTTAATCTCCAAACACTTCCTAATGAAATCGTGCCTTCATTTTTTCTCCAAACACTTTCTAATGAATTTTCCCTCCATTTTATGTCCAAACACTTTCTTTTTACAGTAAATGATTGAGCAAATTAATTATAAATGTTTATAAAAAGTGAAGAAATATACTGCAGAAAACAGAGACAAAAAGTTATTACATGTCATAATATTTTCACCAATGCAATCTTAAGTCACACCGATATAGTTTTACGTCTTACATCTTACATCTTACGCTGTTTTTGTGATTGTATTGTGAAATAGATTTTTACCCCCTGCGCGTATAGATGTTTACACATCAATATAGATTGCTGAACACTTTCAAATCATCAAGGGTCAGACAAAATGAGGACCTCTTCAACATTTTAGCAGCATCTTCCGATCAACATATTTCATAACTGCGGCATGTAAAGTCACGAAAAGAGCTAGAAAATAATTAGGGTTCAGAAATTATTAGTCTTTTACGGATTGTGAGCAATATTAAAAAAAATTGAAAAATGAATTAAAAAAAATTTTTTTTCTTAAATTTTTTTCTGAAATAATTTTAAATCATAAAAGCTTTTCAAAAGAAACATAAAAAATCAAAAATTTAAAAAAAAATATTTTATTCTACTTCCCATAATTGATTTTTCCACAACTTTCAAGTTTGCTAACCCATAAGAAGGCACCTAAGTAGGCGCAGAACCCTTTTCAAATACTTATTTCATGGGCTGATCAATTATCTATCATATGCCTTTTAAATTTTTTGATTACCATATTTGGTTCAAAAGTTATGAATTTTGCAACGCGAAAACTCAAATGGCGTCACTATGCACTGGTAATGTAAACGGATTAAACAATTTAGCTTTCTCTTAATTTTTAGTAAACTTTTTCACAAATTATGTCTAGTCTATCAGAACAGGCAAAAAAAAGTGGAAAATTATTTTTTTTCACCTAAGCTCCCTTCTCATAGATCAGGTCACATATTTATATATACTAGAAGATTCCAGCCCTCGAAATTCGAGTGCAAATTCTAGGAAATTTTATTTTTTCATTAAATAAAAACCCTAAAGGTATGCTAATCAATTATAGCCAATTCACAAATCAACACAAAAAAACAAACTAATTTTTATTACAAACACAATAACAAATTTAGTAAACACACACACAGCATTGTATACTTTTATGTATGTGTTAGTAGCAACTTTAAATGCAATTTACTCAAAATAAAGGAAAAAATTTAAAAATCTGTACATCTGCAAATTGGCTAAAAAGAAATACCATTCAAATAAAATACGTTTGGTCAAAATCGGGATAAAAGAGCAGAACAAAACATCGGTCACAAGAAATCGCCTAGCCTTTTAATATATTACATTTTATGTAAATTTTGTAATTATTTTCGCAATAAATGATGTTTTTCCGCCAAACATTTTGAGTTAATAAATACTTTGTTTTCCAATATAGTAACTACAGGTAAAATTTTTGTTTAATCATCCTCATCCAAATTTTTTTTTGGATAAGAAAATAATTTTTTCAGTTTAAAACTTTGTACTTTAATATCCTCTGAAATTTTCCATAATTTTTTTGAATAAAATTTGTATTGTAAAATATTTAAAAATGTCATCCTTCTGACTTTATTAGCTGTTTAGTGATCTTAATTCCATTTGAAAGGACTTCAAACTGTCAAAGGTTTTGATGTTTCAAAAAATATACCTGTACCCTCGCTCCCTCCACACCACCGTGCAGAGGGTATTAGTTTATCATTCCGTTTGTAATGCATCAAAAATGCATTGGCGACGCCATAAAGTATATATCTGTGGTCACAAGCATTAACCGCCTAAGTCGAAAATCATGCTTTCGAGAAAAATGACTTTTATAAAGGGTCCGCCATCTAACTTTTTTTCTTTCAACTAGTGCTTATTTCGTGAATGGTTACACTTAGCTCATGTCTGATTTGACAGATAATTAGTTTTGTCCTTCCGCTGAACGAATGGTTGTGTATACGCTTGAACAACGCTGGGAAATATTGCGACATTACTTTGAAAATCATGGTAATGTTGCAGAATGTGTGCGAAAATTGCGTACGGATTTTGGAAGAAGATAAGCACCGTCAGCTCCGTATGTTCGTTATATTGTGAAAAAAGTGAAAGAAACTGGCATCCTCATCGATAAACCAAAGCGTGAAAAGCCAAAAACAGTGCGTACACCCGAGAATATTGCTGCTGTGGCAGAAAGTGTGCGTGAAGCGCCATCAACATCAATTCACCGTCGTTCTCAAGAATTGAACATTTCGGAGGCATCATTGAGACGAATTTTGCATAAAGACCTTGGTATGACGCCATACAAAGTCCAATTGGTTCAGGAGTTGAAGCCAACTGACCATCCAATGCGTTTTCGCTTCGCTAAGTGGGCCTGCGATCGACTTTTCAGATGAAGCTCATTTTGATCTTGGCGGGTATGTAAACAAGCAAAATTGTCGCATTTGGGGCACAGAAAACCCGCACGCATACATTGAAAAGCCAAAATCACTGTTTGGTGCGGATTTTGGTCCAGAGGCATAATTGGGCCATTTTTCTTCGAAAATGAGCAAGGAGTGGCCGTTACAGTCAATTTCGATCGTTGAACGAATTTTTGAACGAATTTTTGTTCACAAAAATTGAAGAGGAGGATATTGGCAACATTTGGTTTCAAAGGACGGCACTACGTGCCACACAGCCGAAGCTACGCTCGATGTTTTGCGCCCTGTTTTTGAAGATCGCATTATCAGCCGCAGTGCTGATGTCGTTTGGCCACCTCGGAGCTGCGATTTGACACCGTTGGACTATTTTTTGTGGGGTGCCCTCAAAGATTAGTGTTACGCCAACAAGCCAGAGACAATTGACGCTTTAAAGGACAATATTCGTTAAGCCATTGGTGAAATACAGCTGCACATAATCGATAATGTGCTTAAAAATTGGACCGATCGTCCAATGTGCATGGCCAGCCGAGGCAGCCATTTGAATGAAATTATTTTCCATTATTAACCGAAAGGATTGTACTTTCAAATAAAAAAAGAAATTTGAGCTAATATTCAGTAGTTTTTTTTATAGCATTTTCAAAAAAAAATTTATAAATGTAATGGGGCTTCATTACGACTTAGGTCAATATGTTTCGATTAATAGCTTTTAAAAAAACAGTGTTAGAGAAATGGAAATTTCACGTAAATATAAAGCGTTGTTAGTAGAATATGATAGCGTACAAAACTTAAATCGTTATTAAGTCGACTTAGGCGGTTATTGCTTGTTACCCCAGATATATTCTTGATCCTTATAACAACTCGAGTCGATACAGCGATGTCTGTCTGTCTGTCCGTCCGACCCGTTGTCTCTTCATCTGTATGTCCGTATATCTGTCCATCTGTCTGTCTTTTTTTTTTGTCAATTGAAGGGCGGATAATATTCAAAAGGTATGAATAATATCATTCAATATGTGAAATTCAATCCGTACGGGTCGCCTACTCACTAAAAACCGCCTCGCAAGTCTTCCACCATTGTTCCTGCGGGACTGCCGATAGGTATTACTTCGTGGGACTGGTTAGCGTTTTAAGCTACTCCTGTACTTTCGGCCATGAATGCTCTTATTAGCTTTCGCCTTTCCTCTTCCATTCGTAGCTGCTGATAGACGGTGGTTACAAAGTTGCAGACCGAATTCAGGTTTTCCTCCGATCTCAGTGTTGCATCTACTATGTGCTCAGGGTCTTTATTTTGACCAACTTTCCTGTTTACTATACGTTTGTATTTCTCGAATCTGGGACATTCAAGGAAAACATGTTCCGCATCTTCACATATTTCCGGACATCTTGGGCACAGTGGGAATCATCATGTCGGCACTTAAGGAAGTAGCTAAGAATTGCGCCAAGTTATAGCTAACTTCTCCGTGTTTGCGATCTATCCACTTCTTAACACTTGGTATTATCCTATGCGTCCACCTCCCTTTGAGTATGTTATCCACACTTGTTTGCCACTGGTTCATTTTCTATTTGTTTTCATCATTTGCGACATACACTCTCTGTGTTTCTTCTGCTATAGTACTTTCTTTCTAATACTTTTCCGATAGTATCCAGTAAGCAGATCGGTCGGTAGGAGAATTCTTCTCCAAGGCTTTTTTTCGGTTTCGGAATTCGGACGATCTTCTGTTTCTTCCAAGATTGTGCAAATACGCCATTTTCTAGGCACTTGTAAATGATCTCCGCAAACAGGTGTGGTCAGGCCCTTAGCGCTTTCTTTAGTGCTTTATTCGATATTCCGTTCAGACCTGGTGCTTTATTATCACCAATCTTTGGGCATATTGGCTATTTCTCAGCATCAGACACCCCCTCTATTATCGTAGCCGAGGATGGCTGTAGCTCGTGATAGTTCCGTCTTTTCGGAAAGAGTGCTCCCACTATTTTACCAATTACATGTGGGCATGTGCCTTGGGGTGATCTGGTCCTCTTAAACTGTGACATCACTACTCTGTAGGCATCGCCCCACGGATTTGAGTACACGTCCTCGCACAATTTCCTAAAGCTATCTCTGTCCATCCGTCTGTCTGTCCATCTGTCTGTCTGTCCATCTGTCTGTCTGTCTATCCGTCTCTCTGTTCATATGTATATCCGTCCGTCTGTGTGTTCATCTACACCTTGTAGCCAAACTACAAATATAAATATATATCTCGGCCATTGGAAGAACACTATTGAAATTTGTGAAAATCGGTGTACGTTCAGACCTAGTCCGTAAACAAATGACTCCTATGAGATCGACTTAAATTGCCATGTTTAAATTGCCATGCTTATACTATGTGGTTTGGGTATAATGACTTTGTGCTGCTGTTTGTAACTACCAAAAATATTTGACCTAGACCCATCTTTTATTATACCGATAGAATCAGAATCACTATCTGATTCGATTTAACGATGTCCGTCCGTCCGTCCGTCCGTCCGTCTGTGTGTCCATGTAAACCTTGTAATCAAACTACAGGTCGCAAATATGAATATATTTTGATGAAATTTGGTATATGAGCTTTTATCCGCCATAGAATAAACTCTATTGAAATTGGTGAAATTCGGTCCATGTTGAGACCTAGTCCCCATACAAATGACCCCTATGAAATCGACATAAATTTACATAAGATCCAAATTATCATATAGATCTCAGTCAAATTGGGTTTTTATGTGTTTATTATATCCGTTAATCAGTAGTCCAAAAATAATACCTATAGGACAATTCTTATTCATAGGCCCCATATAGAGCTGCTTCCCGATCTTCACTTAAATCTATCAAAAAAACAAAAATATTGCACAGATTTTTCTCAAATTTGGTTTGTGTATGTTTTTCAAAATATAAGTGACTTTGCCAAATATGGTCAGGGTCGGTCCATTTTTGGACCTAGTCCCCATATATATATGGTATCCGATATGAAGTTTTTCATATCTGCATCCAAAAAATATTAATAACAATGCCACTCAAATTTGGTTTATGCTTTTTTTCTATATCTAATAAGTTGGACCTATACGCATGGTATAGGGAATCGTATAGTCGGTCTAGACCGACTATAATTTTTTCACTTGTTTTTATTGAAATTCTAGCACAACAAGAATGAATTCTTATATGCTGTTTAGGCGGATTTTCTTTTCACCAAAAAAAAAAAAATAATAAATAAAAATATGAATATCCCAGAATCACTTTCTGAGACGATTTAGCGATGTCCGTCCGTCCGTTCGTCTGAGTGTCCATATAAACCTTGTAATCAAACTACAGGTCGCAAATATGAATATATTTTGATGAAGTTTGGTATATGAGCTTTTATCAGCCATGGAATGAACGTTATTGAAATTGGTGAAATTCGGTCCATGTTCAGACCTAGTCCCCGTACAAATGACCCCTATGAAATCGACATAAATTGCCATAAGATCCAAATTGTCATATAGATCTCAGTCAAATTGGGTTTGTATGTGTTTATTATATCCATTAATCAGTAGTCCAAGAATAATCCCTATAGGACAATACTTAGTCATAGGCCCCATATAGAGCTGCTTCCCGGTCCTCACTTAAATCTATCAAAAAACAAAAATATTGCACAGATTTTTCTCAAATTTGGTTTGCATTTATTTTTTCAAAAAATATAAGGATCAGGATCGGTCCATATTTCGACCTAGTCCCCATATAAAAATATCATCGATATCAACTTTTTCATATCTACAGCCATACAAATTGATAACAATGCCACTCAAATTTGGTTTATGCTTATTTTCTATATCGAGTTAGTTGGACCGAAGAGTTAGGGTCTCTAAACCATGGTATAGGGTATCGTATAGTAGGTCTAGACCGACTATAATTTCTTACATGTTTTGTATATGTTTTTGCAAAAAATAAGTGACTTTAATAAATATGTTCAGGATTGGTCCATTTTTTGACCTAGCCCCACATAAGTGTAACATTCGATGTGAACTTTTTCATATTTGCAGGCAAAAAAATTGATAAGAATGGCACTCAAATTTGGTTTATGCTTATTTTCTATATCCAATTAGTTGGACCTAAGACCCTTTCTCCACATGCATGGTATAGGATATAATTTTTTTATTTGTTATTGTTTCGCGCATGAAGTTGGATCCTAGTATTATGTCTGGCTTAATTTTCTCAGCCACAGCGAGACTCAAAGCTGAAGTGAGAATCCCATTAAGAAAAATGTATTTCCACAAAAACCAGTCTTTAGTCCATTAAATGACAATTAATGTCTCCTTAGAACAGATTGAAATGGATTCACTTAGTATTGCTCATAAACTTTAAATAACCAATTTAAAATATTTTCCTTTAGGCAGATGGCGCCACAAAATGATAATTTTTAAGAATAAACTTTTAATTCTTGAGTGCCTTTCTCAAGTACTTTAGGATACACTTTGCTAATATTATCAGATTTTTTGTATTTTTATTGATAGAAAACCTTTTAAGCATTGCATTAAATTCACCCTCATAATCAAGAATTCACAAAAAGGAAAAAAGAAAATAAATTGGAAAACATGCATTTACAAGACAAGTGCAATTTGGCGTTTTTATTATCGAAGCGATTATGGCTAAACATCTCCACAAAATACGACAAATATAAAACCACTTTCAAAAATAAAAAGTTTTTACGAAAAACTTTTGAATTATTGTTCTACCTTTTTTCTAGTTTTTTTTTTGTCATACAAAGTTGAACTAAGTAAACCAATAAGAAGATAAATACAAATACAAATACAAATTGTAAACACGTCCACCCGTAAATGTCACATTCAATGGTGTTTTCATCTCTAAAATAACCAGTACTTAACGCCAGTTTTCATGAGTTCAGTAAAAAAAAAAAACAACAGTAATATTAATTTAGAAACAGAAAACTGTCAGCATAATAAATTCAAGCCAGGACTTAAGTATGAAGCAGTACTACTAAAAATATTTTCTAGAAGTTTACTTTTGAAGATGGGTCCTCCAAAGTTTATAATGGGAAAGACAGATATCTTAAAGCCGTCCTTGACTCTACTTTAGCTTTTTCTTTGGAAGTAACAACCAGCTTCAAAATTTAATATCACTCCACTGACTGTAGGGTAAAGGATATTATTAAAACGAAGCCACTAATCCGTTACGTTTCATGAACTTGCTAGTAAACAACTTATTTTTTAAGAGTTCCTTTTTTTCTCCTGAATGAACTGAAATAAAAAAATAAAAAAAAAACAGTAGCATTTGACAAAATTTTACACACATCTTTGTTGGCTTCAGTTCAATCTATCTCTCAATCTATGATACAACTGCATGTTTCAGTCGTACAAAAAAAAAAAGAACAGGAATACGAACGAGTACTTAAAAAAAAAGAAGTATTTGCAATTGCTTAAGTAGGCAAAAAGCAGTTTCTTTTTATAGGAAACTTATTACAGCTGTCTACTTATTTAGTTGATTTATAGCAATATGCAACTTCTTCTTAATTTTATGTATTTGTAGACCAACCAACCAAGAAGCCTGTATGTGCATAATCATAAAAGAAAAATATACCGCCAAAAATATTTATAAACTTTAAAGCAGTAAAAAAAAAAAATTGATAACTTTTTGCTAGGATAAACATTTGAGGAAACTAAATGAAAAAAGTGCTTTTCAAGCTTTATAATTGGGTGGACATATGTATTGCTATCATCAGTCTGCACCGAAAATATTGGCTCCACTGTCCAATAAGCGCCAATTTAAACTAAAAAAAAACTTTTAAGGAATTTCTAAAATCTTGATTACCTCCTTCCATATGCTCAGACTGAGATGCTTGCATAAATGCATTAATACCCAATATATAAATTATTTACCCATATTTAAAAACGTGGAAACCACCAAGAGAGTTCGTTTTTACTGGGAGAGTAAATTGTGACAAAAAAAAAAAAAAAAAAAAATGCATTTAAAGCAAAATATTTAAAAAAAAATTAAACTAAAAAATCAATGCTATTTCATTGTATAAGTATAAATTTATTGATTAGGCGTGGTATTGATAAAACAAATGAAAATTTTTAATGCAAATATGGAGAAATATGCATTTAAAGCAAAATATGAAAATTATAATCCGATGTCATTTTAATGTAAATTTTTAGATTCCGATAGATATTTATGAAAAGACCTAAATAAATCAACATTTTGATGTAAATATGCTAAACTAGGCATTTAAAGCAAAACTATTGCATTTTATTGTAAATCAATAAAATCAATGAATCAATCAACATTTTGATGTAAATATGCTAAACTAGGCATTTAAAGCAAAATATGCATATATACGAAACTATTGCATTTTATTGCAAATCAATGAAATCAATCAATCAATCAACATTTTGATGTAAATATGCTAAACTAGGCATTTAAAGCAAAATATGCATATATACAAAACTATTGCATTTTATTGTAAATCAATCAATCAATCAATCAACATTTTGATGTAAATATGCTAAACTAGGCATTTAAAGCGAAATATGCATATATACAAAACTATTGCATTTTATTGCAAATCAATGAAATCAATCAATCAATCAACATTTTGATGTAAATATGCTAAACTAGGCATTTAAAGCAAAATATGCATATATACAAAACTGTTGCATTTTATTGTAAATCAATAAAATCAATCAATCAAACAACATTTTGATGTAAATATGCTAAACTAGGCATTTAAAGCAAAATATGCATATATACGAAACTATTGCATTTTATTGTCAATTTATTGATTTGGATAGATATTTATGAAGAAAGTTCAATAAATGATTTTTTTGATGTAAACACGCAAAACTATGTCATTAAAGCAAAATATGCAAGAATATGCAACTACGAAACGATTCAATTTTATTGTAAATTTATTGATTTGGATACATATTTGTGAAAAAAAAATTTACTAAATAGACACTTTGATGAAAATATACATAAACATGCATTTAAAGCAATATATGTAAAAATATGCAACTAAAAAATAAATTTAATTGTAATGGAAATTTATTGAATTTATTGATGTATACATATTTATGAAAAATATTTAAAAAGTTAGCATTTTGTTTAAGAATTTGCAAAAACATGGTTTTAAACAAAATATGCAACTAAAACTCGATAGATATTTATGAAAATTATTCAGTACATTAATGCATTTTAATAATAATATGCAACTAAAAATTAATTTCATTTAAATAAATATGTATGCAAAACATGCAAAAATATGTAAGAAAAACGATGAAATTTTATTGTATATTTTTTATGTCGGTCAGATATTTATGAAAATAATTCAAAACATGAGCGCATTTTAGTGAAAATACAATAAATAGGCATTTAAAGCAAAATATGCAAAAATATTTAACTAAAAATTGATTTCATTTTAGTGGAAATTTATGAATTTGGATAGCTATATATGAAAAATGTTCCTTAAGTGAGCTTTTTGATGATAATATATAAAACCATGGTTTTAAAGCAAAATATGCAAAAACATGCAACTACAAATCGATGCCATTTTATTGCAATTTTATCGATTCGGATAGATATTTATCAATATAATTTAATACATGAATGCATTTTGTTGAAATTGCATAAAAACAGGGACTTAAAGCAATATATGCAAAAATATTTAAAAATAACCAATTACACATCGATGCCATTTTCTTGTAAATTGTTTGATTCAGATATATATTTATTAATATAATTCAATACATGAGTGCATTTTGATTAAAATATAAAATAACATTCATTTAAAGCTAAATATGCAAAAATATGCAACAAGACATATATGCAATCTTATTGATTCGGATAGTTATTTATGAATACAATTTAATACATGAATGTATTTTGGTGAAATTAAATAAAAACAGGCTCTTAAAGCAATATAAGCAAAAGTATGCAATAACACATCGATGCCATTTTCTTGTAATTTTTTTGATTCAGATAGATACTTATTAATATAATTCAATACATTAGTTAATTTTGATGAAAATATAATGTAATACGCATTTAAAGCAATATATGCAAAAATATGCAAAATATGCAACTAAAAATTAATTTCATTTTAATGGCAACTTATCGATTTGGCTCTCCAATATTTGGCGCTCCAATATTTATGAAAAATATTTAATAAGTGAGCGTTTTGATGAGAATATGCAAAATAAAGTTTTAAAATAAAATATGCAAAAACATGCAACTGGAAATATATGACATCTTATTATAATTTAATTAATTTGGATAAATATTTATGAATATAATTCAACACATGAGTGAATTTTGGTGAAAACAGAAATTCACATGCATTTAAAGCAATATATGCAAAAATATGCAAAGATATGCAACTACGTATCGATTACATTTTAGTGAAAATCTATTGATTTGGATACATATTTGTAAAAAAAAATTTAAAAATAGACATAAATTTAGTACATAAACATGCATTTAATGCAAAATATGCAAAAATATGCAATTAAAAAATAAATTTAATTTTATTGGCAATTTATTGATTTGTATATATATATATATTTAAAAAGTAAGCATTTTGTTTGAGAATTTGCAAAAATATGCCTTTAAACAAAATATGCAACTAAAACTAGATGCTATATTATTGTAAATTTATTGATTCGGATAGATATTTATGAAAATTAGTCAATACATAAATGCATTTTAATAAAAATATGCAACTAAAAATTAATTTCATTTAAATAGATATTTATGAAAAATATTTTAAAAATTTAAAGCAAAACATGCAAAAATATGTAAGAAAATCGATGTAATTTTATTGTATATTTTTTATGTCGGTCAGATATTTATGAAAATAATTGAAAACATGAGCGTATTTTAGTGAAAATACAATAAATAGGCATTTAAAGCAAAATATGCAAAAATATGCAACTGAAAATTGATTTAATTTTAGTGGAAATTTATGAATTTGGATAGCTATTTATGAAAAATATTCGTTGAGTGAGCTTTTTGATGAGAATATACAAAACCATGGTTTTAAAGCAAAATATGCAAAAATATATAACTTCAAATCGATGCCATTTTATTGTAATTTTATTGATTCGGATAGATATTTATGATTATAATTTAATACATGAATTCATTTTGGGGAAATTAAATAAAAACAGGCACTTAAAGCAATATATGCAAAAATATGCAATAACACATCGATGCAATTTTCTTGTAATTTTTTTGATTCAAATAGATATTTATTAATATAATTCAATACATTAGTTAATTTTGATGAAAATATAAAATAATACGCATTTAAAGCAAAATATGCAAAAACATGCAACTAGAAATTTATGCCATCATATTGTAACTTTATTTATTCGGATAGATATTTATGAATATAATTAAATACTTGAGTGTATTTTGATTAAAATACTTAAAAACAGTCATTTAAAGCAATATATGCAAAAATATGCAAAGTATGCAACCATAAATAAATTCCATTTTAATGGCAATTTAACGATTTTGAGAGGTACGTATTTATGAAAAATATTTCATAAGTGATCATTTTGATGAGAATATGCAAAATAAAGTTTTAAAATAAAATATGCAAAAACATGTACCAGAAATATATAACATCTTATTGTAATTTAATTGATTTGGATAGATATTTATGAATATAATTTAATACATGAGTGCATTTTGGTGAAATTATGTAAAAACAGGCACTTAAAGCAATATATGCAAAAATATGCAACTACACATCGATGCCATTTTCTTGTACATTTTTTGATTCCGATAGATATTTATTAATATAATTCAATACATTAGTGCATTTTGATGAAAATACATAAAATAGGCATTTAAAATATAATATGCAAAAACATTTAACTAAAAAATGCAAGCCATTTTATTTTAATTCTATTGATTTGGATCGATATTTATGAATATAATTCAATACATGAGTGTATATTGATGAAATTACATAAGAACAGGCATTTAAAGCAATATATGCAAAAACATGCAAAAATATGCAACTAAAAATTAATATCATTTTAGTGGCAATTTATCGATTTGAAGAGATATACATATATGAAATATATCTAATAAGTGAGCATTTTAAAACAAAATATGCAAAAATATGCAATTAGAAATCGATGTTAATTGATTGTTAATTTGTTGATTGATATAGATGGACATCTATGCAAATGTACAAAAAAATTTATAAAAACATGCATGTAAAGCGGAAAATGCATAAATATGCAACTAACAATCACTTCCATTTAAATGAAAATTCAATAAAATCAATCTCAAATTTTGAAAATATGCAAAATATGCACATTACAACTCGATGTCATTCAAAGGTAAATTAATAGATTCGGATAGATATTTATGACAAACCCTAAATAAATCAACATTCTGATGTATATAAATATGCTAAAACATGTATTTAAAGCAAAATATGCTTAAAATATGCATATTACTAATCGTTTCCATTTTATTGTAAATTTATGAAAAAAAAAAAATCAATAAATTGGCATTTTAAAGAAAGTATGCAAAAATATGCATTTATAGCAAAATGTGCTAAAAATATGCATATTACAAATTAATTCCATTTTATTGAACATATATAAATTGGGATAGATATTAAGAAAAAAAATTCAACTAATGAGTATTTTTATGAAAATATGCACAAAATGCATTTATAGCAAAATATACACATATACAAAATATACACATATGCACGATGCCATTTTATTGATAAAATATTGATTCAGATATACATATATTATGAAAAAAGTTCACTTAATGAACATTTTCATGAAAATATGCAAAATATGCATATATATAAACATATATAAATTGGGATAGATATTAAGAAAAAAAAATTCAACTAATGAGTATTTTTATGAAAATATGCAAAAAATGCATTTATAGCAAAATATACACATATACAAATCGATGCCATTTTATTGTTAAAATATTGATTCAGATATATATTATGAAAAAAGTTTACTTAATGAACATTTTCATGAAAATATGCAAAATATACATATATAGGTATACATTGGCGACACCTAGAATAGCCAGGTTACTAACGAACATTAAATTCTGTAAAAAAATTTTATTTTGTTTCTATCTTGGAATCATTTTTACAGTTATTTTTTTTTAAAGTGTTTTCATGTTTATACAGGTTTAAATAGAAAAAAGAGACGTTCTATTTTAAAAAATTGTTAAAGTAACTTCAATTGTACTAATAAAGCGGACATTTACAATAGCACATGGGAAAATTCTCTAAATAAATAAAAAAAAAAATATTTTTGGTAAATTTTTTTCTTAAAAAGGAGTCAATATAAAAATTAAATATATATTTTTCAAGGATGATACGATTTATTCTCGAATATCTGAAAGACAAGCTGACATACACCGAAATAGCTTACAAAATGAAATGTTCCAGAAAGAAAGTGTATAATGCTATCAAACACTATGAAAAAAAAAAAAATAAAACCACAGGCATCATTTAAAAAAGTCATAGAAAGATGACCGAGAAAACTGAGCTTGGTATAGTTCGAATGTGCAAGGCGGATCCCATTCTTACTGCACCCAGAAAAAGGCAACAAATACAGGAAAAATTTAACATTAATTTACATGCAAGCACAATTAAAAACAGACTGCGTGAAAACAATCTGTTTGGGCGCATTGCCGAAAAAAACCATACGTGTCATATTTTACACGAAACGAAACGTGTAAAATATGCTAAGCATCATTAAAAAACAACCGGAATTAAAGTTCAATCTCTTCCGATCAGATCGTAAAAGATATATGAGACGTAATCCAAATACAGAATTTGTTCCTATACACAGATTGAAAAAGTTGTTAAAGCTAGTCCAGTGAGGACAAAACGGATTCTTAAAAGTATACCAACTCCGAGCGATGCAAAACAGTTCACAAATGAGGAGGCATTAGCATTATTTCTGGATTTGAAATTATTATTATTATTATTTGTGGATTTGAAATTAACGAAAAAGCAATATTTTGAGCACAGATTGCGTGCGATTGGAAAAGGCTCAAATATGTATCCAGCATATCATCACATAACCGCTGCTAAAATGGACTGTTGCCATCAAAGGACACTATTACAATCACACCAATTTCGGCAGAGGTAAAACTACAATCGCTACTTGATCACGCAGTAAAAGGAAATGAATTAAAGAAATATGGAAACAAAAGTTAATTCTTTTTTGTAAATGGGGATGTCATGGTTCTTCGGAACAAAAAAAAAATACAAACAAGTAGTATGTGAGAATATTCCGGACTCAGATATGTTCATGGTATCATTTGTACCATTGCGATTGAAAAAGATTTTGGAAGAGACAGAGCCTTCGACTAGTACAACGCAAACAATGGATATTTGGAAAAATGAGACACCATCTTCTACGAAATACTGCAGCCAATCAAATTGAATTCAAAAAAGAAACTCATGATGCCATTAACAAAGAAGTTAGTGATATCAAGGCCCAAATTGCAATACTACAGCCATTACAATTACAGTTAGATGGACAGCAAATTGAAGTAAACTACCAATTAGTGCTGACAATGATAGATGGAAAAGTAGGTCAGGCTTTGAATAACACGAAGGCTGCATCCAGCTGCATTATATGCCAAGCAACATCAAGCCAATTGAACCAAGTCCCGATAAAATCAGTAGATAATACCGATGTATATGAATTTGGATTATCACCACCACATGCAAGAATACGACTTATGGAACACATACTAAAAATCAGTTATGATTTGGATTTCGGGTCTTCAGGATCAATAACAAACAACGAAACCCACAAAGAGTTAAGAAGTTCCAAAAAGGAACATGTTCAAGATGAATATCGCAAATTTGGATTGATTATAGATCAGTCAAAACAAGGGTCAGGCAATACAAATGATGGCAGTACCGTAAGAAGATTCCTTTCAGATCCAGAAACAGCATCTGAAATAACAGGAGTGGATTTAAACCTTAATTTCAGATTTAAAATAATCCTAGAAGAACTTGCGTGCAATGAAGAAATTGACTCTAGAAAATTTGGAGGTTATGCTAAGGAAACTGTAAAAATATATACAACCAACTACCCATGGAGAAATATGTCTGCAACAGTTCACAATATTCTTTATCATGCAGAAGATGTCATTAAATATCATTTGGTGTCACTTTGAGATCTATCATAGGAGGCTCAGGAAAAAAGGAATAAGGATTACAGATTTTATAGAGAGCACAATACTAGTAAAATTTCACCAAATTCCACAAATGAAGATCTATTTAATATATTATTGGCAACGTCAGATCCGTTCAGCCCCAATATTCGAAATCAATGGAATGTGGACTATCGAGATTTAGGTGAAGAAGTTAAAAAACTGCTAAAGAACAGAAATAACACAGCACAAAATATGGAATATTTGCAATCAATATTTGAATAAAATCTATAATATTAATAAGCTAGGCGATTTCTTGTGACCGATGTTTTGTTCTACCGTTTTATTCCGATTTTGACGAGTCATATATTATTTGAAAGGTATTTCTTTTTAGCTGTTTTGCCGTTTTGCAGATTTACAGAGTTTTCAATTTTTTCTTTTATTTTTGGTAAATTGTATTTAAAGTTGCTACTAACACATTCATCATATTATACATATGCTGTGTGTGTTTTATTAAATTTGTTAATGTGTTTGTTAATCAGTTTGTTATCTTCATTCACAATAATAATAAACCACACAAGTGTTGGTTTGTGAATTGGCTGGAATCTGCTAGTGAATAATAATTATATTTGCCTTTCATTGTTATTCACTAAAAAATAATAATAAACAGAACCTACCATTGTTGCAAATGCAATTAAAATCTATTGCAGTTTTTATTTTTTAAATGTTTTTTAAAATTAAAATTAAATATTTTTTTAAAATTATCAAATTTGACAGCAAAAAATAATAAATTTTTCTGTAGTAATAGCAAGATTTTTAGATAATATTATTAAAATTTTTTTTTAAGTGTAATTATTCTTTGAGTATAAACAAATTTGCAAATTTGGCAACAAAAAATTTTTAATTTTTCAGTAATAATAGCAAAATCTATTAACATAACTGTGATTTTTGTCCCATTTTTATTTTTTAGGAATTTTTAAAGAACAAAAAAAATGTTTTTTTTAAAAAATTTTAATTTTTTTTTCAAAACTTGAACGATATCTCTAAAACTTGGAAAATTTAAAAACAAAGTAAGCACGGCTTTAAGAGAATATTGTTTGCGAGTTTCGGATTTTTTTTTAATTTAATATGGTGAACCGTTTTCAAGTTATTCCAATATATGTAGCGGAAGTGCCTTAATTTTGAACATAACGGTATATCTCGAAAAGTCGAGCTGATAGAAAAAAACCAAGTGCAGATTTGAAATCAGCGACCTCAAATTAGTAAAAATTTGCTATAAATTTCAAATCAACACAAAAAAAGTTAAATTTTGTTCCCTTGTGTATTTTGTTTGTTTTTTTCCCCTCAAATCTCACAAAATTAATAAAAACTTTGTCTCACTATGAAATTTTGCTATGCAATTTAGCATTAAAGACTTTATTTATAATATTTTTTTTTTCTTTACAGGTAAGACCTTACACAATTTTTCTGCTATAATCAATTACATACGTAAGTAAGAATATTTATTTTAATATAAAGTGCAATCAAATTCGGCAAGATGATCTCTGTGTTTAGTATAAAAGATTTAACTTAGGTCATCATAAGTTGTTTTTCAAAATATAATCGAGAATATTATATTAAAGGAGATTGTTACTTCTATTAGAATTGGTTGATTTTATGACACTTGACTTCATTTGAATTCATAAAAACGATTTTAAAATCCTTATTTGCTTTTGACTGTAAACTTTAACATTTTTGTTTATTGGGTTGGTAGGAGCAATATATTTGTACGATGGCAAGCAATATATTTTTGTTTTTGATGCACTTTTAAACTCATGTATATTTATTACATTTATTTGCTCGAAACAAAAGTTTGCCAACAAAATTACTAGGCTTGAGCCATACAAGACAACTAGACAACTTATGAGCAGGAGCTTTATCAAGATGATTGTTTGCCATCGTCAAAGCAAAAACAAAATTTATACGAGTACTTAGTTTCTCTTTACTCTTTTTAGCAATTGTTCTTATATTCTGCCATTCTGTTGTTGCAAGTAAGGAGGTGTAAGAAAACTTGGCGCTAATTTTGACAGTTACAAATAATAAAAGTTGAAAATGTCAAATTCTTATCTCTTTCTCTCTTTAACCAAAAAAAAAAAAAAAAACAAATGAAAATACAGACGAGACGAAATAAATTTGAAACATTTAGTTTTCGGCACTGAATTTGTAATTTTTTTAAAAGGTTAAAGTAAATAATAACAATATTAAAATTTACAGGACTTAATATTCAGCCTTTATGGCTGACAATAAATTTTTTTTTTTTTAAATTAAATATTTAAGAACAACAACAAATATAATCTTTTTATACTGAAATCAAAATTAAAAACACCAACAACAATTAGCATATTGTTTTTATTTGTTATTGCCCCCCCTCCATCTTCTGCATATATAAATCTAAGTTTACTTAACAGATTTTTTTTTTTGTGAAATTTCGTATTTGCGTATAATCGTTGGAAAGAAAACAAAAAAAGGAATCATATTAAAATTTACGTTTTTATTTTGAAATCTATTTGCATACCTTTATTTAAAATAACATTGAGTCGACACCATGGTGGAGCCAACCGACACTCGCTCTGATGAGATTTAGAGTTTTACCTTGTTTTCGTAACGTTGTTTTTTGAATTTTTATTTATTTTGTTCTGTTTGAGGGCAATAGAAATGTAAATGTGTAACTATGAGTACTAGGGAGGCATTCATTCGAATACAAATTAGCTGAATGCTGTAAGCTGTGTTTTTGTCTAAAACGATCTTAATACTTCTTGGTGTAAGGTTTTTATTGTAAGGATTTTCAAACATCTCATGATGTACAGAATTTTATAGATCAGCGTTTTGTTAGGACATTAGAAAAAAAAAATATGTATACAAAATGTATATGTATACACCTATACGCGCAGGGGAGTAAATTTCTATTCCACAATACAATCACAAAGAAGCGCAACATGTAAGACGTAAGACAAAATCGGTGTGACATGATTGTATTGGTCAAAAAATTTATGATATGCAATAACCTTTTTGAAAATGAAAATGAAAAATGAAAAATAAAAAAAAGAAAAATAAAAAAAGAAAAATTAAAATAATAAAAATGAAAAATAAAAAATGAAAAATGAAAAATAAAAAATAAAACTGAAAAATGAAAAATAAAAAATGAAATTGAAAAATGAAAAATAAAAAAATGAGAAATACAAAATGAAAAACAAAAGAAAAATGAAAAATAAAAAATGAAAAATAAAAAATTAAAATTAAAAAATGAATACTAAAAACTGAAAAATAAAAAATTAAAAAAAAATTACAAATAAAAAATTAAAAATAAAAAATTACAAATAAAAATGAAAAATAAAAAAATTAAAAATAAAAAATAAAAAATGGTGTATGAAAAATAAGAAATTAAAAATAAAAAATGATAAATGAAAAATGAAAAATGAAAAATAAAAAATAAAAACTGAAAAATGAAAAATGGAAATTAAAACATGAAAAATGAAAAACAAAAAATGTAAAATGAAAATTAAAACATGAAAAATGATAAACAAAATGTGTAAATTGAAAAATAAAAAATAAAAAATAAAAAATAAAAAATAAAAAATAAAAAATAAAAAATAAAAAATAAAAAATGAAAAATGAAAAATGAATAACGAAAAACAAAAAATGAAAAACGAAAAATGAAAAATGAAAAAAGAGAAATTAAAAATGAAAAATAAAAAATTAAGAATCAAAATTAAAAATAAGAATAAAAAATGAAAAATGAAAAATGAAAAATAAATTAAAAATTAATAATGAAAAATTGAGAATGAAAAATAAGAAATGAAAAATAAAAAATGTAACATGAAAAATTAAAAATGAATAATGAAAAATAAAAAATGAAAAATAAAAAATGAAAAATTAAAAATAAAAAATGAAAATTGAAAAATAAAAATTGAAAAATAAAAAAATCAAAAATAAAAAAAGAAAAATAAAAATTGGAAAATGAAAAATGAAAAATGAAAAAAGAAAAATAAAAAAATGAAAAATTAAAAAATGAAAAATTAAAAATAAAAAATTAAAAATAAAAAATGAAAAATTAAAAAAAAAATTAAAAATGAAAAACGAAAAATGAAAAACGAAAAATTAAAAATAAAAAATATAAAACGAAAAATTAATAATTAAAGGGTTAAAATCATAAATAATAATAATAATAAGTGATACGCTTTCTGTTTGATTTTAAGAAAGTGATATAAAAAAATCTTTAATTACTAGATGTTTACACATCTCCCCTGCGATCGGATTCACATGATTTTTTATTTGAAAAATGAAAAATTAAAAATGAAAATTAAAAAAAATAAAAGATAAAAAATGAAAAATGAGAAATAAAAAATGAAAAATAAGAAATGAAAAATGAGAAATAAAAAATGAAAAATAAACAATGAAAAATAAAAAAATAAATGATAAAAAATGAAAAATGAGAAATAAAAAATGAAAAATGAAAAATGAAAAATAAAAAATGAAAATTAAAAAAATAAAAAAAGAAAAATAAAAAATGAAAATTAAAAAAATAAAAGATAAAAAATGAAAAATGAAAAAATAGAAATAAAAATGAAAAATAAAAAATGAAAAATGAAAAATGAAAAATAAAAATGAAAATTTAAAATTTAAAATGAAAAATAAAAAATAAAAAATGAATGGTTCTTTTATGAAAAAAAATACATTAAAAGCATTCTTTCTCTAAAAAAAAAGTACTAATATTATTTAAGCACATATCCTATATAAAACAAATTTTCTCAGAAAACTAGCTTTTCTTTTAAAAAAAAAATGCTGTTTCTTAAAAGTTTAACCAAAAACAGCATTTTCTTAAAAAAGTACCTTTCCCGTAAATTTGAAGTAAATCGGAGCAATACTTAGAAGATACAGCGTTTCCAGTGACCGGCCTCATACGGTATATCGTATATAAATCAGTTTTTAAAAAACTTGAAATCGATTTTCTAGCAAATAATTGTTCGAAGACCGTGAACATCATATCTCCAAATCTGCTTGACCGATTCTTTTGAAATTTTACACACTATATCAACATATAAATCACCAGGTAACTACGAAGAGCTTTTTTTTGTTTCCATTTTCTTTCCCATTTTTTAACAACAAATTCCCGAAAGTTTATAGCAAAAAACGTTTTTTTTTCACTTCAAAATGCTGACAAAAAAAAAAAATTGAAAAAAGTCTTCGTCACTCCGTCAGGAAACATGTCAACTTTTATAAGCATTTCTATATTTTTATTGCACATGATCCGGTAACGAGTTATGATGTTCACAACAACGCCTCGGGAGATTCGCTGTCACGGACTTATTTAATAACATTTTTAATTGAAAATTTTTTCAAAGATTCTTCTATAACGTGTATTTGAAATTAATAGTCCAACATTATTCATATCTTCAAAAAAGAATTGTGAAAATACGATTTTTTTTTTAACTTTTTAAACCTTACACCTTACATATGTGAATAAGTTACAAAAAGTTATAAATTATTTTAGAAAAATGTAATTAAAAAATATTAGAGGAAAAGTTATTTAAAAAAAATAATAAAAAAATTAAAAAAATTATTTCAAAAATTCATAACTGCACTGTATTCTTAATCGGACCGTAGTAATTGCAATATGTCTGAAAAATGACGATAAATCTAACAAACAAAAAATTTCTTTGCTTCAAAGCGTCATCTCAAATATATGTAAAGTGCATATGTAGGTATGTACAAAAACCGTACTTCACATATGACAACTCTTACGAAAACTGAGAATAGTGGAAATTAGAAGTATAAATGCAAAAAATATTCAAAAATTCAAAAATAACGATTGTTTGTTTGGACAGAGTTGTATCTTCTGAAATTAATACAAAGTAAAGCTGTATGGTACGAAAACTGAAACTAACCACACTCCTCGTAGTCCTGACTTTAGGTGAGTGTGTTAAAGCGCTGATCAAAAAGTGCAAGTACGAGTGTATGTGAAGGTTCATGGTTCAAAACCTCACGGCCGCCCTATGTAGAAAAAATTTTCATATAGAAACAATCTATTCAATTATAAACATAACACTTATCACAATGTTCAATAAATCGCTGATGAAGGCTGAAATGCCAGAAACCGGTCCGATTAAGAATACAGTGCAGTTATGAATTTTTGAAATATATGCTTTCTTCTTCTTTACCACGCACCATTTAAACAAAATTAAAATTGCATATTAATTACAGTAGTAATTGCAATATGTCTGAAAAATGACGATAAATCTAACAAACAAAAAATTATTTAAACAACCAAAATGCTTGAAATCAGAATTTGTAATATGTTTTGCTGAAAAAAAATTCGAAAAATAAATTATTTTTTAAATAGAATTTAATGTTTTTACTTAATTTTTTTATCCTAATATTTTTTAAAAAATTTTAATTCAAAAAATAAATTAAATGCTTTTTTTTCAAGAAATTATAAGTTTTTGAAATTATTTTTTTCGTTTGAATGTTTTTGCAATTATATTTCGGTGTCTAATTTCGGGATTTTTCTTTAGTTATAAATTTATTATTTTATATATTTTAGAAAAATATATTAAAACAAAAATAAATAAAGAATAATTTAAGAAAAGGATTAAAAAAAATAATTTATACCATTGAAATGCTTGAATTAAAAATATGTAATATGTTTTGGTGAACAAAAATTCGAGAAATAAATTATATTTTAAATATATATCTACAATATTAATAGGCTAGGCGATTTATTGTGACTGATGTTTTGTTCTACCGTTTTATCCCGATTTTGACCAAACGTATATTATTCAAGGTTCAGAAAATACACACATGAAACACACAATGTTCTGTTCAAAAGCAGCCAACACATATCTTTATTTTCATATCAATTATGTGCGTTTCTAAATTTTCTACGTTGCCCAACACAACCATGACTGTGTTCGTTTTAATATTTCGTTATTTACACGAACATTTTTGTATCACATACTTTTTGTTTCAATCACAAATAAAGCACACATTTTTGAGTGTTGCTTTATTTGAAGTTCAAGTTCTGGTACGTGTACTGAAAAAAAAAACACAGAACATGTACAATAAACAGGTTCGAGTTCAGTTATATTTTGAGTCGTGTTGTGGCTCGTGTAGTGAGAAAAAACAGAACATGTACAATAAATAGGTTCGAGTTCATTTATATTTTAAACATGACTTAAAATTTAAACACGACTTAAAATATAACTGAACTCGAACCTGTTTATTGTACATGTTGTGTTTTTTCTTACTACACGAGCCACAACACGACTTAAAATATAACTGAACTCGAACCTGTTTATTGTACATGTTCTGTGTTTTTTTTCACTACACGTAGCAGAACATGAACTTCAAATAAAGCAACACTCAAAAATGTGTGCTTTATGTGTGATTGAAACAAAAAGTATGTGATACAAAAATGTTCGTGTAAATAACGAAATATTAAAACGAACACAGTCATGGTTGTGTTGGGCACCGTAGAAAATTTAGAAACGCACATAATTGATATGAAAATAAAAATATGTGTGTGTTGGTCTAAGTTATGTTTGTTTACATATATGTACGAGTTTTTTATTCAGTGTGTGTTTTTTTCTGAACTCTGATATTATTTGAAAGGTATTTCATTATAACCGGTTTGCAGATTTACAGTTTTTTAAATTTTTTCCTTTGTTTTGAGTAAGTTGCATTTAAAGTTGCTACTAACACATATACAAAATTATACAATGCTATGAGTGTGTTTATCAAAATATTGCTAATGTGTTTGTAATGAAAATGAGTTTGTTTTTTGTGTTGATTTGTGAATTGGCTATAATTGATTAGCATACTTTTAGGGTCTTTATTTAATGAACAAATAAAATTTCCTGGATTTGCGCTCGAATTTCGAGGACTGGAATCTGCTAGTATACATTAATATTTTTGATAATAATTTTTTTATCTCAACATTTTTTTTTAAATTTAAATTTAAGAAAAATAAATACATAATATTGTTTTTGCAGACATTGTAAATTTTTTTAGAATATTTTTTTTAACATAATTTATATTTCAGTGTCTAATTTCATGAATATAAAATAACAATAAATTATAAAATAAAGAAAAATATAACTGAAAAAAGTCATTAAAATAATAAAAAAAAAAAAAATATTTAAAAAAAATAATTTAAAATAAAAATTTAAAAAAATAATTAAAGAAAATTATTAACAAAAATGATTAAAATACTTAATAAAATAATTTTAAAAAAATGTTAAATTTATAATATAAAAAAATACCCAATTAAAAAAATATGATATGTTTTTTTTATATTTTTCTCATTATAATATATATAATTTTTAGTTAATAAGAAAGTCAGACGTAGTAGGTTTAAACGGATTACGAATTCAGACTTAGCGACACCTAATTACCCTATGTACACTTGTTTCGTTTCTGCTAGTTTTCAAAACTATTCATTATAATCAATGAAGGTCTGCTTTGGTTATTTTCGAAAAAAAAAACTAATCTGATGATGGATTTGAAACTTTAGAAATTAGAAATTAGAAATCAGGATATTGGAATTTAATTCTACTATTTGTTAATAATTTCATTTTTCCATCAACTCTCGCAAGTAGACGATAGACGACTATTGTCAATGTCGTAAATTCTTTATAAAAATTTGAAAATGTTTATTCAGATTTTATATAGATAATTTTCCCATTTTGCATATTTGCCACCTTTTTGAAGTAATCCGTAACGGAAGATACGCATCTGTAAAACAGTTTTTATATATATTCCTTGAATAGATTAATTAACATACATACGTAATTCCGTAACTACGAGTAACTCAAACAAACAACTAACTCACTCACAATCACATTCATAGTCACAGTCACATCCACAATTCAAATTCACTGTATTCAAATTAAAACAATATTTTTATGTGTTGAAAAGTAAAGTAAATATTTTCGGAATAACATATAACTTCACAAAGCACAAACAAAAACAACAAAAAAAAGATGAAAAATGCATACAATTTGTGATAAATGTGTTGTTAAAGTGTAACTACGGTAAACAAAATATACGTATTTTATGAATTTTTATGAATGATATAAATTTTAACATAATTAAAATTTCGAAATGAAATTTGTTATAATATTTGTGTTTTGTCACTCGAAAGAGAAAATATTAATTGATAAATGTTTTTGTGGCAATTTCATTTCAAAATGTCATTACACGTTAATAGACAAGCAGATGGATGGTTACAGCTTAATGATTTCATAATTCAAGATATATAGGTAATTCAAGGGGTCGGCTATATATAATTCAAAGTGCTCAAAATATACTAACTGGACCATCATTTCATATTTGCTGGAATTCGAAGGGGTTTTAAGGCAAAAATCTATTTTTTTTGTGTTCATTTATTATTTTTTAAATATTTTTTTTTACATCTTAATACGGCTGATAGCGATTTTTTTTTTAAAAATTAAAAATTAAAAATTAAATTTTATTATTTTTTATAAAAATAAAAAATCTTATTTTCGATCTTTATCAATTTAATGATTGAGTTTGAAATTGTTCAGGCTCAAGATCAAATGTTTTTACTTTAAATAAAGCAAAAGCATTAGCACATTTGTTTCAAAAGCTGTTGAATTCTCATTTGGTTGTTTTCAGCATATATATATGAATTTAACTTTTTACCAAACAAACTATCTACTGCTTTTGGTTACTGATGAGGGTTGGTGACTCTTCCCGAAACAGCTGTATAACCTGCCATGCAGAATAAAGATCAGTTTTTGAAACAAATGTGCTAATGCTTTTGCTTTATTTAAAGTAAAAACATTTGATCTTGAGCCTGAACAATTTCAAACTCAATCATTAAAAATTAAAAATTAAAAATTAAAAATTTAAAATTAAAAATTAAAAATTAAAAATTAAAAATTAAAAATTAAAAATTAAAAATTGAAAATTAAAAATTAAAAATTAAAAATTAAAAATTAAAAATTAAAAATTAAAAATTAAAAATTAAAAATTAAAAATTAAAAATTAAAAATTAAAAATTAAAAATTAAAAATTAAAAATTATAAATTAAAAATTAAAAATTAAAAATTAAAAATTAAAAATTAAAAATTAAAAATTAAAAATTAAAAATTAAAAATTAAAAATTAAAAATTAAAAATTAAAAATTAAAAATTAAAAATTAAAAATTAAAAATTAAAAATTAAAAATTAAAAATTAAAAATTAAAAATTAAAAATTTAAAAATTAAAAATTAAAAATTAAAAATTAAAAATTAAAAATTAAAAATTAAAAATTAAAAATTAAAAATTAAAAATTAAAAATTTAAAAATTAAAAATTAAAAATTAAAAATTAAAAATTAAAAATTAAAAATTAAAAATTAAAAATTAAAAATTAAAAATTAAAAATTAAAAATTAAAAATTAAAAATTAAAAATTAAAAATTAAAAATTAAAAATTAAAAATTAAAAATTAAAAATTAAAAATTAAAAATTAAAAATTAAAAATTAAAAATTAAAAATTAAAAATTAAAAATTAAAAATTAAAAATTAAAAATTAAAAATTAAAAATTAAAAATTAAAAATTAAAAATTAAAAATTAAAAATTAAAAATTAAAAATTAAAAATTAAAAATTAAAAATTAAAAATTAAAAATTAAAAATTAAAAATTAAAAATTAAAAATTAAAAATTAAAAATTAAAAATTAAAAATTAAAAATTAAAAATTAAAAATTAAAAATTAAAAATTAAAAATTAAATATTAAAAATTAAAAATTAAAAATTAAAAATTAAAAATTAAAAATTAAAAAGTAAAAATTAAAAATTAAAAATTAAAAATTAAAAATTAAAAATTAAAAATTAAAAATTAAGAATTAAAAATTAAAAATTAAAAATTAAAAATTAAAAATTAAAAATTAAAAATTAAAAATTAAAAATTAAAAATTAAAAATTAAAAATTAAAAATTAAAAATTAAAAATTAAAAATTAAAAATTGAAAATTAAAAATAAAAAATTAAAAATTAAAAATTAAAAATTAAAAATTAAAAATTAGAAATTAAAAATTAAAAATTAAAAATTAAAAATTAAAAGTTAAAAATTAAAAATTAAAATTTTAAATATAAATCCCCATTCCCCCTCATCCTATTGATCTGAAACTTGACCCATAGTCTTGTTGTGACTATTGATTAATTTTGGGGTAGTCACGAGCAGTCACTCATAGTCACGCATAGCCAAGGAGTGATTTAAAACCCATTTCCCGTTATCCGATCGATCTGAAACTGGGTCCATAGACGTGCTGTGAAAAAAATAACTTTGACGTAGTCACGCACAGTCACGCATAGTCACGCACAGTCACGGAGTGATTTAAAACCCATTTCCCCTTATCCGATCGATCTGAAACTTGGTCAATAGACTTGCTGTGAAAAAGATTAACTTTGACATAGTCACGCACAGTCAAGCATAGTCACGCACAGTCATGGAGTGATTTAAGCCCCATTTCCCCTTATCCGATCGATCTGAAATTTGGTCGATAGACTTGTTGCGGCCAAAGATTAATTTTAAGATATTCACACACAGTCACGCATAGTCAAGCACAGTCACGGAGTGATTTAAACCCAATTTCCCCTCATCAAATCAATCTGATACCTTGTCCACTGATGTGGTATTTTAAATTAAAAATCTATACTATTTATAGGCAAGGTGATTTCTTGTGACATATTTTATACCTTCAATTATCAACCAATTTTAACAAAAAATATACCATTTGAAATGTATTTCTTAGCAGATGTTCACCATATTTACAGAAATGCACTACCAGCTACATTTTTTTGAGTAAAATTTGTTTAAGGTCGCTACTAACACATATATAAATGCTGTGTGTGTGTTAATTCAATTTGTGTTGAATTGTGAATTGGCTACAATTGATTATCATACCTTTAGGCTCTTATAAAATAATTTATGAGTGAAAAAATTAAATTTTATAGAACTTGCACTTGAATTTCGAGGGCTGGACTCTACTAGTTTAAATTAATTATTCTTATTTGTGTAAAATACAAAGAATATTTAGCTGTAATAGGTTTTTTTTATTTGATTCAATAATATTTAATTTTATTTTGATAATTTGTTACTTTTCATAAAAAGTTACTTTTAATAAAAAAATATAGAAAATATAGATATATAAAAAATATAGAAATAAAGAGAAAAAATAAAAATCGGGAAATTTAGTGCTTCTTATTAAAAAATTACGCGTTTTTGATCGGTTTTGGTGCTTTTTGAGATTTTAAAATTGACAACCCTGCTGATGATTAAGAAACGCTGCGTATGATTAATTTTCAATAATAATTAAATCAGTCATACGCCCAAATTGAGGGAGAACATGAATTTGGACGATAAGCTAAGTTTTTTTTATTTTTTGAAATACACACTGTTTTGTTTTAATTTTTGATGTGTAAACATCTATACGCGCAGGGGGTAAAAATCTATTTCACAATACAATCACAAAAACAGCGTAAGATGTAAGACGTAAGACAATATCGGTGTGACTTAAGATTGCATTGGTGAAAATATTGTGACATGTAATAACTTTTTGTCTCTGTTTTCTGCAGTATATTTCTTCACTTTTTATAAACATTTATAATTAATTTCCTCAATCATTTAGAAGTATTCTTAACGTTTTAATTTATTCCATATAAATAACACAATTATCACTGCATTTAATATTAATGCTAATCAAACATAAATAAAAAATAAATAAAAATAAAAAATTAACGAATTACAGTAAAAAGGAAGTGTTTGGAAATGAAATGGAGGGACATTTCATTGGAAAGTGTTTGGAGAAAAAATGAAGGCACGATTTCATTAGGAAGTGTTTGCAGATAAAATGAGGGAGCGAATAGCGTTATAAAAACGTTTTGAAATATGAAAAATTAAAAATGAAAAATAAAAAATGGAAAATGAGAAATAAAAAATGAAAAATGAGAAATGAGAAAATAAAAATGAAAAATGAAAAATAAAAAATGAAAATGAAAATGAAAATGGGAAATGAAAATTGAAAAATAAAAAATGAAGAATAGAAAATATAAAATGAAAAATAAAAAATGAAAAATGAAAAATTAAAAATGAAAAATTTTAAATGAAAAACAAAAAATGAAAAATAAAAAATGAAAAATAAAAAATGAAAAATAAAAAATGAAAAATGAGAAATGAAAAATGAAAAATGAAAAATTAAAAATGAAAAATGAAAAATAAAAAATGAAAAATGAAAAATGAAAAATGAAAAATGAAAAATGAAAAATTAAAAATGAAAAATGAAAAATGAAAAATGAAAAATGAAAATGAAAAATGAAAATGAAAAATGAGAATTGAAAAATAAAAAAATTAAAAATAAAAATTAAAAAATAAAAAATGGAAAATAAAAGATGAAAAATGAAAAACGAAAAATAAAAAATTAAAAATTAACCAGTTTGAAATAATAGATATTTTTATATTAGCAGAGCCCCTGCAGCTGATACATAGATGACGCTTTCTGTTTGATTTTAAAAAAGTGCCACAAAAGCATCTTTAATGACTAGGTGTTTACACATCTACACTGTGATCGGACTCACATGATTTTTTTTACGTCAATTACTGCTTGAAGTGACACTTAGTGGCATTGCCAGTGTGCTTTTCCATAGAGAGGTTGCGTGTGATTAATAATTTTTCAAATTGATAACACACATTTAAATTTAGGTAATTTATATAATTATTTGAATAGATTTTTGTTAACCAAATTAGCGAAATTTTAAATTGTTCTCAAAGTTTTAATTGTAAGGCGTTAAACTATTTTGGCAATCGGCTTATATATATCGCTCTCTTACTACAAGACTGTCATCATTCAAAAAACACTTTTTGAAATATTCTAGTGAACTAATATATAGTTTTTCTTGAACAAAAACTTCTCTACTTTGAATTCTGGTGTTACTGTTCCAAAAATATATTCTCTTGATTGTTATAAGTTAAAATGTGTCATTAATTTCTTCAGCATAACTCTGATATCCCCTTTTTTAATATTCATAAAAACGTGGAGTAGGATTTTCTTTATCAAGTCATTGATGTTGTCTCATTTTTTTTTGTATGCCCGGTTTAGTATCAAATACACTGGTTAAAGTTATTGTTAATTGTTGCTTTTCTTTTTTTTTTAAGAGTCACCTCCATGAATTGCTCCTAGGCGTATGCTGATTTATGGAAAACTGAATTTAGTGATTCTCGTACTTGCTACATTTTCAATGGGCCGATGCCGGTTCCTGTTCTTTTAGTTCCACACAATCCTCAATAATAAGACACTTAATGGATATCCAGTTTTCTTGGCTGATCAGATTATTGAAACAAGTGATTCGTTTGGCATTCGTTTGTTTTCCGTCTCGGTTAAGGAATGCGCTGTATCGCCTTCGTTTTGTGTATGACCTTTGATTAGGTGCTTATAATTGATTGATTTTATATCCATGTATCGTGCGGCGTACAAGACACGGCAGCCACAAATTAATTTTTGGCTGTCTGGCACCTCTATCCGAATAAAATATTACTTCAGCTTCATCAGTTTTCCACAAATTTTGAATATATTGAAACAACTAGGAATTAGAGATTTTTTTATGGCACTTTTTTAAAATCAAACATATGGCGTCATCTATGTATCACTTTTAGCAAACAACTGCAGGGGCTCTGCTTATATAAAAATATTTATTATTATTTATTATTTCAACTAACCAGTTTTGAATTTTTTATTTTTCGTTTCTCATTTCTCATTTTATAATGATATAAAATGAAAGAAAAGCAATACATACTGCAAGTCGTAAGTGATTACAGAAAACAATTTGAATCGCCCATTAAATCATCCTTAAATAAACAGAATTAATTATATATTTCATATTATTTTGAATAAATTGTTTTCTGTTAGGTTTGGGTCATACGTGGGTCTTCATATTTTATTTAAAAAAATATAGATAGTTTTTATACATAAAATAATTTTATAAAAAAATTGATTAAATTTCTATTCGCGAGCAACAAGCAGATAGTTGCACCAAAGTTATATCACAATGGATTATTTTGATCCCAGGAGCACTGAAGGGTTAAATAAATAAAAATTAACTGAATTATTTTTCTTAAATTCTAAATAGTGGTTTCATCGAGTTTAATAAAAATACTCGTTTTCCGTAAATAATGGGTTAACGTTCTCGGATTTATCCCAAATTTTAGGAACGGAAGTTCTACACATTTATCTAAAAATTCCATAGCACTTAAAAAATATTTGAATTTTTTTAATAAATAGTTTTTTTTAGCTTGGGATCATATGTGACCCCAATTACAAAGGGTTAATGGGGTCATATTATTTTTTTCTGAAACCCTAGGCTATTAGGATAAAATGTAACATTTAAAAGTAGAAAAGTGATGAATTTTTGATACAGAGTATTTAGAAAGAGTACATTTACAGAATATTTTACAAAAATCCCATTTTTCCCGAAATCCGCAAAAATAAAATCCTTGTCAAAAAAATTCTGCGACAGGGATTTACCTAAAAATTCACGCAGTTAATCTCTTACATGATTTTAATAAGACCTTCAAGAGCTGGATAAATTTTATTAAATTTTGTTTAAGAAAATTTTTCAAAACTTGAAAAAGGAGTTTTCACAATTTTATCAAAAAATTATTCCATTTTCGGTCTCAATGCTTAATAGGTTAACAAGGTGGTAATAAAACAATACTCTATATCTGAGTAATTACAGGTATAGAGACTAAAACAAAATGTTGGCTTTAATAAATTTTTTAAAGTTGAAAAAATGCCATCAAATTTCATGATCTAGTTTTTTTTTTTGGTACAAAAGTGGTCTGGGGCATTTGATATTTCTTGGCTAGTTTTCATTCGCTTTTACAGTTTTACAGCTTTTTGGAAAGATAATTTAATACTGATACCGAATTATATAACAATTTGTCGGAAAAGTTAAACTATAGAACGAAATTTTTGTAAAATCTGAAAAAAATTCATACTTTCCCCATATAAAACTCACTTGAAATTTTCAGTCGTGTTGAGCCACCTCTAAATGTTTTTTGATTGGCCCAAAACTTTGTATTTTTTAGTTTTTTTTTTGCTATTCGCATATTTCTAGGGGGTGCGACTGAGTGTTTGAACACTCGTGTATATGTCTCAGTTTGAATAATTTAAATCCTTAATTTTTGCTTTTTAATATGTATAGAAAATTTATATGAATCTCAAACAAAAAACTTTTCAATTATCGAAAGAAAATACAAAAAAAAAAATCCCAAAAACTTTTACCTTTTTCAAAATATTTTAATAATTGTACTCTGTTGTTGTTTTTGTAAGAGCATGATAAATTTATTAAAAAACATTTGAGCCATTTGACCCGTTTACTCTCATGGATTAGCATAAATTTCATTTGTTATAAATTAAATGGAAACCAGTCACACTCGAAACGATTGCCTGCCACCTCAAAACCAACTGGGGGCTTTTTTTTATTTAATTGTTAAAATTCATTACAATTTCATTTCGTGAGAAAAATAAAGAAACAACATAAAAAAAAATATTTTAAATCCCCCCTAACTACTTTTTTTTTTCTTATTTTTTCTTTCATGGTCTTTATTAAAAAAGAAAAACAATTTATAAATATAAAATCCGTTTAAAATACAGTGTTTTTATTAATTTGTGTGTGTGTGTGTGTTTGCGTGTTTGTTGAATCCGTGTAATGAATTCCAACAAAGTGACCAAAACTTTTAGTGAAAGTGTTCATATAAATGAAAAAAGTAAAGAAAAAAAATTAAATTAACGGTATACTTATCCTTACTTTGTCCAACCAATTCAAATAATACCGTTATAGATTTCAATAACAAAAAAATTATACTGTTTTTGCAGAGGTTTAAAGGACTTTTTTTTTTTTTACTAAATTTAAATTTTAATAGTAAAAAAGTTATATTGTTCAAAAATGGACGAAGAGCAGGTCTTAGCTTTAAAAAAAGGCTAGTAAGCCGAAATATAAGTTGACATTTATGCTGACTTGAAAGCGGGCGGCATTCATTCATTCCTCTTTTTGATCTAAATATGTCTATTTATTCTTCTTTCAAAATTCATAGGAAAATTTTTGATAATATTTTCTTCATGGCGGTTTGTGAACCTACAAATTTATCACTTACCAAGAATTTTAATTTGCTTCAATTATCTAAAATGTCTACTTATTTACACATTTGCTTCCACTTCATGCGATTCCTTATACGATCTTTGAAATTAACTTAAGAGCCATGACAATTATAATAGTTTTTGTGCCACTTTGCTTTGCTCTTTCCCGTTTTTATCGCTTATACCCTGCGCCACTCTTTTCAAATCGGTAAAACGTTTTATCAATTGCGATTTCAACAGACAGAAGGAAACGAGTATAAAGCTTGATCGACGCCTTTTGTTGGTTAAAAAAAATTTACTTCATTTAGTTTTAAAGTAAAAAAAAAATGTTTAATGAAAAAAAATTCTAGTGAAAATAATTTTTTTTTTTAACGAAAAAAAAAAATGTTTTTTACCGAATAAAATTTTTTTCACTATAATTTTTTTATAGTGAAAAAAATTTTTTTTGTCGAATATATTTTTTTCACTATAACTTTTTTACCTTTTGTTGGTTAAAAAAATTTAATTCATTTAGTTTTAAAGTAAAAAAAAATGTTTAATGAAAAAAAATTATTGTGAAAATAAATTTTTTTTACCGAATAAAATTTTTTTCACTATAATTTTTTTATAGTGAAAAACAATTTTTTTTTTTGTCGAATATATTTTTTTCACTATAATTTTTTTACCTTTTGTTGGTTAAAAAAAAATTTACTTCATATGGTTTTAAAGTAAAAAAGTTATAGTGAAAAAAATTTTTTTTACCGAATAAAATTTTTTTAATTTTTTCATAATTTTTTTTATAGTGGAAAAAAAATTTTTTTTGTCGAATAAATTTTTTTTTTTTCTATAATTTTTTTAACGAATAATATTTTTTTTATTCAGTAAGAAAAAAATAGGAAAGAAAAGAGGAATAACGCTACGTTGACATCTTTAGGCAGAGTTGTAAAGAAATTTTGTTTTATATAATACAGTTTTAAATTTAAAAAAATTTTAAATAAAAATATTTGTAGTGAAGAAAAAATATTAATTATGAAAATCAAAAAAGAGAAATTTTCAATTAAGAGAAAAACTTTTAAATGAATATATTTTTTGTTAAAAATATATATTCCAATTGGAAAACTAAATTTGTAAAATTAAAAAAGAGATATTTTTTAAGGGTTCAAGAATTTTTTTATTTTTAATTTATAATTTTTTTTTTTTTAAATTTACTTACTAAACCTCTGGCAAATATGGCCTTATCTCAGATGGTTGATGGTTATTTAACACCTGTAACTGTTAAATAACACACAAAGCTGCTAGATTCGTTATCTTTTTGTAATTTTATTTTAGTGTGAGTGTATTTTCCTCGTTTCATAAATTAAACATTTTTATACAATTTTAATTCAAGACCGCTCTGTTTTTTTTTCTTTGCAATCGTCAATTAACTCGTGTTTGTATGTAGAGCTCTTAGGAGAATCTCATTTTAAAAGATGATAATAACTTGTACTAAATGTGCGAATACACCAGAACAACCGCATGTACAGTGTTAAAAAAATATAGTGTTGGTAGTAAATGAAAATGAAATGTTTGTCAATGTGTATGTGTGTGTGTGTACGTTTAATACTATGAATGTATTTGAGTATTTTTTTTTTTTTTATAACAGCTCGACATTTACAGGCAGGCATCCTGCTGCTGCTACTGCTTTGTTGCCTGCAGTTGATGCCCGTTGGTTTTTAACCAATTGAAATGCAAATTCTCGTGAATACAATTTTTGTTTTAAGATAAAAGAACACACATACAGTCACACACTTTTGTGGGGGGAAAAACGATAAAAAAAAAAAAAACGAGAAAAAAATCAACAGTATCCAACGCATTTTATTTTGAAAGTGTATTAAATTGTTGTTCAAATTGCCAACACACCATTACCATTACCACGAATTTCAAGAGGAACTGTGGGCTAGAGCAGCCTTAAAATGTTCGATATATGCATATGAGTTTTTTTTTCTTCAGTTCCCGTATACTTTCGAAAAGATTTTGGGCACAAAATAAGAATTTAAGAAATTGCAATAGCCTGACCGTGCAAAAAGAGGAGTTTATGGTAGTTAAGTCATTAGACGACTTTTATCTGTAATAACAAGAGAAAACTGTTTCTCAATCACATCGTGATTCTTTCAGAAATCAAATTCAAAATTTAAGGTTAATCGTCTGTTTGCTTAATGAATATCAACGCGGCTTTAGGACACAAAATTAAAATTTCTTTAAATTTAGGGGAATATCTACGATCAACATTTGTAGCCTGAGACTAGAGATTCTTAAGTTTTCTTTAACTCTATACGTGTGTTTAGATATTTTGGACTTATATCTGTATCTTCAAGAACTACAGTTCATATCTGTTGTATTGATTTTTGAACCACTGTGTTTCACTTTTTTCGTTAGATGCTAATACGTAAATCTATTCCGTTTCCCCTTCTCTTATATTGTACCCTGCGCCTTGTCATAAAGCAGCGCTTCTCAAGCTGGTTTAGCGTCTCATTTATTGCGCTACAAAATAGATGGAAATGTGGTATATTTATTCCCTTTAAATAATTAACAGTTGCCTGGTCCGAACAAGGCATTGCTCGGGCGCCATTTATAACTTAATTTTCAGTCTGTTTGTTCGTAGCTTCGGTTAACTGCTCTTCAGCAACATCAGTAGACTGTTCAATAGCCGCTTCGACTGACAGCACTTCAGTAACTTTGGTAGCCTGTTGTTTTGAATTTTTGGTTAACTGCGCTCATTGGCTTCGCCTGACGCCTTCGCTCTTCAACGACATCGGTTGTTTTCATCAATTTCTTATTTCGAGCTGTTTGGTATTTAAAATTGAGTAAATCGGGCATCATTATACCAAGATATGGCCTAAAATAGGGAGACACCTCTAAAAATGCTAAAATTCGATGTGTTTGTTGTAATAATTTAGTATTTAGTTATTAAAATTGCTTACTTTTGATGTGTAAAATTCTATACGCGCAGAAAGGTAAATTTCTATTTCACAATATAATCACAAAAACAGCGTAACATGTGAGCCGTAAGACAATATCGGTGTGACTTATGATTGTATTCGTGAAAAGATTATGGTATGAAATAAACTGTTTGAAAATGAAAAATAAACAAGTAAGAAAATTATAGTCGGTCTAGACCGACTATACGATACCCTATACCATGCGTTTAGAAACCCTATCTCTTAGGCCCAACTGACTGGACATAGAAAATAAGCAAAAACCAAATTTGAGTGGGTTTTTATTATTTTCTTTGGCTGCAGATATGAAAAAGTTCATATCGGATGCTATAACCATATGGGGACTAGGTCCAAAAATGGACCGATCCTGATCATGTTTGGTAAAGTCTCTTGTATTTTGCAAAAAATATATACAAACAAAATTTGAGAAGAATCAGTGCAATATTTTTGTTTTTTAATAGATTTAAGTGAAGATCGGGAAGCAGCTCTATATGGGGCCAAAGGGATCATTTTTGGACTAATCATGGAGGTAATGAACACATATAAACCCAATTTGAGTAGGATCTATATGACAATTTGGATCTTATGACAATTTATGTCGATTTCATAGGGGTAATTTGTATGGGGGCTAGGTCTGAACATGGACCGATTCTCATCCCATGGCCGATAAAAGCTTATATACCAAATTTCGTCAAAATATATTCATATTTGCGACCTGCAGTTTGATTACAAGGTTTACATGGACACACAGACGGACGGACGGACGGACGGACGGACGGACGGACATTGTTAAATCAACTCAGAAAGTGATTCTGATTCGATCGGTATAATTAAAGATGGGTCTAGGTCAAATATTTTTGGTTGTTACAAACAGCAGCACAAAGTCATTATACCCAAACCACATAGTGGTATAGGGTATAAAAATGAAAAACGAAAAATAAAAAATAAAAAATGACAAATAAAAAATTAAAAATTAAAATTAAAATATGAAAAATGAAAAATAAAAAATGAAAAGTTAAAAAAAAAAAATGAAAAATAAAAAATGAAAATGAAAAATAAAAAATGAGAAATAAAAAAAGAAAAACGAAAAATAAAAATGAAAAATGAAAAACGACAAATAAAAAATTAAAAATAAAAAATGAGAAACGAAAAACGAAAAATAAAAAATGGAAACTGAAAAATGAAAAATCAAAAATGAAAAATGAAAAAAAAATGCAAATTAAAAAAAATGAAAAATAAAAAATGAAAAATAAAAAATGAAAATTAAAAATGAAATCGAAAAATTAAAAATGAAAAGTAGAAAATTAAAAAAAAATTAAAAATCAAAAATTGAAATTGAAAAATAAAAATTAAAAAGAAAAAGAAAAATGAGAAATGGAAAATGAAAAATGAAAAATAAAAAATGAAAAATAAAAAATGAGAAACGAAAAATAAAAAATGAAAACTGAAAAATGAAAAATTAAAAATGAAAAATGAAAAAAAAAATGCAAAATAAAAATATAAAAAAATTAAAAATGAAAAATAAAAAATGAAAATTAAAAAATCAAAAATGGAAACGAAAAATTAAAAATGAAAAGTAGAAAATGAAAAAGAAAACATGAAAAATCAAAGATTAAAATTGAAAAATAAAAAATAAAAAATTAAAAATAAATATGAAAAATGGAAAATGATAAATGAAAAAATGAAAAACGAAAGACGAAAAATGAAAAATGTTTTTAGTTTTTTCAGAAAAATTAAAAAAGATAAATAAAAAATAAAAAATTAAAGTAAATGAAAAATAAAATATTAAAAATAAAAAATAAAAATAAAAAATAAATAAAAAATAAAAAATAAAAAATGAAAAATGAAAAATTAAAAATTAAAATGAAGAACGAAAAATTAAAAATGATTTTAATTTTTTCAGAAAAATGAAAAATAAATAATGAAAAAACCAAAAATTAAAACTTAAAAACGAAAAAATAAAAATAAAAATAAAAAACGAGAAATGAAAAACTAAAAAATTAAAAATGAAAAACTTGGAGTGAAAAATAAAAAATGTTAAATTAAAAATAAACCGGTTTAAGTAATAAATAATGATAATTATTTTTATATTGGCAGAGTCTCTGCAGTGGATTGCTATAAGTGATACATAGATTACGCCTTCTGTTTGATTTTAAAAAAGTACCATAAAAAATCTTTAATTACTAGATCTCCCCTGTGATCGGACTCACATGATTTTTGTAATAGTTTGTTCGCATTTGTTATAAATAGTGCATTGAGATTTTAATGTAGAGGTAAAACCCAGACGGAGGATGTCAAATATTCGGCATAGTCGAATTTTACACTCTTACTTTATTTTAATTCGTTTTGTGGAAAATTCTAAATTAGAAGAATGAAATAGCCTTTCAAGCGACATATATAACAAAGTCTAATGCCGTTTTCTTTTCTGACAAAAACTGTCGCATTTTATGTGCACTTTTTTCGAAAAGTGTGTTTTTTAATATATTCTGAAATAAGAGAAACTTTATTTTATACCTCAATCGAAAGGTCTCAAAGTGCTGTGTTCATAAAATACAAAAAAAAAATTGATTATTATCCTCTTTGAAGTCTTGGGGGTAAAATATTCAGAAAAGGGGAACAATGGGAAAATATTCTCACACTAGGACCTGAAAGAAGACAATGACTGCAATTTTTTGCGATTTGCAAGGTATCGAAAAAAATATATTTAGAAGTGAAAAAATGTAAATCTCCTTAAATTTGACCTTTGACCTTAATGAAGGGCAGTTTATAGTATTTTAATTCGCAAGATTGAGAACCTATTTCAAGTAGTATAATATTTTGACAAGATATATTTGAAATATGAAAACACCAAAAAGATGTAGCCTAAAAATTGAAAAAGTATGAAAAATATAATTTTTCTTCAAATCCGCTGAAATAAATACGACCTTAAAGTCAAGTGGTTGATTTCGGTAAATATCTTGAACAAAATTTTTGAAAAAGTAAAATTGAAGACTTTGAAATAGCGTTAAACAATACGTACCATTTTAAGATCATTTTGGGTCAAGAGAATGCATAAATATTGTTGTTGTTGAAAACACCAAAAAGATGTAGCCTAAAAGTTGAAAAAATATGAAAAATAAAATTTTTCTTCAAATCCGCTGAAAGAAATAAGTCAAAGTCAAGTGGTTGATTTCGGTAAATATCTTGAACAAAATTTTTGAAAAAGTAAAATTGAAGACTTTGAAATAGCGTTAAAAAATACGTACCGTTTTAAGATCATTTTGGGATCAAGAGAATGCATAAATATTTCAATGTCTTTAAAAGTGTGAGCTCGATTTTCTTAATCATGTGGTCTGGGGCGCATTTATTGCCTGGGGAACTTGATATAAATTGGCAGTTTTTCAACCGATAATAGATTTTGTTATTTTATTAGAAAAATAATTTACACTAGGTTATGGTTTGTTAATTAATTTAATTGAAACGCAATTATTAATATCAAAATTTTGGTGAAAAATTATTTTCTTAATATAATTTTTACATATAAATACATATTTGAACTGCGAACTCAATGCGCGTCCAGAAAGTACTGTCAGATTTAGCTATAAATTTGTGCACTAAAGTTTTAGATCCAGTGTCACAATAATCCGACCCGCACACCTCAAAATTCGATCAAAAATTTTTTTCATACAAACCGCTGTCACCCTAATATGCATATTTACGACCTGTAGTTGGATTACAAGGTTTACATGGACACACAGACGGACAGACAGACAGACAGAAAATGATTCAGAAGATGATTCTGGGCCGATCCTTATAATAAAAGATGAGTCTTGTTCAGATATTTTTGGCAGTTATAAACATCAGCACAAACTCATTTATAATAGTAATAGGCAAGGCGATTTCTTGTGACCGATGTAACTTTGTCAGTTTTACCCCGATTTGGACCAAGCATACCTTATTTGGAAGATATTTCTGTTTACCTGTTCACCCAATTTACAGATTTTTATATATATATATTTTTTTTTTTGTAAAATGCATTTAAAGTTGCTACTAACACATACATCAAACTGCACAATGCTGGGTGTGTGTTTATTAAATTTGTTAATGTGTTTGTAAAATTGTATATGAAAAGCCCTGTGTTGAATTGAAACATAATGTGAATTTTAAGAATTATTCGACCTTTGAAAATGATGTAATTTTGGACATAAACCAATAACGACAATAACGCAATCGAGTTTGATTATAATAATTGCATTTCACACACCCTGTGTTGAATTGTGAAAAAATAAGATTTCCTAGAATTTTCACTCGAATTTCGTGGGCGGGGCCGACCTTCTTCCAATTAATGGTGGTTTTTCATTTATTTTAAAAATCTCAAACAGCTCGCTTATTCAAGGTACATGAGAAGCTCTGTCCCACTGTGAAGTGTTGTATAGAAAAAGGGATTTTAACTTTCACAAATCGTCCTTTTGTTCTTCATCGACTTTTTCAATATATTTTTTTTTTTCATACTTCCGTGCTTCCTTCTGTTGATTTGAAATATTTTCTATATTTACCAAGCTTTTTGCTGACTTGCTAGAATCTGCTATTGTTTGTGAAAATATATTTTCAACTGTTTTCATAATATTCCTTTCGCGCTGATTTCTCTGTTTGTTTGATTGTGCTCATATATTCTGTGCACTCTACTCTCAATTGTTAAAATACATGGATATGGTTTTTGGTTTGTTTGGAACAATTTTAACTTTTATTATCTAAATATTGAATGTAGCTTTTTAAGGCCTAATAATATATAAATGAAATTGTAGAGGGCACTAGTCCTTCAAAACTAGTTTCTCTTAATTAAAGCCAATTATTTACACGGTTCTCTTGCAACTTGGCTATAATTATCAAATCTTTTCACTTAGTGGACCCAACATAAATGCTCATGTTTTTTCTTTTAATGATATGAGACTTCTCGATGGCCACAATTCGTATTGACGGATATAAAACATTTTTGCTTTTCTTTCCCTTTTAAACTCAACATCACAAATTCATAATAAAATTGAATACTACTGAATTGTTCTGTTCGGTAACTGGTGAAAATAAACTGTCAGATGAAATTTTCCTCAATTTTTGTTATATTATTTGACACTTATGTTAAATTGCGACTGTTTTGAAATGATGAAAAGACGATATTATTATTGTTGATAAATATAAGAGTGGCATTTATTTAATAAAGGTATTTCTTTTTGTTTTTTTTTTTTTTTAGCGAAATGCAATAATAATGTAACCCACAAAAACAAAGTTTTTATTAAAACTGAGACCGTGCGTGACTGTGTGTGACTGTCTTAAAATTAATCCTTGGCCACCACAAGTCTATGGACAAAGTTTCAGATCGAGCGGATGAGGGGAAGAGAGGTTTTAATTTCTTCGTGACTGTGCGTGACTCAGTCAAAGTTAATATTTTTTCACGGCAAGTCTACCGACCAAGTTTCAGATCAATCGGATAAGGGGAAATGCATTTTAAATCTCTCCGTGATTGGGCTTGACCATTAGGGTGGCTCTTAATAAAAAAAAAAGTGTTCAAACTTTTGGTCGCACCCTCTAGAAATATGCGAATAGCAAAAAAAGTGGGAAATACAAAGTTTTGGGCCAATCAAAAAACATATAGAGGCGGCTCAACGCGATTGAAAATTTCGAGTGTGTTTATATGCGGAAAATGTGACTTTTCTTTTTAGATTTTACAAAAATTTCGTTCTATAGTTTAATTTTTCCGACAAATTTGTTATATACTTCAGGATCAGTATTAAATTATATTTCCAAAAAGCTGTAAAACTTCAAAATCTAATAAAAACTCGCCACGGAATAGAAAATGCCCCAGACCACTGTGAAGGATATTGGCAGGATCGCCATGTGAAGGATATTGTTTTATATATCCTTACTTGTAATTCTCAAAAGTTAATGTTCCCTATAGCCCTTAATTATATTTATCCAGCTGAAAGGGTTTCAGCTTATTAATAGGCGTTCAAAGGAACTGCCAAAAGATTTTTAGAATATTATTACAAATAAAGACAAGTGCCGTTCAGTTGTTAATAATAGTCTAATTTTATTTAATAATTTTGATATGTTCCTAATGACCAGTGATTGTAATTACTTGTTGTGATATTAATAATTGTTCGGTCTTATATACTACTTATGAAAATTAACTTAGTTGTCTAGTATTGAGTGATTTCCCAAATCACTCAATATTTTATTAAGAATAACAAAAAAAGTAAATTAAATTATAGGTGTTAGTTTAGGTTACCTGTTGTCATATATTAATTCAAACGGTTAATATTCTTGTAACCCACTTCGACATTTGTAACATGACGACTTGTGTTGTTAATTTGGCATGCTACACAGTTGAAGTTGGTGATATTCGCTGTGCCTATGGTATGACAACATGGTTACACTACACCACTTTTTTTGTTATAAAATTATGTTATGTATATTTCATGTAAAAAACTATCAATAGTTTTCTAAATAAAATAAGAAGACCCACAAATGACCCAAAACTAATAATAGACATTTTGTTAAAAAGAATAAAATTAATATAATAATATAAAACTAGCAGACCCCAGCCCTCGAAATTCGAGTGCAAATTCTAGGAAATTTTATGTTTTCATTAAATAAAGACCCTAGAAGTATGATAATCAATTATAGCTAATTTACAAATTACCACAAAACAAACTCATTTTTGTTGCAAACACATTAACAAATTTAATAAACACGCACATAGCATTGTATAACTTTATGTATGTGTTAGTAGCAACTTTAAATGCAATTTACTCAAAATAAATGAAAAAAATTTAAAAATCTGTAAATCTGCAAAACGTCTAAAAAGAAATACCTTTCAAATAATATACGTTTGATCAAAATCGGGATAAAACGGTAGAACAAAACATCAGTCACAAGAAATCGCCTAGCCTATTAATATTATAGTATAGATATATAAAAATGGAGTCGTGTATGTTTGTGTGTCTGTTTATTTGTTTATTTGTGGTTTATAGGAGACTACACCACTAGACCGATCGTCTTGAAATGTTTACAGTAGGTTACTGCCTATCCGGAAGGAAACAAAACTATATTCTTTTTTGATTTTTCAAGTAGGCGTGGCACCTCCCGTACAAAGTGAATTTTTAAGATCTAATTTTAACATATAATATCTGGAGTACTACGACAACAAGAGTTCTGAAACTATATACATGTACATAATAAAATAATTCGAGGAGTTGCGGAAAAAATGGGCGTGATCGGACCAATGGGCGTGGTACCCGCCATACAAAGTAAATATTAAATGTCATATATCTAAAGTACGGTAATAGATAAAGTCTTGAGACTTTGTGTGAGTTCATAAGTTATCAACGTTAGTATTCGAAAAAATGGGCGGATCCGATCAGAGGGCGTGGTACCTCCCACACAAAGTAAATATATAATGTCATTTATCGGAAGCAATGTAATAGTGAAAGCCTTGGAACTTATTCTGAGTTCGTGAGTTATTAATGTGAGTAGTCCCATAAAAAAATGGACGAGATTCAACCAGTAGGCGTGGTACCGCCCATACAAAGTAATTCTTTAATATAACATAACTGGAGTACTATAATAATGAAAGTCTAGCGACTTTGTTTGAGTTCATAAGTTACTAATGTGAGTAGTTGCTCAAAAAATGGTCGGAATAAGACTAATGGGCGTGGCACCTCCTATACAAAACAATAGTTTTCTACAAAACGTATTGCCAGTTTTTTATTTCGTTGCGAGGGGTGTAGCGAAGCGCATCGGGTTACTGCTAGTAGTAATATAAAATTAAAGAAAATCAATATTTCATATTCTTTTGAATAAATTATCTTTTATTACCTTTGGGCCACTTGTGGATCTTCTTAGTTTTATTTAAAGCAAGTAAGAGTGTTAAATTCGGCTGGGCCGAATCTTTGATACCCTCCACATTTTTCATTTTCAATTTCCATTTTTTTTTTTATCATTATCCAATTTTCTTTTTCAGTTTTCAATTTTCATTTTTCATTTTCCATTTCCATTTTCCATTCTTCATTTTTCATTTTTCATTTTTCATTTTTGATTTTTTATTTTTCATTTTTCATTTTTAATTTTTCATTTTTAATTTTTATATTTTCATTTTTCATTTTCCATTTTTCTTTTTCCATATTCCACTTTTTATTTTTCATTTTTAATTTTTCATTTTCCATTTTTCATTTTTAATTTTCCATTTTCCATTTTTCACTTTCTATTTTCCATTTTTCATTTTCCATTTGTCATTTTTTTCATTTTCCATTTTTCAATTTTAATTTTCATTTTTAATATTCCATTTTCCATTTTTAATTTTTCGTTTTCCGTTTTCCATTTTTCATTTTCCATTCTTAAATTTTAATTTTTCATTTTACATTTTTTATTTTTTATTTTTCATATTCCATATTTCATTTTCCATTTTCCATTTTTCATTTTTAATTTTGCATTTTTAATTTTTCATTTTCCATTTTCATTTTTCAATTTTCTTTTTTCATTTTTCATGTTCCATTTCTCATTTTCCATTTTTAATTTTTAATTTTCCATTTTTAATTTTTCATTTTCCATTTTCCATTTTCCACTTTTCATTTTTCATTTTCCATTTTCCATTTTTCATTTTTCATTTTTCATTTTTCATTTTCCATTTTCCATTTTCGATTTTCATTTTCCATTTTTCATCTTCCATTTTCCATTTTTCATTTTCCATTTTCCATTTTTCATTTTTCATTTTTCATTTTCCATTTTCCATTTTTATTTTTCATTTTTCATTTTTCATTTTTCATTTTTCATTTTCCATTTTCCATTTTCGATTTTCCATTTTTCATTTTCCATTTTTCATTTTCCATTTTCCATTTTTCCTTTTTAATTTTTATTAATTTTTAATTTTTAATATTTAATTTTAATGATAAAAAAATATGTGGTAAAACTTGTTTAGGCCAAAGTGACACATGCAGTATTAATATACACACAACTGTAATGACTTCAACAATACGAAGAATTACAACATATACAACATATCTTAAGTAAAACAACAAACACACTGAAAAATTTTATTTTTTAAAGAGTTTTTTCAAAGTTTCATTCATAGCTCGTGAACCCTTTAACCGATTTTGACGATTTTAAATAGCAACTCCTTTTGGGATGTTAATAGACGATTTTGTATAAAAACGAACGGTCTAGCTTAGATATTGACGGCGTGGTCGTGATTTCCACAGACAGACGGACAGACGGTCATCGGTAAATCAACTACTCTTGTTATAAGAATCAAGAAAATATATTTTTTTGGGGTCTCAAAACTCGTTTTCGCTAATTTTTATTTAAACATATCTTCAAATCCAAAGCCTTGGCAAATAATGGGTTAACGTTCTCGAATTTATCTCAAATTTTGGGATCGGGAGTTCTACACATTTATATAGAAATTCAATAGCACTTACAAAATATTTGAATTTTTTGAATAAATTGTCTTTTATTATCGTGGCGTCATATGTGACCCCAATTTCAAAAGGGTTAATGGGGTCATTTTATTTTTTTCCTAAACCCTAGGCTATTAAGATAAAATATAACATTTAAAGTAGAAAAGTGATGAATTTTTGATACAAAGTATTTAGAAAGAATACATTTACAGACTATTTTACAAAAATCCCGTTTTTCTCGAAATCCGCAAAAAAAAAAATCCTTGTCAAAAAAATTCTGACACAGCCATTTACCTAAAAATTCACACAGTTAATCTCTAACATTCATTTAATAAGACCTTAAAGAGCTAAATTAATTTTTTTTAAATTTTGTTTAAGAAAATTTTTCAAAACTTGAAAAAGGAGTTTTCAAAATTTTATCAATAAAAAAAAATTCCATTCTCGGCCTCAATGTTTAATAGGTTAACAATGTGGTAATAAAACAATACTTCATATCTGAGTGATTACAGGTATAGAGACTAAAAAAAAATATTGGCTTTAATAAATTTCTTAAAGTTGAAAAAAATGCCTTCAAATTTCATGATCTAGTTTTTTTTTTTGGCACAAAAATGGTGCATTTGATATTTCTTGGCTAGTTTATATTCGATTTTGAAGCTTTATAGGTTTTTGGAAAGATAATTTAATACTGATCCCGAAGTATGTAACAATTAGTCGGAAAAATTATTCTGTAGAACGAAATTTTCGTAAAATCTAAAAAAAAAGTCATATTTTCCCCATATAAAAACACTTGAAATTTTCAATCGCGTTGAGCCACCTCTAAATGTTTTTTGATTGGCCCAAAACTTTGTATTTCTTATTTTTTTGCTATTCGCATATTTCTAGGGGGTGCGACTTATAGTTTGAACACTTTTTTTTTCTCCATATAATGAAGGGCCACCATGCGTGACTGCGCGTAACTAAGTTAAAGTTATTCTTTTTTTCACAGCAAGTGTATGGACCAAATTTCATATCGATCGGATAAGGCGAAAGATGCTTAGGTCACTCCGTGACTATGCGTGACTGTGCGTGACTACCCCATAAGTAATCTATAGTCACAACAAGACCATGGGCCAAGATTCAGAGCAATTGGATGAGGGGAGTTTGGGTTGCCCCATAGCAGACAGACAGACAGAAGACAAAAGAAAGTGTTTAAAAAAAGTATCAGCATTTAAATGTATATTTGGAATAAAGGAATGAAGCTCAGAATTATTTTTTTATTTTACAAAAATTATCTCTGTTTGTTCTTAATGGCTAAATATAAGTCGCTCCTAAATATAAATGTGTTTCAATGTATTTGTTTGTGGCATATCCATACTTACATCTTCACTGGTCTTTAATGTGCCATCTTACCTTTCTTCTCGCAAATAACATTCTTCTGATTTACTTCGTTTACAATTTTCATGCTGAGTTTTCTTAAAAAAAAAAAGAAAATAAAAAAGTGTTTAAATCATTTTCCAACTGAGTTTGTGTGTTTGCATTTTTGCGGTTGTTAAAAATTTAAAGTTTATTTTTTGTTTGCAAAACCTGGAGGAAACTTTTGTCTTCACCATTTAACATTACTGCTCAACAATTTAAGGATATTTTAAATCATCAACGAACAATGTTTTTTTTTTATATTTTTCTGTTTTTTGCCATCGCTTTAAGTTTTTATCATTTTTATGAATATTTTAAAAACGTAAATAGTTGTTACTTTGCTTTATTTTTGCTGCACCATTCTTTTGCATTTTTTTATGTGGGAAATCATAAAAAATTTAATTTTGTTTTTATTTTTCCTGTTTTAGTTAGCAATTGTAAAATTCGTTTAGAAAATTTATTGATGGAACAGGAATAAAAGGCATTCGGGTTAAATATTCATTATGGTCTTTGGAATGATAATAAATTTATACACTGGTCAAAATTTAAAAGGATCATTACTAAAGAACAATCAAATACTTTTCTATTGGAAATAGAAAAAATATATTTTTAGTAAGAAAAAAAAATATATTGAGTTTTCTTGTTCGGTTCGAGATCACGTGTGATAATAGAAAAAATAAATTTTTGTAACGGAAAAGAAATATGGCGAAAATTGAAGACAGCCATATATGAATTGTTCATTGTGAGCAACTTTCTATCTACTGCTTCAAGTCATGCTTCAACAACTATTTAACACGAACATTAGAAAGAATAGAATATGGGAATTTTTCTTATACGAGAGTTAGTACGAGCAAGCTGAGTTTTTTTTTTAATTTTAGCGTTTTCTACATTAGCATAGCCAGACCAACAACAAGTCTTATAGTGTCAAAGAGTTTTTTACACGGTGTCTCGACTAGCTATAATTCATGGCAATGTTCATGTTCATGTTCATGTGGGCAAATTATGTTTAGAAATTTCATTTCCAAAATGTTTTTGAAACAACAAAAATGCGTTCTTGTACTCAATGCTTTAAAAGTGGCAAATAACTCAAAATACAAATTGAAGAAGAAAAAAAATCATGTGATTCCGTTCGCAGGGGAGATGTGTAAACATCTAGTAATTAAAGATTTTTTTATAGCACTTTCTTGAAATCAAACAGAAAGCGTATCACTTAGAGCAATCAACTACAGGGACTCTGTTAATATAAAAATATTTATTATTATTTATTATTTTAACCGGTTAATTTTTAATTTTTCGTTTTTTATATTTTATTTTTAATTTTTCGTTTTTCATTTTTCATTTTTAATTTTTTTTTTAATTTTTAATTTTTTATTTTCAATTTTTAATTTTTTAATTTTAAATTTTAATTTTTTATTTTCCATTATTTATTTTTTATTTTTAAATTTTTTCTTCATTTTTCATTTTCCAATTTTTATTTTTTTTTCGTTTTTCATTTTTTATTTTTCATTTTTTATATACAATTTTTTATTTTTCATTTTTAATTTTTTATTTTTTATTTTTCAATTTTCATTATCTATTTTTCATTTTTTATTTTTCATTTTTTATATATAATTTTTTATTTTTCATTTTTAATTTTTTATTTTTCATTATTCATTTTTAATTTTAGTTTTTCATTTTTTATTTTTCATTTTTATTTTTCATGTTTCATTTTTTATTTTTAATTTTTTGGTTTTAATTTTAAATTTTTAATTTTTTATTTTTCATTTTTCATTTTTCATTTTTTTTCATTTTTAATATTTCATTTTTCATTTTTAATATTTTATTTTTAATTTTTTTTCATTTTTTATTTTTCATTTTAAAGTTTCAAACAGGTTATCATAATATCATAATTTTGTCACCAACACAATCACATTTTGTCTTACGACTCACATGTTACGCTCACATGTCACGCTTACATGTTACGCTGTTTTTGAAATTTACCCCCCTGCGCGTATAGGTGTTTACACATCAAAACTGAAAGAAGAAGTCCGATACTTTGCGTGAGTCCTTCTTCAGAATGAATAATTTAATTTTTTTAATAATTTCGCTTTTATTTAATTTAAGTTGCGCCATTTTAGTATACTTAAACGTCAAAATCGAATGAAACCCAAATTAATTTCTACGTTTTTGTCAGACTTTCTGTCATGGCAAAAAGTTGGATTTTTTAGTCATGACATCAACATTAGTGGTCTCCACTAACAATTGACTTGAACATTGCCATGAATTATGGCTAAGAAACAATATTTATTAAAAAGGAATTAAAAAAAAAATTTTTGTGAAAATTCATTTAAGAAAAAATTTTTATTTGTAAAGAAATTAGAAACAGAGCATAAACAATTAAAAAAAAATATAAAAAACAATTTTTTTATATCAAAAAATTTTAAATGCAATAAAAAAAATTGTTCAAAGTTGTTTTATATTTTAGTTTGTTACATTGGAGAAGGTTGAATAGCGTAACTCTTTACTGGGATTCTCAGTGCGTTGATTTCACAGCAAAAAAAATTGAATTTAACTTTTTACCAAACAAACTGTCCACTGCTTTTGGTTACTGATGAGAGTTGGGGACTCGACTTGAAACAGCTGTATAACCTGTCATACAGAATATAAATCAATTGTTGAAACAAACGAGCCAATGTTTTTTTTTTCTTTATTTAAAGTAAAAACATTTGATCTTGAGCCTGATTTAATTTCTAACTCAATCAATAAAATTATTACATAAAAATTAGAGCCAAAACTTTTAATTGCAAAAAAAGAGAAATAAAGTTTAAAACAGTTTTATTGCGAAAAAATTTATAGAATTTTTTTTTTTTCAATTTAAGAAAAGGCATTTTTTTTGAAAGAAACAGTACAATTTCAAGAAAATTTATTTTTATATGTAAAAGGTACTTTAAAAAATAATATGCTCAAAAACTACCTTTTCCTTAAAAATTTACCTTTTTCTAAAAAAGTACCTTTTTCTAAAAAAGTACATTTTCTTAAATAGTACCATTTCTTGAAAAAATTTTTTAAAAAATTATCTTTTCTTACAAAAGTTAATATTCTTACAAAAGTATTTTCTATTAAATAAGTATATTTTCCTAAAAAATTAATTTTTTTAAAATGGTACCTTTTCTTAAAAAGTACTTTTTCTTGATAAAAGTACCTTATCTTAAAAAACAACATTTTCTTAAAAAATTAAGTTTTTAAACAATTAAATTGTCTTAAAAATGTACCTTTTCCCAAAAAGTACATTTTTTTGAATAAAAAGTACCTTTCTTAAAATAGTACATTTCCTAAAAATTTAACTTTTCTTAAACAATTAAACTTTAGAAATTACATTTTATTAAAAAAATACCTTTTATTATAAAAACGTTTTTCTTCAAAGCCAGTGCCTTTGCAGAGGAGGTCTATTTTAAAAAATGGCTTTTTAAGCAAAGGTATTTTAAAAACTATAATTTAAGAAAAAGTACGTTTTGGAGAAGATACCTTTTTTCAAGAAATGTTGCTTTTTTTTAAAAAAGTACTTCTTAAGAAGGGGTATTTCTTAAATTTAAGAATAGGGATTTTTGTAAGAAGGATAAATTTTTGAAGCAAAACGTTTTTATAATAAAAGGTACTTATTTAATAAAAGGTAATTTCTAAATTTTAATTTTTAATAATTTTTGATAATATATATTTTTTTTAATAAAAGTGAAGTTTTTAAGAAAATGTGCTCTTTTAAAAAGTACTTTTTTAAAAACGTACATTTTTAAGAAAATTAAATTTTTAAAATACTTAAAGTATTGTTTTTAAGAAAAGGTACTTTTTCTCAGGAAAAACTACTTGTTAAGAAAAGGTACCATTTAAGAAAAAGTAATTTTTTAAGGAAATGTACTTATTTAAAAAAATACTTTTGTAGGGATATTGACTTTTAAAAGAAAGATACTTTTTAAAAAAATATTTTTCAAGAAAAGGTACTATTTAAGAAAATGTACTTTTTTAGGGAAATGTCCTTTTTTAGAAAGAGGTAATTTTTTAAGAAAAGGTACCTTTTTTCAGGAAAAAGTACTTTTTAAGAAAAGGTACCGCTTAAGAAAAAGTAATTTTTTAACAAAATATTCTTATTCAATAGTATTTTAAGTATATTGACTTTTATAAGAAAAGAAACTTTTTTAATACTAATTTTTTCAAGAAAAGGTACTATTTAACAAAATGCATTTTTTTAAGAAAAGGTACTTTTTGAAGAAAAGATAATTTTTTAAGAAAAGGTATTTTTTTTAGGAAAAGGACTTTTTTGGAAAACGTAATTTTTTAGGAGAAGGTACTTTTTCAGGAAAAGGTACTTTTTAGCAAAGGCACTTTTGGAGAAACGTCACTTTTTGACAAAAATGCACTTTTTTAAAAAAGAGACACTTTTTTAGAAAATGTACTTTTTTATGAAAATGTACGCCTTAAAGATAATTTACTTTTTAAAGAAAAGTTATTGTTTAAGAAAAAGGTACTTTTGTAATAAAAAAGTTAATTTTTGATATCAGGTACTGTTTTTATAAATGGTACTTTTCTTGATGAAAGTTAAAAATGTATTTTTTTAAAAAATACTTTTTAATAAAAGATATTTTCTTTAGAAAATAAATTTTTTAAGAAAATGTACTCTTTTTAAGAAAAGGTACTTCTTTCAAGAAAAAGTACTTTTTAAGAAAAGGTACTGTTTTAAGAAAATCTACCTTTTTCTAAAAACATACTTTTATAATAAAAGATACTTTTTTTTCGAATATGCACTTTTTGAAGAAAAGGTACTTTTAATATTAAAACGTATTATTTTAGTCAAATTTTTTTTTAGGAAACCGTACTTTCTTAAGAAAAGATACTTTTTACGGAAAAGGCACTTTTTGAAGAAGAGACAATTTGTGGGAAACTATAGATCTTAAAAAAATTTTGTTGTTGAAGAAAATGTACTTTTTTAAATATCATTCAAACTTTTATGGAAAGATACTTTTCTAAGCAAAATGTACTTTTATAAGAAAATTCACTTTTTTATTAAAACTTAAACCACCTTTGATAAGAGGTGCTGTTTTTGTAAATTGTACTTTTTTTATAAACGGTTCTTCTGTGATAAAAAGTACTTTTGCATATAAAATACTTTTTAATGAAATATAATTTTTTAAGAAAATATACTTTTTGAAGAAAAGGTACTATTTTATAAGTGGTAGTTTTTTAAAAAAAGGTATTTTTTAATAAAAGTATTTTTTTAATGCATGGTACTTTTTTTGTTCAAATATATTTTTTTTAATAAAGAGTTTTTTTGTTTTAAGCATATGTACTTTTTTAAGAAATCGTACCTTTATATGGAAATATGCTTCTATAAAAAAAGGTACTTTTTTTTAAGAATATTCAGTTTTTTAAGAAAAGGTACTTTTTGTATTTCTTTTATTTATTATTTTATTCAAACGTTTTTTTAGGGAAAGGTACTTTCTGAAGAAGATACTTTTTAAAGAAAATATACTTTTTGAAACAAGGCACTCTTTAAGAAGAGACACTTATTGGAAAAATGTACTTCTTAAAAAAAAGTACTTGTTGAAGAAAATGTACTTTTTTTAAATATTATTATTTTAAGAAAACATACCATCTTAGGGAAAAATACTCTTCTAAGAAAAATGTACTTGTTATAAGAAAATCCATTTTTTAAAGGTACTTTTTGATACTTTTGTACTTTTGTTTATAAAAGGTACTTTTTTTTGGAAAAAAGAACTTTTGCATAAAAGATACTTTTAAATAAGATATATTTTTTTAAGAAAATAAACTTCTTGAAGAAAAGGTAGTTTTTAAAATAAATGGTACTTTTTTAAAAAAAGGAATTTTTTTTAATTGAAAGTACTTTTTTAATATACGGTACTTTTTTTATTGAAGCACATTTTTTTAATAAAAAGATTTTTTGTTTAAGGAATATGAACTTTTTGAAGAAAATGTACCTTTTTATGAAGATATGCTTTTATAAGAAAAGCTACTTTTTTAAGAAAAGATACTTTTTGTATTAAAACATATTATTTTAGTCCAAAGTTTTTTTTAGGAAAAGGTACTGTTTTAAGAAAATATACTTTTAAAGGAAAAGGCACTTTTTGAAACAAGTCACTTTTTAAGAAGAGGCACTTTGTGAGAAAATGTACTTCGTAGAAAGTACTGGTTTAAGAAAATTTGCATTTTAAATATTATTATTTTGGGAAAACATACTTTCTTAAGGAAAGATACTTTTGTAAGAAAAATTTACTTTTATAAGAAATTTCACTTTTTTGTTAAAAGGTTCTTTTTGATAAAAGTTACAGTTTTATAAATTGTACTTCTTTGATAAAAACTACTTTTGAAAAAAAGATACTTTTTAGTAAAATGTACTTTTTTAAGCAAATATACTTCTTGAAGAAAAGGTAGTTTTTTAATAAAAAGTTTTTTGTTTTAAGAATATGTACTTTTTGAAGAAAAGGTACATTTTTATGAATATATTCTTTTATAAGAATAGGTGCTTTTTTAAGAATATGCACTTTTTGAAGCAAAATACTTTTTGTATTAAGCGTTTTTAGAGAAAGATACTTTCTTAAGAAAAGATACGTTTTAATGAAAAGGCACTTTTTGAAACACGGCACCTGTTAAGAGAAGAAATTTTTTGAGAAAATGTACTTCGTAGAAAGTACTTGTTCAAGAAAATTTAGTTTCTTAAATATTATTATTTTAAGAAAACATACTTTCTTAAGGAAAGATACCTTTCTAAGAAAAATTTACTTTTATAAGTAAATTCATTTTTTTTATTAAAATGAGTTTTTCATAAAGGTACTGTTTTCATAAATTGTAGTTTTTTTGTACATTTCCTTAATAATTTGAATTAAAGAAACTTTTTTAATAAAATATACTTTTTTAAGAATATATCCTTTCTTAAGAATATGTACTTTTTTAAGAAAAGGTACTTTTTTTAATAAGTGGTACTTTTTAAAAAAAAAGATATTTTTTTAAAAAAAGGTACTTTTTTTATTGAAAAATGTATTTTTTTTTGATTGAAACATATTTTTTTAATAAAAAGTTTTTTTGTTTTGAGAAAATGTACTTTTTGAAGAAAAGGTACTTTGATATGAAAATATGCTTTTATAAGAATATATACTTTTTTAAGAACATGCACATTTTGAAGCAAAGATTCTTTTTGTATAAAAACGTATAATTTTAGTCAAAATTTTTTTTGGAAAAGGTACTTCCTTCACAAAGGTTACGTTCTAAGGAAAATGCACTTTTTGAAACAAGGCACTTGTTAAGAAGAGACACTTTATGAGAAAATGTGCTCTATAAAAAAAGTACTTGTGTAAGAAAAAGTACTTTTTTAAATATTATTATTTTATGAAATCATACATTCTTAAGGAAAGATACCTTTCTAACAAAAATGTACTTTTATAAGAAAATTCATTTTTTTATTAAAAGGTACTTTTTGATAAGAGGTGCTGTTTTTTTTTATAAATTGTACTTTTTTTTATAAAAGCTACTTCTTTAATAAAAAGTACTTTTGAAAGAAAGTTAATTTTTAAGAAAAGTTAGTTGTTTAATAAGTGGTATTTGTTTGAAAAGATATTTTTTAAAAAAGGTACTTTTTAAAGAAAATTTACATTTCTAGAAAAATATGCTTTCATAGTAGTAGGTACTTTTTTAAGAATATGTCCTTTTTGAAGCAAAGTTATTTTTTGTATTAAAATGTATTATTTTAGTAAAAAGTTCTTTTTAGGAAAAGGTACCTTTTTCAGAAAATTAACTTCTATAGGAAAAGGCACATTGTGAAGAAAATTTACGTTTTAAAGTAAAAGTGCTTTTTTAAGAAAATGTGTTTTTATTTTTCAGAAAATGCACTTTTTTAAAAAAGGTACATTTTAATAGAAGGTACATTTTTTTATTAAAACCTTTTTTTAAGGACATGTTCTTTTTGAAGAAAAGTTATCTTTTCATGAAAAAAAACTTTAATAAAACGTACTCGTTTAAAAAAAACACCTTCAAAAAAATGTACTTTGTAAAAAAAATATATTTTTTTAAAGAAATCGTTAATATTGGAAAGTGTACATTGTTAAGAATCTGTATTTTTTAAGAAAAGGTACATTTTTAAGAAAATTCTGCTTATAGCCTATTTTTTTTTTTTTTTTTTTAGAAAAATTAGTTCTCTGAGAATTTTTTTAAAGGATATGTGCTTATGTAATAAAGTTACTTTTGTAAGAGAATGTTCTTTTTATGAAAATGTACTTTTCTTTATAAAAGAACCATTTATAAAAAATAATAGTATATCGCACCTGTACCTCTAAAGTCAACTCAAAATTTACAAATTTTCAGTAGAGGCAAAAAACGGTTTCTTTTAATATTTACTATAAAATTTAAAAAGAGTTGTTTCATTGTAAAGAATTGCGAATAATAAGTATACAACAATAGTTGTTTTTGGGATTTTTTCAGTGATCATCAAAAATAACAAGTTTTTTTGGGTGCAACTCAAAATATGTCTTTTTAGTGGATTCTAAAGAAGCTACTCCTATAACACAAAGAGGGTTACAACTGTATTTTTTTGCGAAAGACTAGAAAACCCGATGTAAGATTTCTACAGTGGATAGATATGTCCACTGTTATCGCTTTCTTGTAAAAAGTGAAAATTGAAAAATTTTGAGTTGACTCAATTTAGAGGTACAGGTGCGATACATTTCAAAAATTCATAAATACACTGTATTCTTAATTGGACCAGTTTCTCGCATTTCTGCTTTTTATCAGCGATTTTTAGAACATTGTTTGTGTATGAGATTGTTTGTATATGAAATTTTTCTACTTAGGGCGGCCATGAGGTTTGAACCTGGGTCAACCTCACATATTCTCGTACTTGCACTTTTTGAAATATATGCTTTGTTCTTCTCTACCACGCACCATTGAAACAACATTAAAATTTGTATATTAATTACAGTATTAATTGCAATATGTCTGAAAAATGACGTCAAATCTAACAAAAATAATAGTATTTTAAAAAAAGATACTTTAAGGTAGTTTTTAAGAAAAGGCACTTTTTGAAGAAAATTTACTTTTTTAAGAAGAAGGCACATTGTTAACAAAATGTACTTATCGAAAAAAGTACTCTTTTAAGGAAAAGTGTTTTTTTAAGGAAATGTGTTTTTTAAGAAAATTTATTTATTTTAGAAAACGGATTTCTTGAAGAACATATTCTCTTTGAAGAAAATGTTTCTTTTCATGAAAAAATACCTTTTTAAAAAACGTACTTTAAAAAAAAGTTCTTTAGAAAACATGCTTTGTAAAAAAATATATTTTTTTAAGGAAAAATATTCAGCCCTGTTCTCGAAACATTGTTATTTGCATAAGAATGAATTTAAAATAACATGGCTTCTTGAAACACACAAATTTTATATTTTCAATGTATTTTTCGAAATCATTTTTCTCAAAACCGAGGTGCCATATGATTCTTTAGTCAGTTTACAAAAAAACAATAAGAAATTTTTGCATCTTTTTCCTTAAGTTTATAAAAAAAGTAAAAAAAAAAATAATTTCTTTTATAATAACATTTTACTTATTCATTTAATTGTTTTTGTTCTCCAATTTCATTCAATTAAGAATGACTTCTCTTTTTGAAAAAATTAGGCATCACCAAAGAAAATTCGTTATTCAAATAAATTGGATTTGACTGGCATCACTACTGTTTCGAACATAAACAAAGTTGTGGCAGTCATATGCAAAAAAATAACAATATGTTATTTGAGTGAAATATTTTTAATTCCTTTATTTCTAGTAATTAGAACCTATGTTATAATTGAAAATATTATAATGAAATATTTATTGTGCAAATAAAATGTTGTTATTATAGTTATAGAACAACATCATCTCTAAAAGTGTGTTTTATTAACACTGACCACTGATTACGAGTTTTTGATGTGTAAACATCTATACGCGCAGGGGCGTAAATTTCAAAAACAGCGTAACATGTGAGCGTAACAAGTGAGCATAACATGTGAGTCGTAACACAAAATGTGATTGTATTGGTGAAAAAATTATGATGTTATGATAACCTCTTTGAAAATTAAAAATGAAAAATAAAAAATGAAAGAAATAAATGAAAAATAAAAAATGAAAGATGAAAAATGAAAAAAAAAAAATGAAAAAAAATGAAAAATTAAAAATGAAAAAAAAAATTAAAAATGAAAAGTCAAAAATAAAAAATTAAAAATTAAAAATGAAAACTGAAAAATAAAAAAAATTAAAAATAAAAAATGAAAAATAAAAAATGAAACATGAAAAATAAAAAATAAGAAATGAAAAATGAAAAACTAAAAATTTAAAATAAAAAAATGAAAAATAAAAAATGAAAAATGAAAAACGAAAAATGAAAAAAAAAAATTAAAAATGAAAAATAAAAAATTAAGAATAAAAATAAAAAATCAAAAATAAAAAATTAAAAATAAAAAATAAAAAATTAAAAATAAAAAATTAAGAAAAAAAAAAAAAAATAAAAATAAAAAATGAATAATAAACAATTAAAACTAAAAAACTAAAAATAAAAAATGACACAAGAAAAATAAGAAATGAAAAATGAAAAACTATAATTAAATCTGAATATTGAAATATAAAAGATGAAAAATAAAAAATTAAAAATAAAAAATTAAATATAAAAAATGAAAAATAAAAAAAGAAAATTGAAAAATAAAAAATGAAAAAAGAAAAATAAAAATTGGAAATTGGAAAATGAAAAAAGAAAAGTAAAAATTGAAAAATGAAAAATGATGAAAAATATTAAAAATTAAAATTAAAAAATTAAAAATTAAAAATTAAAAATTAAAAATTAAAAATTAAAAATTAAAAATTAAAAATTAAAATTAAAAAATGAGAAATTGAAAAAAATTAAAAATGAAAAACGGAAAATGAAAAACGAAAAATAAAAAATAAAAAACAAAAAATAATAAAAATAAATATTTTTATATTAACAGAGCCCCTACAGTAGCGTGCTCCGAATTATTTTGTTTTTAGCTTGCCCACCCAAATGATGGGGATTTAGGACCCTTTTACGGGAAAAATAAAGATTGCAATCCTAGAGCATTTTGAAGAAAAAAAAAAATATTTTTGATTTTCAAAAAATTAACTGCAAAAGTTTCGCAATGCAGAGTACATTCCGGGAAAAATATTAATAAAATTTCCGTAGAGCATTTTTAGTGCAGCGTTGTAAAAGGCTCCTAAATCCCCATCTTTTGGGGGGCAAGCATTTTCAAATTCGAAAAAAAATTAAAAATTAAAACAAAAAAAATATCCTTATTGAAATTAGAGAACAGCAAAAAACTTGTAGATTTAAGAATTTTTTCATTTACGAGTTTTTTTTATGATAGTGGTTCCAAGAACAGGGCTGATTATTTTAAGAAAAGGCACTACATTAAGAACATGCTGTTTTTGGTTAAACTTTTAAGAAACAGAATTTTTTTTAAGAAAAGCTAGTTTTCTGAGAAAACTTGTTTGTTTAGGGTATGTGCTTATATAATAAAATTACTTTTTTTTTAGAGAAAGAGTGAATTTTATGTACTTTTTTTTCATAAAAGAACCATTCTAAAAAATAATAATAGTATTTTAAAAATGCTCATTTATTAAAAAAAGACACTTTATTAGGATGAGGCAATTTTTAAGAAAACTTACGTTTTGACGAAAATACACTTTTGTGGGAAATGGTATGTTTTTAGAAAAATTATTTATTGAAGAAAAGTTTTTTTTTAAAGAAAATGCTCTTCCAAACATCTGTTAGGTCCTTATTTGGACAGATTTCCAGCAAACTCTACAGCTTCTGTTTATTCAAAACAGATTTTATTTTTTATTGAAGGGCGGATGGATATCGCAAAAGCGACGTAGAAAGTTAACATGGGTTTCTGGGAAGTATTATAAGTTGATAAAAACCTCAGCCTAAACCCTGAAATATTGCGAGGAAATTTTGTTCTTAAACTTCAATTGGATTTGAATATATTTAAAGTTATCTGTATGAAATATTTCATATGAGTTTATAGATTTAAAAAGGTGAAACTCGAAATTTCATTGAATTAATTTCGTTTAAAATATTTCATTAGTTATATAATGCGAATTGTCTGTTATCCGTGAATTATTTGATGTGAATTATCTGTTAGTTTTTTTTTGTATTTAAATATTTGTCTAGATTGTTTTCATTATTATGGACACATACTTAAAAATTTCTTATTTTACATAACATCTAATAATAAACACACATAAACTTTACCAATGATATTGCCAATAATAAAATGTTATGCAACCATTTACTTGAGTAACCCATTAAAAAAAAAAACAATAATGTAAAAATAATTTACAAATTCATTAATTTTATCAAAATTTTTGTGAACTATTTCACTATTTAAATGGACGAAAACACATTCTACAACAGTACAATCTAAACAAACAATGTAATTAAAACCAGTTAAATAAACAATTTACAAGAGAAGCTAATAAAAATCCATGTAAAATTTAAATTCACACACAGATGCTTGCGATGTTAAATGCAATTTGTGCACGAGAAAAAACACAAATTCGTGTTTTTGTTATTGTTTTAAATAGAAAAAAAGAAGTTACAAACAAATTTTATGTTAAACAACATTGAATGGCTGAAATAAGGGACAACTTAACCTACTAAGTAGTTAATACTACTTACTATTACGTATAGAAAAATTGCCACTACACTACACTAAACTACTACATTAACAAATACCAATAGCAGCTGTAGCAGCAGCAGCAGCAGCAGCAGCAGCAGCAGTTGTGGCATGACAATGATTCGTAACTTTAGTTACAATTCGTATTCATTGTTGTGTTAATGGGTAATTTCATTTTATCAATAAAAAAAATTTTTTTTAATCAAAATATGTTAAAAGATGTCTGATAAAAGCGGAGAATCTTTAAAATATTGTGCAATATTATATTTTATTATATCGAGACAAATTGGTTTCAATATTGTTCCAAGCATTAACATTATTATTTTTCTAAAGAGTTTTTCGGAGATTTAAAATGATATTGAAGGATAAAATTTTTCTTCTGTAATTGTAAAATAAAAAATTAGAGAAATGCCAAGATTCTCCTCTTTCAATTGACATTGATTCATTGATTGATTGAGCATAAGTATGCTAATATTTTTTTTTTCAACAAAGTAATCCTTTTAAAAGGAAACGAAATCACGATAAATATGTGTAAACACAGTGTTCTCCACTGGGTCTGTAGTTTTAAAAGTATAGGATGATAGTAAAATGCATTCTCGGACAATATTTTCCATCAAGAAAGATTTATGAAGTTTAAATTAAAAAAAAAAATATTTTCTTGGAAAAAAAAAACAAATAATTAACACTTCCAAATGTTTCCAATAATTTTTTTTTTTAAGGTAACAAATATGTGAAGCAGAAAGAAAAAAATAATATGAGCAACTATTTTAAACTATATTTATAACTTCAAAAAGGCATACATATATCGATATACTGATATATCAGTTTGTCAGTTTGACTCGAAAAATTAATTTGAGACTCCATAAAATATATATGTTTATTCTTGTTCCTTAAAACAACTCGATTTGATATGGTGATGTTCGTCTTTACGTCTGTCCGTCTGTCTGTCTGTCGAAATCACGTCCATTCACAGAATAAAATATTTACCTTGTTAAACTTAGGGTATAGTGTTTATCGTCATTTCGAGCAGGTTGCTAGCGAAAATGGGGTGAATCGAGCATCATCGTGCCAAGATATGGCCCAGATATGGAAACTCTTTAATAATTCAGTATTAAGTTTATAAAATTGTTTACTTTTTCAAATATTTTGATTACATTTGTTATAAATAGTGCCATTAGTCCAGATATTAAAGTAAACGCGAAACCCAAGTGGAGGGTATGAAAGACCGAGTTTAACCCTGTTACTTGTTTATATAAAAAAATATTTTAGATAAAAATAATTTTTAATTAAAAAAAAAATTTTTTATTAAAATATTTTTGAAGTAAAAAATTTTTTTTAAATATTTTTTAAGAAAAAAATTTTTTTTTAAATATTTTTTTATTTTTTTACTTAATAAATTAAGTAAAAAATTTTTTTATATAAAAAATTTTTTTGTAAAAAATTTTTATAAATTTTTTTATTAAAATTTTTTTAAAATTTTTTTTATTATTTTATTTTTTTTATTAATTTTTTTTATAAAAAAATTTTTTTTGAGTAAAAAATAAGTAAAAACAAATTTCTTTAAGTAAATTTAAGTAAAAAAACAACTTTTTTAGCTCTAATTTTAAAGAATAAAGTTTTTATTTTAAAAACGTTTTTCTAGTAAAAAATTTTGGATTAGAAAAATTTTAAGGAATTGAACTTGAGCCACAAAACTCAATCCCAAACAATTAGGCGAATCAATATTTTTTCCTCTAAGTCAATTAAAAAATATTATTTTAATTTTTAATAAATTATGAATTAATAAATAATGAATTATTAAAAGTGATTACTTCAATTTTTTATCATATGATTTATATTCCTGTATAAATACTTTTTTAAATAAAAAATAAATTTTTTACAGTTTTAATCTAAAAGATAATTTTGGACGTGAAATTTTTAGTAATTTAATCCCAAACATTAAAATAGCTCAAATTTATTTCCTCTGTCTCAATTGAAAATAACTAAGAAAATTATAGTCGGTCGAGACCGACTATACGATACCTTATACCATGAGTTTAGAAACTCTATCTAGTTGGTCCTTCTAATTAGATATAGAAAATAAATATAAACCAAATTGGGGTGGCAGTGTTATTAATTTGTTTGCCATCGGATATGAAAAAGTTCATATCGGATTATTTATTTTTATGACTGGGTCGGAAAAAGTAAAAAAATTTGTAAGTAAAAATTATTATGTAAAAAAAATTTTTAAAGTAAAAAAATTAAAAAAATCTAAGTAAAAAAATATTTAAAAAAAAGTAAAAAAAAATTTTTTAAGTAAAAAAATTTTTTTTTAAGTAAACAATTTTTAAGTAGAAAAAATGAATAAAATTTTTAAGTAAACAAATTTTTTAAGTAAAAAAATTTTGAAGTAAAAAAAATTAAGTAAACAAAAATTTTTTTTCAAGTATAAAATTTTTAAGCACAAAATTTTTTTTAACTAAAAATTTTTTTAAGTAAAAAATTTTTTGTACAAATTTTTAAAAATTTTTTTTTTTACAAAATTTTTTAATTTTTTTTTATTAATTTTTTCATGTTTTTATAAAAAAAGTTTTTTAAGTAACGAAATAAGTAAAAAAAATTTTTGAAGTAAAATTTTTTTAAAGTAAATTTAAGTAAAAAGAATTTTTTTAAAGTTTTAATTTTAAAGAATAAAATTTGTATCTGGAAAACGTTTTTCAAGCAAAAAAGCTGGGTGCTGAAAATTTTTTAGGAATTGAACTTAAGCCACAAAACTTAATCGAATCAATATTTTTTCCTTAAAGTTTATTAAAAAATATTAATTTCATTTTTTATCATATGATTTATATTCCTGTATAAATAATTTTTAAGTAAAAAATCAATTTTTTTCAGATTTAATCTTGAAGACAATTTTGGACGTGAAATATTTAGTAATTTTATCCCAAACATTAAAATAACCCAAATTTATTTCCTTTTTTGTCAATTGAAAACGACTAAGAAAAATATAATCAGTCTAGACCCGACTATACGATACCTTATACCATGGGCTTAGAAATCTATCTGTAGGTCCTTCTAATTAGAAACATGAACCAAATTGGAGTGGCATTATTATTAATTTGTTTGCTGATGTATTTATATGAGGACTGGGTCGAAAAATAGACCTATCCTTACCATATTTGGTAAGATCACTTATTTTTTTCCAAAGGCATATACAAACCAAATTTGAGAAAAATTTATACAATATTTTGGTTTTTTCATCGATTTAAGTGAAGATGGGTAATCATCGTCATATGGGGATCGAGATCTTTATGATAATTTGGATATTATGGCAATTTAAGTCGATCTCATAGGGGTCATTTGTATGTATGTTATTTGTAGGTTTGAACATGCACCGATTTTCACTAATTTCAATAGTGATCATCCTATGGCCGATGGAAGATTATATACCAAATTTCATCAATCTATATTCATATTTGCGTACTGTTATATTTATGATTACAAGGTTTGCACGGACACATGGACAGACAGAGGGACATCGCTTGTTTGTTGGGTCGAGGTAAAAAATTTTTAGTAGTTACAAACATCAGCACAAGCTCGCTTGACGCTGACCACATGTGGTATAGGGTATAAAAAGTAGTTTTATTTTTCATCACATGTTGCTAATATAGACGAAGTGCCTGCAAAAATATTTTTTTTAAAACTCATTTTTTGATACAAAAAAATTTACTTAAATAAAAAACAATCCATTTTTTAAAGTATTTACCTTAAAGAAAAAATTCTTATGTTATAAATTTTTCTGGTGTGAAAATATTTTAATGGCGAAAAATATGTATGAATGGAACTGGAGCCACAAAATTTAATCGGAAACATTAAGGTGGATCAAAATTTTCCTCTATGTCAATTGAAAAAATATTTTATTATTTTTCTCATATGTTACTAATAACCACGCAAAAGTATTTTTTTAAATGTTCAACACATTTTTTGACGCAAAAAATATTTAAAGGGAAAAATTAATTTTTTCCATTTTAACCTTAAAAAATTTTTTTTATGGCATATTTTCTAATAATGGGATTTTTTTAAATGTTTACACCCAATAAAAAGAAAAAAAATCAACTTGAAATTTTGCTATTACTACTGAAAAATTCAATATTTTTTGCTGTCAAATTTACAAATTTGTTTACGCTCAAAGAATTATTACACTTAAAAAAACGTTAGTAATATTATCTAAAAGTCTTGCTATTACTACAGAAAAATGTATAATTTTTTGCTGTCAAATTTGTTATTTTTACCAAAAATAAAACTGCTGAACATTAGCGCAATGATTCTGATTTTGGTATGAAAATAAGGGTTTTTATGTTTGAATCTTTTAATATTTACTAGCCGATTCCAGTCCTCGAAATTCGAGTGCAAATTCTAGGAAAGTATATTCTTTCATTAAATAAAGACCCTAATGGTATGCTAATCAATTATAGCCAATTCACAAACCAACACATTAAAACCAACTCATTTTTATTACAAACACATTAGCAAATTTATTATACACACACACACAGCATTGTATAATTTTATGTATGTGTTAGTAGCAACTTTAAATGCAATTTACTCCAAATAAAGGAAAAAATTTTTAAATCTGTAAATCTGCAAAACGGCTAAAAAGAAATACCCTTCAAATAATATACGTTTGGTCATAATCGGGATGAAACGGTAGAACAAAACATCATTCACAAGAAATCGCCTAGCCTATTAATATTATAGATTAAAACATTTGATACATATGCATGTGGGTAAGAAAACCTTTTAAAAATAAAAACTGCAATAGATTAATAGCATTTGTAACAATTGGAGGTGATTATGATTATTTGTTACTAATACTTAATATGTTTTTCGTACTTAACAATGAAAGGTAACTATAATCATTATTCATTTGATTCAAATATTGATTGCGAATATTCCATATTTTGACGTTTCTGTAATCGACGCCCTGTAAATGACGCCCTATGTTCACTCTGAACTTTATTTAAGTATTTGTAGTTTTCAGAAATGTATTTCTATTGATATTTAAATAAATAAAGGACATATATATACATATATATATATATATATATATATATATATATATATATATATATATATATATATATATATATATATTCCATATTTTGTTCTGTGTTATTTCTGTTCTTTAGTTAAAAAATTTTTTTTTTGTTTAAATATTTTATTTTTTGTTAAACATTTTTTTTGTTAAAATTTTTTCGTTAAAAAATTTTTTTTTGGTTAAAAAGAATTTTTTTTTGGTTAAAAATTTTTTTTCGTTAAATTTTTCTTTGATAAAAATTTTTTGGTTAAAAAATTTTGGTTAAAAAATTTTTTTGGTTAAAAATTTTTTTTTTGTTTAAAAATTTTGGGATAAAAAATTTTTTTTTTGGTTAAAATTTTTTTTTTGGTTAAATTTTTTTTTGCCAAAAAAAATTTTTTTTTGGTTTAAAATTTTTTTTTGGTTTAAAATTTTTTTTTGCTTAAATTATTTTTTTTGGTTTCAAAAATATTTTTTTGTGGTTAAAAAATTTTTTTTGGTTGAATTTGAATAATTTTTTTTTTTTGGTTAAAAATTTCTATTTTAGAAAGTTTTTGTTTTGGTAAAACAATTTTTTTTGGTTAAAAAACTTTTTGCTTAATTTTTTTTTTTAAATAATTTTTTTTTGGTTAAAATGGTTAAAAATTTTTTTGGTTAAAAACTTTTTTTTTGGTCAAAAAAATTTTGGATAAAAAATTTGTTTTTCGTCAAAAAAATGTTGGTTATAAAATATTTTTGATTAAAAATTTTTTTTGGTTAAAAATAATTTTTTTTTAAAACTTTTTCGTGGTTAAAAAACATTTTTTTTGGTTATAAATTTTTTTTTTTTTTGCTTAAAAATAATTTTTTTTTAATTTTTTCGTGGTTAAAAATTTTTTTTTTTTTTTTTGGTTTAAAAAAATTTTTTTTGGTTAAAAAAATTTGGTTAAAAAAATTTTTTTGGTTAAAATTTTTTTTTTTTTAAAAATTTTGTTTTGTTAAAAATTTTTTTTTGGTTAAAATTTTTATTTTTGTTAAAAAAATTTTTTTGGTTAATAAATTTATCGAGAGAAAAGAGAGCAAAAGACTGATGTTAGAAAGTCTGAGGATCCAACAAACAGATGACGTATCGATGAATTCCAAAGAAGATAAAAATGGTACCAACTCCGTCTATTCAGTCATACTATTATGTCTGTGATATTAGGTTGTAGTTTTTTTGATTTTTTGATTTTATTATGTTTGTTTCATTATAAATGTTTTAATTTAACGTAGTTTTAAGTATCTGACAAACTTTTCACTGCATTTTAATATATATAAAAAAATTTTAGTAAGTAAAAATTATAAAAAAAAAAAATATTTTGTAAAATTTGTTGAAAAAAATATTCACCCAAAATTGTTTTTAGTTAAATAAAATGAAACACCCTGAGAATGTCTGAAAATCAGGCGAAACGTCGGTGGAAAATGGAATAAAAAAGCATTTTATTCGCATTAAAAAAATGACCAAAAAGCTCAAAAAAACAATCAAACTAAAAATTTAAAAAAAAAAACTGGTCAGAAAATAACAAAATATAAAATTTATTTTTGGTTTGGTTAAAAATAATTTTTTTGGTTTAAAAAAATTTTAAATTAAAAAATTAAATAGATATTTTTGGCCAAACATTTTTGTTTAAAAATTTTTTTTGATTAAAAATTTTTTTTGGTTAAAAATTTTTATTTTGGTTAGAAATTTCTTTTTTTGGTAAAAAAAATTTTTTTTTGGTTAAAAAACTTTGGTTAAATTTTTTTTTTGATTAAAAATGGTTAAATTTTTTTTTGGTCTGAAAAATTTTTGAGATTGAAAAGATTTAGAAATTTATCTTGTGCTTGAAAATTTTAATCGCAAAAATTAAAGTGAATCAAATTTACTTCCTGTATGGCAAAAGAAAAAATGTGGTTTTATTTTTGATCACATATTACTAAGAAAGACGAAGTGATTTTTATTTAAAAATTTTATACGTCTCTTAATATTTTAATTTATAACTTTTGATTCGATGGAGCGCCTTTACTCATTCCCAATACCAAACTGCTGAATACAATGATAAGGCCTACTTAGTAGTATAGAGCCAGCAGAGCTTAAACTTCTTAATTTGATTGTGTCATGTTAGTGCTTTTGATTTTATTTGAAGGACAGATGGACATTAATTGTTATAAAGATAAAAAAAATCTATATTATAGAATATTCGATCCATATTTTGAGGCACAACGAGAGGAATGACAAACTGTTGTTGCATATAGTGGAGTTGACAAATGTGTTTATGTAATTAGTTCCAAAATAATCGTTTTCCCTCATCCAATCATTAAAATGCAATTTTGCTTTTAATTAGATGTGTCACTGGAAATGGATGTAAAAAATATTGAATTAAAATTACTTTAAAATTTCCTAGACTAAATGTCGGCACATTTAGGCATAAAAAATAGACACATAGTTACACTTTTCTATCACCAAAAACACTTACAAGAGGTGACATGAAAATCTGTTGGAAAGCAAAGGAAATGTCAATGATACAAAAAAAAAAAAGTAAAATAAAATCACCGAAGAATCATCCAAATCCATAAAGTTTTAAACGCCTACTACACAGATCTCTTCCACAAACAACCAGCTGAAGAAATATTATCCTCATAATGAAAACAGAAACAAAATAACAGATAGCACATAATGAAAGAGAGACGAAAAACATCTGGTCTTGGATGATGGCCAACCAATGCGGCAATGAGCGGAGCCGAAAAATTTCATAATCATTATGATAATGATGACGGCAGCAGCAGCAGCGAAAAACGACGACATCGCTTTGAATTTGTATTAGATAAAGCAACAATATAATTTTGTTATGTTACACATAATTGAATGTGACAGTAGACAAAAATTATATGCATGTTTTGATAATTACAATGACATTTATTATATTTTCCACTATCTATATACTTAAAATGTTACAAATGATAATGTAGTTGCTAAATGCAGGAGTATGTTAGCTAACATTGTCGTGTTACCCTACTTAAACTATAATGAATATTAAGTAATTGCGCTTGAACATTCACGAGTTGATTAAGGGAGTGGTTACGAGAAGAAGATTGGAATTTCCTGAACATTTCGTCATATAAAAATTATAACTGAAATTAATTTCTATCAAATGCAACAATGCAACTTCACTCAAATTTGATTAACACTTATACAAACTTTTTCGACCTAAAAATATCCAATCCAACAAAGTTGCAGAATCGACTTTGAAGTCTTAATTGCTGCCACATTACCAGTGATTTCAAGGTCCTTTCATTGATTTTAAACGACAATCTAAGCGACCCTTAACCAGTTGTTGCAGAACGATTTCATTGACTTTAATAAATAACCAATAAATTAGTAACTTTACAAATGAACCTAAAACTAAAGTTTCTGATAACTACAATTTAACTTTGACGCGGGGTATTAGAGAGTTATTTGGCATAAACAACAAATGTTTCCGTAAGTAAATAGTAAAAACAACTTTTAACTTCACAGTCACAAAGACTGGTAAATATTATAAAAAGTTAATGCATTTACTGCATAATTGCTGCACGACCTTAAAGTGATTGTATGTTTGAATATATACTTATATTGTAACGGTACTTGAGAAAATTGTCAGTTACATTTATGTAAATTATAGTAATTTTCCACCACAAGTTCATTTTATATGCAATTGTAATTACACATTGTTCTTTGTTGTATGAAGTTTTTTTTTTTTCCAAAAGCATGTCTTTTTCTGGGGTCAAATGAAATTACCAATAATTGTAAAACAGGCGCATCTAATAGTTTCATTAAACAAAAAAATAAATAAAAAACATGCAGTTACATGCATTTGGTTTTTATCGTTTCACATAAATGACAACAAATTATTAATTCATTTGCAAAACATGGAGGTACAGTGCTGGTTATTCAGTTAAGGTGATTTGCTAAAGGTTTTTTGGGTTTAGAATTTTTTTTTGAAGTCAAAAAAGTATTTTAAAATTGTAGATATCCATAAAGAATTTTGAATTTGAAAGAAAATATAAATCGACTTCATCAAATTTTTATACCCTCCACACCTCAGTGGCAGAGGGTATATACATGTACATAGGTTTGTCATTCCGTCTGTAACGCATCGAAATATCAGGAGTTTATTTC
>OY821519.1:20181377-20243877 GCA_963682025.1 Cordilura impudica | reverse complement strand
AATTGAAAAATGAAAACTGTGAGCTTAGCATGTTCACAAACTTTTAAGCAGAACCGCTAGGTGTGCTGTGAGTTTAAAAAGCTAAATACTAGGAGAACTTTGAAGAAATAAACTGAGGTTTTGTTTAATTACTACAGCTTTTATAATTGTATTACAGAAAACATCAACTGAATTTCAGAAAGTATCAATTGTGTTTCAGTAAACATTAATTGATTTATAGAAAATATCAATTGTATTACAGAATGTATCAATTGTATTTCAGAAAACATCAATTGATTTTCAGCAAGTATCAATTGAATTTTAGAAAACATCAATTGAATTTCAGAATGTATCAGTTGTGTTTCAGAAATTCAGAAAATATCAATTGTGTTTCAGAAAACATAAATTGACTTTCAGAAAGTATTAATTGAATTTCAGAGAGTATCAATTTTATTTCAGAAAACATCAATTGATTTTCAGAAAATATCAATTGTCTTTCAGAATGTATTAATTGTATTTCAGAAAGCATCAATTGATTTTCAGAAAGTATCATTTGTATTTCAGAAAATATCAATTGAATTTCAGAAAATATCAATTGAGTTTAAGAAATTATCAAATGTATTTCAGAAAATATCAAATGTATTTCCGAAATTATCAAATGTATTTAAGCAATTATCAATGTATTTCAGAAAATATCAACTGTATTTCAGAAAACATCAAATGTATTTCAGAAATTATCAAATGTATTTCAGAAACCATCAAATGCATTTCAGAAAATTTTAAATGTATTTCATAAAACATAAAATGTATTTCAGCAATTATCTAATGTATTTCAGAAAACATCAATTGAGTCTCAGAAAAATAGTCAGAACGCTATATAAAAATATATATTTTTAAGTATTACACTGGGTTTGTAATATTTCTTGAAAACTACATATCGTCAATTAAAATGCAAAAGGCCGTAACTAATATTTTTTTTTTACAGGAGAAGCAAGAAACATCATAAAACAAAAACTACTTGAAACTTAATACCCAAATTTTAGAATCGAGCTGAAAAATAATGATGAATTTTTATTTATGAAAAAAAAATGTATGGTAAAAGAGTAGTTTTAGTTTTTAGTAGTAAAAGGCCGTAACTACAATACAAAAAGTCAATTTTGAACTTTTTGTTAGTTACGGTCTTTTGCATTTTAGGTGACGATATAAACGCGTTTTTTTGCAAAATGATGACTTAAAAATCGGTCAAAATTCTATGCTGGTGTTTATATTGTAGCTGATTAACAAATGAAGTCCTCATCTTCTTTCGATTAAAAGGCCGCCCTTGATAGTTTATTTTCCAGTGCATAACAAATAAGTCCAAATATTGCTAAACATTTTCTGCGACTCCAAATCACTAATAGAAACAATAATAACTTTTCGGCATTGTAGGGTAAACTACTTTTTAATTCCGAATTTCAATAGATATTTTCTGAAATTCAATTGATACTTTCCGAAATACAGTTGGAAAAGGTGTATATGTTTACACATCTCCCCTGTGATCGGACTCACATTGATTTTTTTTCTTTTTTGTAGATCGCCACATTTGTATGACTTTATTCTATTGCTGCATAGTGTATGTCTACTTAAATATTTATTGCGCGTTGTTTGTGTTTTCGTTATTTGAGTTTTTAATTCAAAGTTCAATTAAGATCAAATATATTTTTGCATTAACATGCACGGCACCTGCAAAATAAAAGTATATAAATAAATGAAGACAGAAAATCAAGAAAATGGTTGGAAAGTTTCTAAAAAAACTAAAATATTTAACCGAGTTAAGGGCGCGTGAGAAAAATACCAAAAATTAATCAAAACCTATTTTCAAATATCGTAATGTTTTGTCAGTTTTTGAGGTGTTAACTTATATATATATATATACACGCGCAGGGGGGTAAATTTGTATTTCACAATACAATCACAAAAACAGCGTAACATGTGAGTTTACATGAGTCGTAAGACAAATCGGTGTGACTTATGATTGCATTGGTGGAAAAAATTATGATATAAAATTGTTTCAGCTAATTCAACAACCCTTTACTGTAAAATGTTAAAAATTTCACAATATAAACGTATAACATCTATAATATTAATAGGCTAGGCTATTTCATGTGACCGATGTTTTGTTCTAACGTTTTAACCCGATTTTGACCAAACATATATTATTTGAAAGGTATTTCTTTTTATCTGTTCACCAGATTTACAGATTTTTAAATTTTTTTCTTTATTTTATTTTACAGATTTTTAAATTTTTTCCTTTATTTTGTGTAAATTGAATTTTTATAGTTGCTACTTACACATACATAAAATTATACAATGCTATGTGTGTGTTTATTAAATTTGTTAATGTGTTTGTAATAAAAATGAGTTTAATTTTGATTTTTTTTGGCCAAGTTATATTTTATCTTGGAGTGATTTTTATATAAGTTAATAAGGTATAACGTTTTAATGTAAATAAAACAAATTTATTACATGTTTAACCGTTAAAACCGTTACATATTTAAATACTAAAAACTATTTTATTGACAAGAAATCTTTAACTTGGGATTTCTAAAATACGGCGATTTAGTCTTTCGTTTCAGTTCATCTATCTAAACTTTAGATAAAACATAAATCTTACCCATCATGGGGTGCATAAGACTTGAATAATTTCTTTGGATGGTTGTTCGTAGTTAATGAGGTTTTTATAATCTTCGTTAACCCTCTGAATTACATTTTCAATCTCTATATATTATTTTCCACGCAACTGCTCGAATAGACCTCTTTCACGTTTTACAAAATGTTCTTTTCTTTTTCTTCCCATCTATGCAAAAAATGAGAAAATGACTGACTTCATGATGGACTTAAAGCTACAGCAGTCATGTGGAACTGAATTAAAACCAGAAAATATTAAATATTATTTTTAAAAATTAAAAACTTTAGGACTTTAGATAAACTTTTCTAAACAAAAAAAAAAAAAAGGAAAAAAATAAAAGAACGAAAAATTTGCCTATCCCTGCCATTTGTTGTTTGAGCAGGCACAGAAATTTAGTTTTAACTGCCACTGACAATGATTTTGAATGTTTTTTTTTTTGGTTTTGGTTTTTGCTACGGACGAACGTAGCCCAACCAACTATTGGTAAAACAAACAATGCCATTGTAAAGTTAAAAGTGAAAAGCAAGATTTGTCACGCTCCAATACTCCTCTGAGCACTTTAATTACCCCAAAAAAAGAAGATGAAAACAAAAAAAAAAACGTTTCGAAAAAGTTTTAATATGCAAGACTTGCTACCGAACAATAACTTACGATGGCAGCATCGAAGTTGAAGTCTTTAAGTTGGTCTCCCTTTCCAAACTGGACTACAGGAGCAAATGGAAGGAACGCTGTATTCTAACCACTCTGTCATTAATGCTTCAATTCTATGTTCATTGAAGCATTTTTGCGTAGTTTTTCACAAACAAATGGCTTGCCTCTTCAAGGACGGACGTGTGGCAAGCAAATCTTAACGATCTCCTTCTACGTCTTAAACTCTTTTGTTATTACTAACATTACTACCAAGGCAAACAAACTGCAAAAGAAGAAGTTTAATGGCCAAAAGAAAGCCTTTTCACAAAAGAAAAATTTAAAAAAAAAATATTTGCTCTACTAAAGGTTTCGTGTTGTTGTTGTTTTTGCTTATTTCATTCAGCAATGCAACTCAAGTGTACCCAAAAGTTTGCGTGGTCTATTTTTCATATCTTTCTTCTAGTTGGTATCGCATCCAGCCATATTCTTTATGTGCTTAAGTAGTTCATTGATATTCATTTACGTCAAATATTTTATTTTTGGAAGTGGGGGGGGGGGGGGGGGGTTGTGTTGGATGGTATTGTTTAGCTACCACTTGAGTAGCTGGGAATATTTTACACTTTCACAATGTAACGATGCGTATAATGTGTCAGAATAAAATGTTCATTATACACAGCATGTTCTCAGTCTCAGTCAGTATGACTTGTACTTACCATCATTTTCTATGGCCAAAGGATGTTTGAAATTTTTTTAATAAAAATAAAAAATATTTTATAGAAATATAGATTATTGAATACCAAATCAATAATGTTTGAAAAATATATGATAAGTTGTTGACATAGCAACCGTTATTGGTACGAAAAGTAATAAATAGTCTTTTTTTCTTCGTCGGAAACAAATGTGGGCCAAAACAAGTAGCTTTGTAGTTTTGTTTAAAGAAGTAACAAATTTTTTAACTATGGGCTGAATATAACAGAACAACGTGCCCCGTATTGTATTATGAAAATTGTCTTAAATATGTAGCCATTCTTTGGATACCTATAAAAAGTAAACATTTTCAATTTAAACCAACACAATTTTTTAGAAGTTATAAAGAACTTAATATTTTTCAGAAAAAAATTATTTTATTTCTTAACTCTGTACCACTAAAAGCGTTTCCTAAAAAACAATGAAATATTTTATTGTTTTTTTTTTTTTGGAATTCTACATAAAACTGTTTCTTTATATTCGTAGATTTTCAAAGCAAGATTACGCTACAAAAAGTTGGTAAATGATTCTAAACGATTTCTAAACAAGTGTGCGAAGTTAGCCCCTCATTTTTGGAAATACAATTTTTTTAAGAATGTTCTGAATTGTTCTAGGATTGTTCAACAATGTTCCAAAACGATGAGTTTCTAAAATGTATTTTGAAATGTAAATCGAAAAAACGAAGTTTAGGTTTTGCACCCCACTTTCGGAAAAAAAATATCAACGTTATTAAACGAAATTAATATTTTTATGCAACACGAAAGTTAACGTACAGATTCCAAAATTTCTTTCGCAAAAGGTATCCTGATTGGCACCCTCAGATCGCTCTGAAACTTAGACACATTATAGAGAGGATGTAAAATTAAGGGATTCGTATATTTGGCGTTGATTAAAATAGTGCTGAGGGTGCCATTCAGGATATCTTGTATGAAAGAAAGTTTGGAATCTGTACGTTTACTTTCGTGTTGCATAAAAATATTAATTTCGTTTAATAACGTTGATATCGCGGAAAAATGTTCTCATTTGCGTACGTTACGGTTTGCGACATATCTATTTTGGAACAATGTTTAGAACAACGTAGAACAACCGCCAATTTTTTTTTCCAAAAGTGGGGGTGCAAACCTTAAAATTCGTTTTTTTCGATTTACCGGTATAAATTACATTTTAGAAACTCATCGTTTTGGAACATTGTAGAACAATCCTAGAACAATTCAGAACAATCTTAAAAAAATTGTATTTCCAAACATGGGGGGGCTAACTTCGCACACTTTTTCTAAACACTTTCTTTTAACTCATACTCTCTGCCTGTCTGTCTGTCTGTCTGGCTGTTGTGGGTCAACCCCATTCCCCCTTATCCAATTGATCTGAATCTGGCCCCATAGTTTTGTTGTGACTACAGATTAAATTTGGGGTAGTCACGTACAGTCACGCATAGTCACTCACGGCCACGGAGTGATCTAAATGTCATTTTCCCTCATTCGATCGATTTGAAACTTGGTCCATAGACATGCTGTGAAAAAAAAACTAACTTTGACATAGTCACGCACAGTCACGCATAGTCACGCACAGTCACGGAGTGATTTAAAACCCATTTCCCCTTATCCGATCGATCTGAAACTTGGTTGATAAACGTGCTGTGAAAAAAGATTAACTTTGACATAGTCACGCACAGTCACGCATAGTCACTCACGGCCACGGAGTGATCTAAATGTCATTTTCCCTCATCCGACCGATCTGAAACTTGGTCGATATAATTGGTGTAAAGCAACATCAACTTCGACATAGTCGCGCGCAGTCACGTATAGTCACGCACAGTCACGCACAGTCACGGAATGATTTAAAACCCATTTCCCCTTATTCGATCGATCTGAAACTTGGTCCATAGACGTGCTGTGAAAAATATTAACTATGACATAGTCACGCACAGTCACGCATAGTCACGCACAGTCACGGAGTGATTTAAAACCCATTTCCCCTTATCCGATCGATCTGAAATTTGGTCTACACACTTGCTGTAAAAAAAGATTAACGTCGTCATAATCACGCACAGTCACGCATAGTCACGCACAGCCCCGGAGTGGTTTAAATCCCATTTCGCCTTATCCGATCGATCTGAAACTTGGTCAATAGACGTGCTGTGAAAAAAAAAATACCTTTGACGTAGTCACGCAAAGTCACGCTTAGTCACGCACAGCCACGGAGTGATTTAAAACCCATTTCCCCTTATCCGATCGATCTGAAACTTGGACCATAGGCTTGTTGTGGCCAAAGATTAATTTTAAGATAGGAACACACAGTCACGCATAGTCACGCATAGTCACGGAGTTATTTAAAACCCATTTCCCCTCATCCAATCAATCTGAAACTTGGTCCATAGACTTGTTGTGACCAAAGATTAATTTAAAAATAGTCACGCAAAGTCACGGAGAGATTCAAAACTCATATCCACAAGGAAAGAAAGAGTTTTAATAAAAAATTTGTTTGTATGGGTAAGATTATTTTGTTTTTGTTTTTTTTTTAATTGAATTTTTTAAATGGTACTTTTTCAAAATGCTGCTTTTTTTAAAAAAAGGTACCAAAAAGGTACCATTTTAAAATAGTACAATTTTTAAAAATTTATTTTTTTTAAAAGGCACTTTTGTGAAAAAGCTACTTTTTTTGAAAAGTTACTGTTTTGAAAAAGGTACTTTTTTTTGAAAAATATACTTTTTTTAAAAAGGTACTATTTAGAAAATGGTACTATTTCTAAAAATTTATTTTTTTAATGTTTCTTTTTATAAATGGTACTTTTTTAAAAAAGTGCTTTTTTAAATATACTTTTATTAAAAATAAAATTTTTTAAATATCGTTTTTCAAAAAGGTACCTTTTTTAATAAATAATTTTCTTAAAAAAGTACTTTTTTTAGATAGTTATTTTTTTAACAAAGCTCTATTTATAGAAGTGTGCGAGCTACTCGAGTAGTAAATGAGCTACTCGAGCTCAGTAGTAAAAATTAACATTTTTAATGTTCGAAAGCATGTGAAAAGTTAAATATAAGTATTTAGTATAACAAATATATACGAATACCGAGAATATCACCTTTAAATTTCACTTGAATCGGACTGTCATACTACTACTCGAAAAAGCCCGATGCCTTTCCATGCAAATATATGAAAATATTCACTTCATAGGTGTTTGATTTCATTTAAAAAAAATTTCCCAAAATACTTGGTATGATTTTATATATTTTAAAGTCAGTTACACTGATAGATTACGCTCTTGAAATATTAAACCATTCTGATAAAAAGTATGGAGTGGGCTAACTACTACTCGAAAAAGATCATCCACTTTCCACTCAAATGTATGAAAATATGATCTTCGTATATGTTTGATGCCTATTTACAAAAAATTTGTCAAGAACACTTGGAAAAAGCTCTTAGTATTTTAATCTGAATGTATGTAGAGAATATGTTTTCAAAATTTCAAAGCATTTCGACGAAAATGTTGGCGTGTGGGAGCAACTACTCGAAAAAGATCGGAAATTTTGCAAAAAGCGTAAAAAAAAATATAAAATTTTTTTTTTTTATGTTTTCACTACCTGTAATTGACTATATTCATAGATTACTCATAAAGAAATTTTAAACCATTCCGACCAAAATTGTGGCGTACACTGCACTGCTCGGCTGATATTGGCCACTTTCTATACAAATGTGTGAAAATATGCTCTTATATGAAGTTTGATGATATTTTCCAGAAAATTTTCTTCAAGGACTTAACAAAAAATTATATTCGTTAGAGCTGTATATATAAAGGGCACGCTTCCATCAAGTTTCAAAGCATTCCGCCAAAAATTTAAGTTTGGATGAACTACTACTCAACAAAAAACAGAAAGAAAAACAATTTTGAAAAAAAAAATTTCAAATTTTAAAAAAAAAATTTTTTTCACTATCCGTAATTGATGTTATTGACAGATAATTTATTTAAAAAATTAAGTCATTCCGATTAAAATTAGGATTTGCGCGAACAACTACTCGAAAAAGAGCAGCCACTTTCTATACAAAAATGTGTGAAAATTTGCTCTTATTTCAAGTTTAATGTAATTTTATAAAAAAAAAATTCGCCACGATATGGCAAACTCTTTTACTATTTGTATTTGCAAATATATCTGCATAATCTTCTTAAAATTTCAGAACGTTCCGACAATAATTGTAGAAACTATAAATATTTGTTAAACACATTTTATATGACCCTAAAAGTATGCTAATCAAATTTAATAAGCACATACACAGGATTGTGTAGTTTTTTAGTTAAAGCTTAAATATGTGTTTCAGGTATTAGTAGCAACTTTAAATGCATTTTACTCCAAAAAATGTTCCATACGGCGGAAATCTGTATATATGGTGGACAGCTAAAAAGAAAAATCTTTCAAATGGTATATTTTTTGTTAAAATCGGTGAGTAATTAAAATTGTAAAATCTGTCACAAGAAATCGACTTACCTATTGATGTTATAGATAGTAACATTTGTTATAAATAGTGCAAGAGTTTCAGATATTTATGAAAACGTAAAATCTAAGCCGAATTAAAACTTACTTTTTTTAAGATAACTTTTTCTTAACGAAAAATTATTTTTTTTAGAGAAAGTACTTTTTTTAAAGCGCTTTTCTAAGAAAATTTATTTTTCTTTTTTTAAGAAAAAGTACTTTATTAAGAAACATTTTGGTAATAAATGTTTCTTTTATCAGAATACGCGCCTTTTTTTTTTAAGAAATTTACTTTTTTAAGAAAAGCTGTTTTTTTAAGAAATTTACTTTTTGAAGAAATGCTGTTTTTTAAGAAAATTTGTTTTTTTATGAAACGATATTTTTTAAGAGAAAACATTTTTTTAACAAAATTTTTTTTAGGAAATTTTTAATATAACAATCTTAAAAAAATTGCCTCTTAAGAAATGATTTTTTTGAGAAAATATATTTTTTTGGAGAAATTTTAATTATTTTAAAGAAAATTTGCTTTTTAAAGAAACGGGACTTTTTAAATAAAAATTACTTTTTTAAGAAGAAATACTTTGTGAGAAAGAGTACATTTTTCAAAAAGATAACTTTTTGAAAGAAAAGGTACTTTTAATAAAATCTACTTTTTTAGGAAAATTAGTTTCTTAAGAATAAAATTACTTCTTTTTAGAAAAAAATACTTATTTAAGAAAATGTACTTTTTAAAAAGTATTTTTTTTCAGAGAAAAGAAAACTTTCTTTTTTAAAAAAAATTCTTATTTAAGAAATTATGCTTAAAAAAATTATTTTAAAGAAAAAGTACTTTTTTTTAACAGAAAATACTTTTTTTTACAAAAAGTACTTTTTTTTTTAACAAAATTGACTTTTTTTTAACAAAAAGAACTTTTTTAACAGAAATTACTTTATAATAAAAAGTACTTTAAAAAGTACTTTTTGTTCAAAGTACTTTAAAAAGTACTTTTTATTAAAAGGAATTTTTTTTACTTCATGTTGAAAGAACTTTTTTGTAACAAAAAGGGCTTTTTAGGAAAATTTTTTTTTTTGAACAAAAAGTACTTTTAAGGAAATGTTTTTTTAGTAGTGTGCCTTTTTATAATAGTAATTTTTCAGAGAAACGAAAACTTTCTTTTTAAAGCAAAAGTACTTATTTAAGAAACTGTGCTTTAAAAAAAAATTGTTTTTAAGAAAAAGTGCTTTTTTTTAAACAGAAAGTACTTTTAAACAGAAAGTACTTTTTTAACAAAATTGACCTTGTTTTAACAAAAAGGACTTTTTAACAGAAATTACTTTTTACTAAAAAGTACTTTAAAAAGTACTTTAAAAAGTACTTTTTGTTAAAAGTACTTTAAAAAATACATTTTGTTTAAAGGACTTTTATTACTTCTGGTTCAAAGAACTTTTTTGTAACAAAAAGGGCTTTTGAGGAAATGTTTTCTTTTAAAAAAAGTACTTTTTAGGAAATGTTTTTTTAGAAGTGTGCCTTTTAATAATAGTAATTTTTTTAGAGAAAAGAAAAGTACTTGTTAACAAAAAGTAAATTTTTTAACAAAATTGACTTTTTTTAAACAAAAAGGACTTTTTTTTTTAACAAAAAGAACTGTTTTAACAGAAATTACTTTTTAATAAAAATTACTTTTAACAAAACAACTTTTGGTTAAAAGAACTTTTTTACTTCTTGTTGAAAGAACTTATTTGTAACAAAAAGGGCTTTGTAGGAAATGTTTTTTTTTAACAAAAAGTACATTTTAGGAAATGTTTTGTTAGAAGTGTGCGTTTTTATAATATTAATTTTTTTAAAGAAAAGAAAACTTTCGTTTTAAAGAAAAAGTACTAATTTAAGAAACTGTGCTTTTTAAAAAAAATAATTTTGAAGAAGCAGTACTTTTTTAACAGAAAGTACTTTTTAACAAAAAGTACCTTTTTAACAAAATTTACTTTTTTAACAAAAAAGACTTTTTTTTAACAAAAAATACTTTTTAACAGAAGGTACTTTTTAATAAAAAGTACTTTAAAAGGATTTTTTTTGCTTCTTGTTGAAAGAACTTTTTTGAACCAAAAAGTGCTTTTTAGAAAAAGCACTTATTTAAGAAACTGTGCTTTTAAAAAAAAAATATTTTTAGGAAAAAGTACTTTTTTTTTTAACAGAAAGTACTTTTTAACAAAAAAATTATTTTTAAGAAAAGTACTTTTTTTAACAGATAGAACTTTTTAACAAAAAGTGCTTTTTTAACAAAATTTACTTTTTTTTTTAACAAAAAAGACTTTTTTAGCAAAAAAAACTTTTTAACAGAAGGAACTTTTTAATAAAAAGTACTTTAAAAGGACTTTTTTTACTTTTTATTGAAAGAACTTTTTTGTAACAAAAAGGGCTTTTTAGGAAATGTTTTTTTTTTTAACAAAAAGTACTTTTTAGGAAATGTTTTTTAAAAGTGTGCCTTTTTATATTAGTGATTTTTTTAGAGAAAAGGAAACTTTCTTTTTAAAGAAAAAGTACTTATTTAAGAAACTGTGCTTTTAAAAAAAAAATATTTTTAGGAAAAAGTACTTTTTTTTTTAACAGAAAGTACTTTTTAACAAAAAGTACTGTTTTAACAAAATTGAATTTAAAAAAAAGAATTTTTTTTAACAAAAAGGTCTTTTTTTTAGCAAAAATAACTTTTTTAACAGAAAGTATTTTTAACAAAAAGTACTTTAAAAAGTACTTTTTTTAAAAGAACCTTTTTTACTTCTTGTTAAAAGGGCTTTTTTTTGACAAAAATGGCTTTTTAGGAATTGTTTTTTTTTTTAACAAAAAGTGCTTTTAAGGAAATTTTTTTTAGAAGTGTGCTTTTTATAAAAATGTGATTTAAGATAAAGAACGTTTGTAAGAAAGGGATGTATTTAAACTATATGAGATTAAACGTATGAGTGATAATTTAATGATATTACACATTAATCATACGGCGTTACAGAGTCAGTCAGTTCGACAATGATGAGCGTGACTATGTACAATTTAAATTAACATTGTTAATTTAATTTAAAACTTCCGAAAAATATTGTAAAATTTTTTTGGGCTATCTGGTGTCTTTTCATTCAGATTCGTATATATCTATCAATTACGTTTTAAATACTTAGATAACATTCAGATTACTTAAACACTTCATGATTTGTTGGGTGAATTATTCAATTCCATTTCTAAAACACACCCCTTGGCATACATAATTCATGCTGCCGAACGTTCAATTCCCCAAACTTATATAATTATCTCCATATTTCAAATCAGTTTTACACTATCTTTAAAATGTGTTATCTATTGAAACCATCATCAACAGGGACAACAATAAAAACCTCCCCTCCAAATTAAATTTCGACAAAATTGTGAAGTTGTTGAAACGTTTGCATTGCAATTGACACTAGAACACTTGTGCCGTATTTGTACGAGTATGAGGTTTTATTTTTATTTAGCTACAAATTGTGAACAGTCATTTCGATCTATATTATTAAACGGAATAATCATTTTACAACAACAGACAAAAAAATTACCTGTTAAAAAAAATTGTAGGGAAAACTCCCTCTTAGAAACCATTCAGTCCGATGAAGTTTAAACGCAAACCGTTAATTGTTGACGTTGATGGCTTGCTAGTGATAGTGTGTTAATAAATATTATGGAGTCTCTAACCAGCTGACTGAGTAGCAGAGTGGATAAGTAGGATACAGAATGACTGTCATTTCGTTGTGTTTCTAATCGTTAAGGTGGCATTTATTTTAAAAGCTTCGGTCACACTATTTAAAAGATATATTTAAACCAGAACTCAAACTAAGACCTTAAAGGACCAAATTTCCTGTATTCTTATAGTTTTAAGAGGAAATTAATTAGCAATGAAATTCAGTGCTTCTTTTATTAACTAAGTTGAAAACATGACAGATGGACTATCGCATCATGTTGTTTAAATCAAGGCGAATTGTACATTGTGTGTATGTTAAAATTATGTGGGGATACCATTTCTTAATAAATTTAAATTTGGTTTCTTCTGCCCTTTAAGACAACCCATAAAAACTTAAAAAAATTATAAAATTTTCTAAAAATTTATTTCAATCCCTAGTTTTAAAAATAATTCCAGATAATTTCCCCCTCCCTTTTAAACGTTTCTCATAGTTCACCCAGCTAAAGCGTCAACCTAATTCATTATTCAGCACACACAAATAACAACAGCAACAACAACGACAAATTAAAAAAAAAAATAAAAGTAGCAAAGCCATTAAGTTGGTGTTTGATTAAATGTCCTTCAAGTGGCAGCTAAATAGAAGTTCTAGTTGGGAGTTTCAACTAATTAAATAGAAAAATTTCCATTCAATTGAATTGTAGCTAAACGACTAATTTAAATGTGATTAGTTCTGCCAATTAAGTCCATACATATATATATTTATATAGAAAATAAATGAAAGGTTAAAGTTCATTTTAGTTTGGAGAATTGATATGAATAACAAACAGACGTTTTGGGGGCGGATTGGAGTGCAATGCATAGTGCAAAACGAAAACAAAAGATGAACACCAATTTATTTATGCTAGGATACACTGAATATTATGAGAATGACAACGCTGACGATAATGATGATGAATGCACGCATTAAAAACGGTCAAAAGCTTTATGAACTTTTCGAACTATTCAACTAAGATTTAAATTTTAAAAAGTTGATTGATGTTTGCACATATAATTTCTAAGTTATCCTACAGCGTATCAAAAAATACAAAAAGACCAGTAGAAATTTTTTGAGAAATTAAGGATTTAAGTTATTTATTGCTACTGATTGATTTACAAAATGTCAAGGTTAAAATCCAATTTTGTAGAAAATAATAACTTCTAACTACTTAAATTATTCGTGCGATAATTTTGACATTAATAAACGGTAGTACTGGAAGATTAACGTTTACAGAATATTATTTTGAAACTCGTGGTGATATCAAAATGTGAATAAATTTGTTTTACACACTTTTTTTTGGCACCCGAGCCAAACATTAAAATCTTGTCTTTACGTTGTATTATTAAATCGTAGAGAATAATTACAATAAGGAGATTTTTAACTTTTCAGCTACAATTGACAGACCAAAATTGTTATAATAGGCAAAGATAATATATGAACAATCGCTAAAGTAGTTGTAGGCAAAACATGATGACTTCCCAATCATGCTAATTGATGTATATTAGAGCGCCCCTGTAACAAATTGTTTCGTACTTGATATACCTTTCAAACGATGCGAATGGACGAGGAAAATACAGTACAAATTAAGCCTCCGATTAGTGAGAATTCCGCTGAAATTAAAATAGTGAAAAGATCCACAGGGACCTATAACAAATTGTATGGTATTTTACTTGATTGTTTTGATAGTTTTGACTGTTAATTTTAGATTATAAAAAGTAATAAACAGGCACAAGAAATGTGTTTTTTTTAATTTCGGATTTATTAATACGTGAAGGAAATTTTTTTCATCCCTTTTTAACCATAATACGGGCACGGGGAATGTGAAAATTGGCATAGTTATAGTTCTTATGGAGGATAAGTGCAGAATTTTAAAACTTATGTATAATACGTGTTAAAAATATATTAAATAAAATTAAATAAAATAAAATAAAATAAAATAAAATAAAATAAAATAAAATAAAATAAAATAAAATAAAATAAAATAAACTAAAATAAAATAAAATAAAATAAAATAAAATAAAATAAAATAAAATAAAATACAATTAAAAAAAATAAAATAAAATAAAATAAAATAAAATAAAATAAAATAAAATAAAATAAAATAAAATAAAATAAAATAAAATAAAATAATATAAAATAAAATAAAATAAAATAAAATAAAACAAAATAAATAAAATAAAATAAAATGAAATAGAATAAAATAAAATAATAAAAAAAAAATAAAATTAAATTAAATAGAATAAAGTAAAAAAATTAAAATAAAATAAAATAAAATAATATGAAATAAAATAAAATGAAATAAAATAAAATAGAATAGAATAAAATAAAATAAAATAAAATAAAATAAAATAAAATAAAATAAAATAAAATAAAATAAAATAAAATAAAATAAAATAAAATAAAATAAAATAGAATAAAATAAAATAAAATAAAATAAAATAAAATAGAATAAAATGAAATAAAATAAAATAAAGTAAAACAAAATAGAATAAAATAATACGAAATAAAATAAAATGAAATAAAATAAAATAAAATAGAATAAAATAAAATAAAATAAAATAAAATAAAATAAAATAAAATAAAATAAAATAAAATAAAATAAAATAAAATAAAATAAAATAAAATAAAATAAAATAAAATAAAATAAAATAAAATAAAATAAAATGAAATAAAATAATACAAAATAAAATAAAATTAAAATAAAATAAAAACAAAAAAAAAATATAATAAAATAATATAAAATAAAATAAAGTAAAACAAAATAGAATAAGAAAAATAAAGATAAAGTAAAACAAAATAGAATAAAATAAAACGAAATAAAATAAAATGAAATAAAATAAAATAAAATAAAATAAAATAAAATAAAATAAAATAAAATAAAATAAAATAATACAAAATAAAATAAAATTAAAATAAAATAAAATACAAAAAAAAAATATAATAAAATAATATAAAATAAAATAAAGTAAAACAAAATAGAATAAGAAAAATAAAAATAAAGTAAAACAAAATAGAATAAAATAAAACTAAATAAAATAAAATGAAATAAAATAAAATAAAATAAAATAAAATAAAATAAAATAAAATAAAATAAAATAAAATAAAATAAAATAAAATAAAATAAAATAAAATAAAATAAAACAAAATAACACAAAATAAAATAAAATAAAATAAAATAAAACAAAATAACACAAAATAAAATAAAATAAAATAAAATAAAATAAAATAAAATAAAATAAAATAAAATAAAATAAAATAAAATACAATAAAATAAAATAAAATAAAATAATTTAAAATAAAATAAAATAGAATAAAATAAAATAAAATTAAATAAAGTAAAATAAAATAAAATAAAACAATTCAAAATAATATAAAATATAAAAAAAAAATAATATAATAAAAAATATAATAAAATAATATAAAATAAGATAAAGTAAAACAAAATAGAATAAAAAAAAAAATAAAAATAAAATAAAACAAAATAGAATAAAATAAAACGAAATAAAATGAAATAAAATAAAATAAAATAAAATAAAATAAAATAAAATAAAATAAAATAAAATAAAATTAAATAAAATAAAATAACACAAAATAAAATAAAATATAAAATAAAATAAAATAAAATAATATAAAATAAAATAAAATAAAATAAAATAAAATAAAATAAAACAAAATAACACAAAATAAAATAAAATAAAATAAAATAAAATAAAATAAAATAAAATAAAATAATTTAAAATAAAATAAAATAGAATAAAATAAAAAAAAAATAACAAAAATAAAATAATATAAAATAAAATAAAATAAAATAAAATAAAATAAAATTAAATAAAGTAAAATAAAATAAAATAAAACAATTCAAAATAATATAAAATATAAAAAAAAATAATATAAAAAAAAATATAATAAAATAATATAAAATAAAATAAAGTAAAACAAAATAGAATAAAAAAAAAAATAAAAATAAAATAAAACAAAATAGAATAAAATAAAACGAAATAAAATAAAATGAAATAAAATAAAATAAAATAAAAAAAATAGAATTAAATAAAATAAAATAAAATAAAATAAAATAAAATAATACAAAATAAAATAAAATAAAATATAAATTAAAATAAAATAAAATAATACAAAATAAAATAAAATAAAATAAAATAGAATAAAATAAAGTAAAATAAAATAAAATAAAATAAAATAAAATAAAATAAAATAAATTAAAATAAAATAAAATAAAATAAATTAAATAAAATAGAATAGAATAAAATAAAATAAAATTAAATAAAATTAAATAAAATTACATAAAATAAAATAAAATAAAATAAAATATTTTTATAAGAATTTTATAAGAAGGATATGCTAACCAATTTTAGTCAAATCACAATTCATCGAATTTCATTATAATTATATATCACACGCCCTGTGTTGAAATGTAAATTGCCTAAAATTGATTAGCCACATCCTTAGGCTTTTATAAAATTAATTATTATCATAATTTGTTTTTATATATAAAACATTGAAAGAAAAAATAAAATTTCATAGATTTTGCACTCGAATTTCGAGTGGTGTAAGTTTAACGTAAAAATACACGAGAAAACGAAGGAAATAACTGTTGTGTTGCTTCGTGCTAATTTTCCGGTTCGAGTGTACAGATATTGCAACGATGCAGCAATGTAGAATGTACAGCACAAACTGCTTTGTTGCTAGTAAAACAATGTAAAACAATACGCTCTGGTTTTACGCTATCGTCTGTACTCCGCACGGCATAACTAGCATGACGGCCGTTTTGATCGAAGGGCAAAAGAAGGTGCAGCTTCTGCTGTCGGCCTTGCCAATACCTACAAGGACAAAAAATATTTAGTTTTTCCGCTTTGGTGTGTTTCAAAATTATTTTATTCTTACCTTCACATTGAATGCTTCCATAGCGCTTCGAATCCTGGTGGCTCGTTGTTCAATATTAGGAAGTGCTAATTGTGTTGCAGAAATTGCAGTTTTCTTCCTCCTAAATGTATTCTATTCGATTATTTCCCGTATGGTAATATACGCCATATCTTCGGTGATGAAAGTGCGGAATATAGTTTAGGTAGCATATGTGTCTTTCACTGGCCCTAGTTTCCTTCTTATATAGTCGACCACGTTATGAGCACAAATGCGGGTATTCCTTTGAATTTCTTGCTCGTATACTTGTTCGTATAAATTGTAAGGGTAGGGAAGTCATAGAAAATCTTGTTTTGGTACACAAATCGCTGTTGTAAGCATTCAATTGAAAAAGGAAATACAGGTAACAAAAAAAAAACACAATTCAACAAATCTCATTAGTGATTTATTTTAATAATAGTACAAGATCCATAGGGACTTTTTTACTAGTCCACATACTAATCGTCATTAGACCTCAATAAAATGTTAAGTGCTGCTCGTATCGCTTCAAGATCGATTCAGCACACATTTTTCTTGGAAAAGATGTACATTCAGCTGAAACAAAGAAATAAAAATAAACTGATTTTATTAATTTCGATCATAAGTGTTATTATATAATTTCAATTAATTACGTTTTCCATTAGTTAAGTAATACCCTTCAAATGCTACGTGTACACATAAAAATGATTCGTTCTTGCAACCGAATTTGTTGCCAACTGAATTTTGGTAGTCCCATGTACTATCAAATTATTTTATTATGATTATCGAATTATACAATACATATTACCGTACACTCGTACCAGCAATTGATATCTATTATATTAATAGGCAAGGCGATTTCTTGTGACCGATGTAAGTTTCACAGTTTTACCCCGATTTTGACAAAGAATTTATCATTTGAAAGGTATTCCTTTTTCGCTGTTACCCAGACTTACAGATTTTCATCGTCCGGAATATTTTTTTGGAGTTATGATCGTCTAAAGTTGCTACTAAAACATACATAAAATTATACAATGCTATGTGTGTATTTATTAAATTTGTTAATGTGTTTGTGTTAATGTGTTGAATTTGTTTTCTTCATTTAAAATGAGTTCAATTGTGAAGCATACCTTTATTGTCTTTATTAAATGAAAAAATAAAATTTCCTAGAATTTGCACTCGAATTTCGAGTGCTGGAATCTGCTAGTTATATATAAAAATTCAATTGTGCGAATTGAGATACTTATTTGATACAATGGAATTATTAATTTAAATAATTGAAATATAAAAATCGAATATAATTATTTTTATTTAAGAATTTATTTTTTTAATATTTTATACATTTTATACATTAAACAAAATACTAGCGCATATCTGAAATAATAAAGGAACTAAATGGCGTCACTATAAATACTAGTATATCCCAGCACTCGAACTTCGAGTGTAAATTCTAGCAAATATAATTTTTTCATTAAATTTTTCTTTCAATGTTTTTTTAATCTACATACATATTTATGAATAGTTAAATAAGCCTAAAGGTATGTTTATCAATTTTAGCAATTCACATTTCAATTCACACGGCGTGTGATATGCAAATCATTCCCATTAACAGGGTGTAACGAATTATTATAAATATTTTATTTTATTCAATTTAATATATTTTTAAAACATATTATACATATATTTTATCATTCTCCGATTCTCCTCCATGTGAACTACAACTATCCGAAATTTCGCACTCCTCCGTGTCCGCATTTTGCTTAAAAACGGATGAAAAAATTTTCCATCACGTATTAATATATAGATAATCCGATACGAATTTTTGTATACATTTCAAAATTCTGAAAATATTTGTGAGTATTCCAGGAATTATTCTGAAAACTTTTTCTTCCATAAATTTTCTTCCAAAAGTGCATAATTTTCCAATAAAAACATCGTTTCATAAGTCTTGGAACATTACGGTCGTTTTAGAGAAAAATTAAAAATTTTAAAATTTTCCCCGCAGTTTCACACAGGCAATTTTTTAGTGTTTATCGCAAAGAAGATTCTCAGCGGTCGGGTCACATTTGCGCCGAAAATATTTTTTTTGTTTCGTAAAAACCAATATTTGGAGACAAATTCCAGAAAAATTTGAACAGAAATCAAAAATCCCAAAATATGGATCGATAGGCAAATTCAATACAAACATTTAAAAAAAAAACTTCCAGCTGAAAGAGTTGAACTATGTGAGGTGTAGAGTAATTTGAACAAAACAGTTACAATTCATTCCACAGTAGGGTGGGTCACGTCCAGTGTCCGTGTATGAAATATCTCTTTCATTTACTGTTTCTTTATACTCGTACTACATAATATATCATTATACCCTATACAACTATGTGGTCAGAATGTATAGGCTTTGTGCTGATGCTTGTAACTGCGAAAAAAAATCATGTGAGGCCGATCACAGGGAAGATGTGTAAACATCTAGTAATTAAAGATTTTTTTATGTCATTTTTAAAATCAAACAGAAAGCGTCATCTATGTATCACTTATAGCAAAAACTGTTTCAGCCAATTCAACAACCCTTTGCTATAAAACGTTAAAAATATCCCAATATAAACGTATATAAGTGATACATAGATGATGCTTTTAAAAAAGTGGCATAAAAAACAATGTTATATCATAATTCTTTCACCAATACAATCATAAGTCACACAGCGTTATTTGTCAGCTCTCACCTATTACGTGTTACACTGTTTTTGTGATTGTATTGTGAAATAGAAATTTACCACCCTGCGCCTATAGATGTTTACACATCAAAAATTTGACCCACATTCAACATTTGTCCGTCCTTCCGTCGATCTAGAGCGACTGAATATTATTACTTTTTATTCATTGTTCGATTTAATTTTTCAAATATTTTGATCACATATTTGTGACATATATGTCATAAATAAATAGTGGAATATGTCCACTGGAGTGCTCCTACGTTATATGAATATTTTTCAAATCGCGATTTTGGGCATAGGCGGGGCCCAGTTTGTTACCTTTCAATATAAAACTAATAAATGTGAAGTTTGGAGACAATCTGATAAAGAAAAGTCGCGTCGGAAATCGATTGAAAATTTCAAGTGTGTTTGTATGGGGAAAATATGTCTTTTTTTAAATTTTACAAAAATTTCGTTCTAATATTTCCGACAAGTTGTTGCAAGAATCGGGATCAGTATTAAATTATCTTTTCAAAAAGCTATAAAAGTTCAAAATCTAATAAAAATTCGCCAATAAATAGCAAATGGCCCTTTTGTTCAAAAAAAAAAAAACTAGGTCAAGAAATTTGATAGCATTTTTTTCAACTTTGAGAAATTGATTAAAGCCATAATTTCCTTTTTGGTCCCTATACTTATAAGTAATCAGATATGAAGTATTGTTTTATTACGACATTGTTAACCTATTGCGCATTGAGACCGAAAATGGGAAATTTTTTAGATAAAATTTTGAAAACTTCTTTTTCAAATTAAAAAATTTTTTTTTTAACAAAATTTAAAAAAATGGATTTGGCAATTTAACATTTCGTTAAGTACATTATATGGATTAACTGTGTGAATTTTTAAGTAAATCCCTGTCCCAGAATTTTTTTTGCCAAGAATTTTATTTTTGCGGATTTCAAGAAAAATGGGATTTTTGTAAAATATTCTGTAAATGTACTATTTCTAAATACTTTTTATCAAAAATTCATCACTTTTCTACTTTTAAATAAGCCTAGGGTTTCGGAAAAAAATAATATTACCCCATTAACCATTTTGGAGTTGGGGTCACATATGACCCTAAGCTAATAAAAGACAATTTTTTCAAAAAATTCAAATATTTTGCAAATACTAATGAATTTTTAAAAGCGTTACTTAACGTATTATAACCAAATATGTATATCTTTCGTTCTTAAAATTTGGGATAAATCCGAGAACGTTAACCCATTTTTTGCCAAGGCTAGCTTTGGATTTTGAGATATTAAAAAAAAAAATTACCGAAAACGAGTTTTTCGATTAAACTCCATGAAACCACTATTTAGAATTTAAGAAAAATAAGTCGGTTAATATTTATTTATTTAACCCTTCAGTGCTCCTGGGATCAAAATAATCTATTGTGATATATCTTTGGTGCAATTATCTGCTTATTGCTCGCGAATATAAATTAAAACAACTTTTAACCAATTTTGTTATAAAATTATTTTATGTATAAAAACTATCTATATTTTTCTAAATACAATAAGAAGATCCACAAGTGACCCAAAGGTAATAAAAGACAATTTATTCTAAAGAATATGAAATATAAAATTAATTCTATTCATTTTGGTGTATTTAAGGATGATTTAGTGTGCGATTCAAATTGTTTTCTGTAATCGCTTACGACTTGCAATACTTATTGCGTTTCTTTAATTTTATATTATTATATTAAGTTTATATTTCATATTCTGAACTCAAAATCACATTTTCATTTTTAAAGACCACTCTAATGTCCACTCTCTTTTCGCATTACAGTTTTAATATACCAATATTACTAAAAAAAAAAATAACAAGTAAGAGTGTTTAATTCGGCTGGATCGAATCTTTGATACCCTCCACCTTTTTCATTTTCAATTTTCATTTTCCATTTTCGATTTTTCATTTTCTATTTTTCATTTTCCTATTTCCATTTTTCAATTTTCAATTTTCAATTTTCAATTTTCAATTTTCAATTTTCATTTTTCATTTTTCATTGTCCATTTTCCATTTTCCATTTTTCATTTTCATTTCCATTTTTCATTTTTCATTTTTCATTTTTCATTTTTCATTTTCAATTTTCCATTTTTCAATTTTCAATTTTCATATTTCATTTTTCATTTGTCATTTTCCATTTTTCATTTTCCATTTTCCATTTTTCATTTTCCATTTTCCATTTTTCATTTTTCATTTTTCATTTTTCATTTTCCATTTTCCATTTTCCATTTTTCATTTTTCATTCTTCATTTTCATTTTTCATTCTTCATTTTTCATTTTTCGTTTTTCATTTTTCATTTTTCATTTTCCATTTTTCATTTTTCATTTTTCGTTTTCATTTTTCATTTTCGATTTTCCATTTTCCATTTTCCATTTTTCATTTTTCATTTTTCGTTTTCATTTTTCATTTTCCATTTTCCATTTTCGAATTTTCATTTTCCATTTTTCATTTTCCATTTTTTATTTTACATTTTTAATTTTTCAATTTTCAATTTTCAATTTTCAATTTTCATTTTTCATTTTCCATTTTTCATTTTCCATTTCCATTTTTCATTTTCCATATTTCATTTTCCATTTTCCATTTTTCATTTTTCATTTTTCGTTTTCATTTTTCATTTTCTATTTTCCATTTTCGATTTTTCATTTTCCATTTTTCATTTTCCATTTTCCATTTTTTATTTTACATTTTTAATTTTTCAATTTTCAATTTTCATTTTTCAATTTTCAATTTTCATTTTTCATTTTCCATTTCCCATTTCCATTTTTCATTTTCCACATTTCATTTTACATATTCCGTTTTTTATTTTTATTTTAATTAATTTTTAATTTTTAATATTTAATTTTAATGATAAAAAAATATGTGGTAAAACTTGCTTAGGCCAATGTGACACGTGCAGTATTAATATACACACAACTGTAATGACTTCAACAATACGAAGAATTACAACATATACAACATATCTTACGAAAAACAACAAACACACTGAAAAATTTTATTTTTTCAAGAGTTTTTTCAAAGTTTCATTCATAGCTCGTGAACCCTTTGACCGATTTTGACGATTTTAAATAGAAACTCCTTTGGGATGTTAATAAACGATTTTATACAAAAAAGAACGGTCTTGCTTGGATATTGACGGCGTGATCGTGATTTCCACAAATAGACGGACAGACGGTCATCGGTAAATCAACTTCCCTTGTTATAAGGATCAAGAAAATATTTTCTTTTATTTCGATGCGTTACAAACGGGATGACAAACCTATATATACCCTCTGCCACTGAGGTGTGGGGGGTATAAAAATGACATCATGTAATTTATAATAAATTTAATTAAAATAAGTCTGAAATTATTTAAAAATTTTAAGACTTATTTTTTATTGACAAACTCACTTTTTTGTATATTTGAGCTCAACAAAGCGTGCAATTTTATCTCACACGGCTCCCGTCGTCATTTACTTTCACTTTTATGAAACATCTTGTCTTTTCATTGTCTTTCTATATACATATATATTATATTATATATACTTGATTTACATAGATGACACGACTCATCTATTTACAAATCAACCTACAAGAATCTGCATTGCGTCAATCATATTGTTTTGTGGTTGCTGAGGTTTGTTTGACTACAACTGTGTGTAGTTTGTTCTTTTGAAGTCATTCAAACATCATTCAATCTCACCAAAAGCACTCATAGAAATAACCAAAAAAAAAAAAAATAACAATAATAAGAAGACTTAAAACCAGACACTGTAATGTAATAATCATAAAAGCTACAATTTTATCTAATCGTGGTTGTTATAGAATTGGCAACGCGCTTTATAGTATTTTTAGTTGCTGCTACACAAAATATGTTCCAAATATTTGCGGACTATGGGACGGTTAGCTTAGTAGTAGTGATAATTAAATAACAAAGAAAATGTGATTATTTATATCGAGCCATAACTGTGAAAATAGCTTAGGTGGGAAAAAGAAAACGTTAGAGGAGACGGTTTTTTTTAAATATCTTTGCTTTATCTTAAGTATGTAAATGAACAAAGAATGTCTAAATAGCTTTCAGTGTAAATTTGTAACGGTACTGTTAACAGTTATGAAATACTGAATGATGATGCATTAAATCGTAATTTACCGAGTTTCATAAAGAACTCAAGGCTTAATATCTGTTTTTGCATTTGAATAATATCAAAATGGCAAAAATATATTTTTCCATCTTAAAAAAAGCAAAAAAAAAAAAAAAATTGTCGATGGTACGCCATAAGAGGTGAAACCTTTGATAAGAACAATCTTTTTAATTTATCAAAAAGTGTGTGTGAGAGTGTATGTGAGATAGACGCTGGTTCAAACTTCACGGCCACCCTAAGTTGAAAAATTTCATATAGAAACAATCTATTCTAAATTATTTTCGCACAAAAAAAAAAAAAAAAATAATTGGCTCGGGTGCCAAAAAATTACATATCGAATAATTCAGGCGTTTTTGAATTCAATTATATTATTCAATTATAAAAATCATTTTATTATTTCTGCTTACTCAACTGATAGAAAATAGAATTAAAAAATATTTATTTTTTCATCTAAAACAAAAATCAAAAATCAAGAGTTTTTAAAATCGAAAAATGCGAAGAAGAAAAATAGACAAAGATGAAAAATTCAGGCCTTTATAAATTTAGCTTTTGTACACAAATATTAAATCATTTTATAATTTTTGATCACTGTGCGCCTTAGAAGTAGAACATTTATTTTTTCATCTCAAAAGAAAAAAAATATTCAACTTGTAGCGCTTTAATTCAGCGTAATAATCGAGATCCTTATAACAAACATACTAGATGAAATTTCGTTCACAGTTTTTAGTCAAAGTGTCTGCTGTTATGATACTTAATTTGGCATTGAAAATGGACTAAACCGACTTAGGGGTTTCAAAGTTACATTTAAAAATAAACCTTATAAGCTACCAGTACAAAATCGGAAAACCTTTTTAAACCAAAAATATGAAATAAAACCAAAGACAGAATTTTTTAAAATCCAGATATTTTGAAACTTGAATTTATTATTTGAATATAAAAATCATTTTATCATTTTTCATCTCAAATGTGGTAAATGAAAAATAAATATTTTAATACAATTCGTACTTCTCATATATGCAATTATATCGGAAGCATTCAAATATAGATCACAATTTTTGGCTAAAACATTTTTTGTTGTAATATTTAATTTGTTATTGAAAATAAGCCTAATTAATAGAGGAGTTTCAAAGTTATAACAGAATTTGTGACGAAAGCTTAAAAATTACTCTTATAAAATATAACATTTGGGTATAACTAATGAAATGAAGATGAAGGCTGAAATGCCAGAAACCGGTCCGATTAGGAATACATTTAGTTATGAATTTTTGAAATATACGCTTTTTTCTTCTCTATCATGCACCATTGAAACAAAAATTATATTAGAAATATTTTTCTAAATTATTTTCTCACAAAAAAAAAAAAAAAAAAAAATTAATTGGCTCGGGTGCCAAAAAATTACATATCGAGAAAGTCACGCGTTATTGAATTCAGTATTATTATTCAATTATAAAAATCATTTTTTTATTTCTGCTTACTTAACTGATAGAAAATAGAATTCAAAAATAGTTATTTTTTCTCTGCAAAAAAATAATCAGTAATCAAGAGTTCTTAGAACCAAAAAATGCGAAGAAAAACAATAGACAAAGATAAAAAGTTCAGGCCTTTATATATTTAGCTTTTGTAAACAAATGTTAAATCATTTTATAATTTTTGATCACTGTGCGCCATAGAATTAGAAAATTTATTTTTTCATCTGAAAAAAAAAAAAATATTTTAACACAATTTGTAGCGCTTTAATTCAACGTAATAATAATCCAGATGCTTATAACAAACATACTAGATGAAATTCCAATCACAGTTTTTAGTCAAAGTGTCTGTTGTTATGATACTTAATTTAGCATTGAAAATGGACTAAACCGATTGAAGGGTTTAAAAGATATATTCAAAAATAAACCTTATAAGCTGCCCGTACAAAATCGAAAAACCTTTTTAAACCAAAAATATGAAGTAAAACCAAAGGCAGAATTTTTTTAAAATCCAGATATTTTTAAATTTAAATTTTTTATTTGTATATAAAAATCATTTTGTCATTTTTCATCTCAAATGTGGTAAAAAAAATCACTATGCGTCACAGAGGTAAAAGAAATAAATATTTTAATACAATTCGTACTTCTCATATATGCAGTTATATCGGAAGCATTCAAATATAGATCTCAATTTTTGGCTAAAACATTTTTTGTTGTTATATTTAGTTTGGTATTGAAAATAAGCCAAATTAATAGAGGAGTTTCAAAGTTATAAAAGAATTTGTTACGAAGCCTTAAAAATTTCCCTTATAAAATATAACATTTGGGTATAACTAATGAAATGAAGATTTTTTTTTAAATGTAAATGTCAGATTAATTTACGAAACACCATAGAAGTAGATATAAATAATTTTATAAAAAAAATTCCATCTTGAAAATTTATTTTTTATTGAATTAATATTTTTTAACCAAAATAAACGAAATAGGCGAAATTATGATCACGAGTTTTGGTTAAAATGTTTGCTGCCATTACATTTAGTTTGTTATTGAGAATAAGTAAAATCGATTGTGATTTTCAAAAGTTATAAGAGAAATTGTAAAGAAGGCTTAAAACGTATCCAAACAAAAATTATTTTTCCAAAATTTAGTTTAAATTTTTGTCGAACCAAAAAAGATAAAAACACCGAAGGCAGATTTTAAAATTCAAACGTTTGTAAACTATAATTCATTATTCGAATATAAAAATTGTTTTCCAACTCTTAATATTTCAGCTGGTGAAACGAAATCACTGCTATCAGTAAAAAATATTTAATTTTTTTTTCATAAAAAAAAAAAAAATAAATAAATAAAATAAAGTAAAAATATTTTAAATTAATTTGTTCTTTAACTTGGCATTATATTGGAACCGCTAGCTTTTTGCTAACAGTTTTCGGTCAAAATGTTTGCTGTTTTTATAGTTAGTTAGTTGTTGAAAATGAGCCAAATTAATAGAAGATTTTCAAAGTTATAAAAGAATTTGTGGCGAAACCTTAAACATTTCCCATATATAATATAACATTTCGGTATAAATTTATATGAAATAAAGTTTTTTTTAATACAAATATAAATTATTTTGTAAAAAAAATTCCATCCTAAAAATTTATTTTTTATTGAATAAATATTTTTTAACCAAAGTAAACGAAATAGGTGAAATTATGAACACGAGTTTTGGTTAAAATATTTGCTGCCATTACATTTAGTTTGCTATTGAGAATAAGTAAAATCGATACAGGGATTCAGAAGTTATAAGAGAAATTGTAAAGAAGCCTTAAAACGTATCCAAACAAAAATTATTTTTCCTAAATTTAGTTTCAATTTTTTTTCGAACCAAAAAAAAAAAAGAAATAAAGAACATAGATTTTTAAAATTCAAACGTTTGTAAACTCAAATTCATTATGCAAATATAAAAATCGTTTTACTATTTTAGTCTCTCAGCTGGTAAAAACAAATCACTGTGAGTCATTTCATTTCAAGAAAAAAAAAAAAATAATTAAATAAAAGAAGTAAAAATTTTTAATTTTGTTTTTCATATCAAGAAAAAAAAAATAAATAACGAAATAAAATAAACTAAAAATTTTATTAGTTTTTATAAAAATAACAAACTAAAATATAACAAACTAAAATATAGAACAACTTTGAAATAAATATGTTTTGTATACAATATACATGTTTGTTTTTGTCTTAAAAAAAAAAGAAAAACAATATTTAGCGTTAACGGCGTGCCGTCCCTATTTTTAATTTTATTATTTTTTATAAAAATAAAAAATTTTATTTTCGATCTTTATCATTTTAATGATTGAGTTTGAAATTATTCAGGCTCAAGATCAAATGTTTTTACCTTAAATAAAGCGAAAACATTGGCACATTTGTTTCAAAAAATTGATCTATATTCTGCATGACAGGTTATACAGCTGTTTCGGGAAGAGTCACCAACCCTCATCAGGAACCAAAAGCAGTAGACAATTGGTTTTGTAAAAAGTTAAATTCAGCTGTATAAACTGTCATGAAGAATATAGATCGATTTTTTTAAAACAAATGTATATTGCAACCGTTAAATTTTTGCTCACAGTTTTTGATCAAAGTGTTTGCTGTTATTATAGTTAGTTTGTTATTGAAAATGAGCCAAATTGATAGAGGAGTTCCAAAGTTATAAAAGAATTCGTGACGAATCCATACAAAATTCCCATATAAAATATAATATTTCGGTATAAATTTGAATGGAATAAAGTTTTTTTTAAATGCAACTGTCTGATTAATTTACGAAACACCATAGATGTAAATATAAATAATTTTATAAAAAAATTCCTTCTTGAAAATTTGACTTTTACTGATTTACTATATTTTAACCAAAGTAAACGAAATAGCTTAATTTATGACCACGAGTTTCGGTTAAAATATTTGCTGCAATTACATTGAGTTTGCTATTGAGAATAAGCAAAATCAATATAGGGGTTCAGAAGTTATAACAGAAATTGTAAAGAAGCCTTAAAACTTATCCATACATTAAATTTTTTTTCTAAATTTAGTTTCAAATTTTTTTCGATCCAAAAAAGGTAAAGAAGGACCAAAGACAGATGTTACAATTCAAACATTTTTAAACTCTAAAGGCCTTATGCAAAAAAATTAAACTGTACTTCAAGCAGACTTTAGCAACAATTTTGTATGAAAAACATAAACACAATAAAGTCTACTTGAACTACACTTTAATTTTTTTGCATACCGCTCTAATTCATTATTCAAATATAAAAATCATTTTCCTGTTTTTAATCTCTCAACTGGTAAAAAGAAATCATTGTCATAAGTAAAAAATATTGAATTTTTTCATCTAAAAAAAAAAATAAATAAATAAAGAGATAAAACAAAGTAAAAATATTTTAACTTAATTTGTTCTCCTCTAATTTGACATTATATTGGAACCGCTAAAATTTTGCTCTCTGTTTTTGGCCAAAATGTTTGTTGCTATTATAGTTAATTTGTTATTGAAAATGAGCCAAATTGATAGAGGACTTCCAAAGTTATAAAAGAATTCGTGACGAATTCATAGAAAATTCTCATATAAAAATAAAAATTTCGGTAAAAATTTAAATTATATAAAATGTTATATAAAATATAACTGTCACAGTAATATACGAAAAAAATATTTTATTTATCAAAAACGTGTTTTTACATCCTGTAATACTTTTTTATATTAAATTTATATTTTTCTATTTTTTTTTTTTTTTTTTTAATTAATCAACACTTAGGGGATGCCCCCTACAGATGCAGTGCATTGTGTTGATCTCAGGAAAATAGGTTAAGGAGGAAAGAGGGAGTAATTTTTTTTTTTGTTTTTGCAGCGACATACCAAAGCCTTGGTGGGAATCGAACCCACGACCCCCGCATGATAGGCGAGCACGCTACCTACTCACCTACCGGGGCGCTTAATACATAAAGTTTGATATTGAAATTGAGTAGCATTTCAAAGATTATGAGTGAAGACACCTTCTAATTTGTCATGCCCTACTTGGGACAGACGCTGATTATGATATTGAAATTGCTGTTAGAAAAGTTAGTATGAATATTATCATATAAAAGTGCCACTAACATATGATAATGAATCATTTTGCGGTCATATGTTGTTCATACAATCAGTGTTTTGAGCCATAACAACAACAACAAACACAGCAGCAACAGCAACCTCGACAGCAATAACAGAACATAACCAATGGCATTCTATGCATATTCCACAGATTAGTTCCGAAATTGTTGGATTTTTGTTTTAGTCTGTAGTTTGGAATGGAACCAAGCATTATTGTTGTTGTTATATAATAGTTCTCTGGGGCTAAAGTATAGAGGAGGATTGTTGTGTGTTATAAATGAACATGTTGTTGGCAAGCATTACATCGAATCATACATATGTCTGTGTTGTTTTTGGCTTCTCTTTTTTTTTTTTTTTGAAACATAAAGGAATAGAATCCTTTACCACACAATTTCTCCATAATCTTCATATTCAAACTTTAATTTTAACGTTGCTGTTGTTGTGTACTGTTTTTTGTTTTTTTTTTAATCTTTTAGCCAGCATAATATCAGCATCATCAAAAAACGGTATAACAAGGAAATATGTTGCAGCATCCCTTGTTTACCATAAACTCATTTCACACTATGGGCCAGTCTTTTATGGAAATTGCCTAAATTAAAATAAGCTTCTCAATATTGTGTCCAAGAAAAGAAAATACTTCTGTTGTGATTGTTTTTATCAGGCCAGTTTCTGGCAAGAGGACTTCATTAGTGATTATTAAAACACGGAAATGATGATTATTTTTTTAATAAAAATTTTTTTTTTTAAAGTATAATTTTAATTCCGTCCCATAGCATTCAATCCTTCCGTTGAGCTTTCACGTAAATTCTCATCCATTTGTATATTTAAGAATATTGAAAACTTTGCAAAATTGTCCATAGTTTTTAACTGGTTAAAGATAATGTTTGGTTGGTTTTTGGTTGTTATTTGATGACGATAATGATGTTGATGCCATTTTAATTTGGCCATAATATTTTTCGTTGGTGCATCATCATCTTCGTTGTCATCTTCGGTGTGTACTGAGGCAATATGCCATCGTCATTTAACATTTTTATCCAATATCCCCAATAGTATTGTATACAAATAGTTGTGTATATGTCTGTTGCTTTGGCATGTAAATATCACCAACACCATTTCGTTTACAACCACAATAAGAAAATGTTGGTAATTTCCATAGGCATAATTAAAGGAAGTCGGTTTAGACTATTAAGGTAATTTTATTATAAATGTCTGATAATAAGTTTTTGTGTCTGCTGTCTTTCTGGCTGCGTTCATGGCAACAAATTTAATCCTGTTTAGTGTCTAAAGATATTATGAGAGTAAGTAAGGGGAATTAGTAGGCGATAACTAAGATTAAGAACTTATTCTTTTTAAGTTATATAAAAAAAGACCTGAGGCAATTTTAATAAATATTTTTTTGCTATAAATCGAAAAGGAATTGTCTAAAAAAAATCAGTTTTCTTCTTTTCACTTGTATTGCTAGAATTGCAAGAATAAGAAATGCTACATGTTAGTTGGTGGTTTTGCCTAATTTCCCCAAAGACATTTAGGCAAAGAGTGGAAGGGGAACTGATCGCCTTTTCTTTTGCGAAAAATGAACAAGTGGCTACAGCTCAATTCTATATGGTGTACAAGTAGAATCTTTGGGGAATTTAAAGAAAAAATTATAAGTAACGCCAATATCACGATATGTCGCAAACAAATCTAGCAAAAATCTTCGATATTGGTTGGTACAATAAACTCTTAATTAATAGGTAAGGCGATTTCTTGTGACCGATGATTTGTTCCACAATTTTTTCCCGATTCTGACCAAAAGTATCGTATTTGAAAGGTATTTCTTTTTATTTGTCCACAAGATTTACAGATTTTAAAATATTAAGATTATTTTGGAGTAAGTTGCATTTAAACTAGCTACTAAATCATACATAAAACAAGTAAGAAAATTATAGTCGGTCTAGACCGACTATACGATACCCTATACCATGCGTTTAGAAACCCTATCTCTTAGGCCCAACTAACTGGACATAGAAAGTAAGCAAAAACCAAATTTGAGTGGGATTTTTATTAATTTTTTTGGCTGCAGATATAAAAAAGTTCATATCGGATGGTATATCCATAAAGGGGCTAGGTCCAAAAATGGACCGATCCTGATCATGTTTGGTAAAGTCTCTTGTATTTTGCAAAAATATGTACAAACAAAATTTGAGAAGAATCAGTGCAATATTTTTGTTTTTTAATAGATTTAACTGAAGATCGGGAAACAGCTCTATATGGGGTCAAAGGGATCATTTTTGGACTACTCATTAGTGGATGTAATGAATGTATACAAACCCAATTTGAGTAAGATCTATATGACAATTTGGATCTTATGGCAATTTATGTCGATTTCATATGGGTAATTTGTATGGGGGCTAGGTCTGAACATGGACCGATTCTCACCAATTTCAATAGCGTTCATCCCATGGCCGATATAGGCTTATATACCAAATTTCATCAAAATATATTCATATTTGCGACCTGCAGTTTGATTACAATCTTTACATGGACACACAGACGGACGGACGGACGGACGGACGGACGGAAATTGTTAAATCAACTCAGAAAGTGATTCTGATTCGATCGGTATAATTAAAGATGGGTCTAGGTCAAATATTTTTGGTTGTTACAAACAGCAGCACAAAGTCATTATACCCAAACCACATAGTGGTATAGGGTATAATTATACACTGATATGTGTGTGTTTATTAAATTTGTTAATGTGTTTGTGTGTGTTTTTTTTCTTCATACACAATTATAATTGTGTTGAATTGAAAATTAATTTTGGACATAAACCAATTACATTGAAAAATAATTTTGGACATAAACCAATAACGCAATCGATATTTAAAAAAACTTTGAATTGTGAATTGGCTAAAATTGATTAGCATACCTTTAGGGTCTTTATTAAATGAAAAAATAAAACTTCTTAGAAATTGCACTCGAATTTCGAGGCCTGGGATCTGCTAGTAAACTCTTAATATGTCCTTCAGCTAAATACGGCGCCATTGAATTTATTTAAGCAGTGATATACAGTGGTTTCAGATAATGAGTTCTTAAATGAACTAATCCACTTCGCACCTTTTAGTAACACATTTATGGAGAAATATTTATTTCACGAGTTTGCTTAAAAGGAATTTTTCAACTCACTATAAGTAACAAAATGGACGATAATTCAAGTGAAAATTCTTGGATATTTTATTATTTCATTTAACAAATAATTTTGAAGGAGCCTAAAGGTATGCTAATCAATTTTAGCCATTTTTCAATTCAGCACAGGGCTTTTGATATATAATAAATACGCGCGCAGTATGTGTTTTATGTATGTGTTAGTGGCAACATTAAATGAGCATTATTCCAAAAAAATTGTTCCAGGCGGTGAAAATCTGTAAATCTGGCGAACAGCTAAAAAGAAATACCTTTCAAATGAGGTTTGTTTGGACAAAATCTGTTATTAACTACAATTTTTATATCGGTCACAAGAAATCGCCTTGCCTATTAATATTATAGATTATTGAAGAGTTATTTTTGTTTGGAAAAAAATGCGCCGAAAGCGGAACGTATCAAAAAAAATTTACGATATAACAACACAAAGAAGATCTTGATGATGAACTGGTTGTTAAAATAGTTTTTTGAAACAGAATACTTTGCTGGGATACGTTGTAGCATCTTTGAATAAATATTATTAAGATATTTTTTTTTTCCAACAGTGACCAAAGCGGTGAAGAATTTTTTTGCCGAGCAAAAAATTATTTCCCTTCGAAATCTTGTTTCCTGTTCAAAATTATGAGTTCTAACTCAAATAATATACGATAGAGATCTAAAATAAGAATTTTTTAAAATTTTATTTATCTAAAACAAACTCTTTACACCTCAAAATAGTTTTTATTCGCTCAAATTATTTTTCTCATCTCATAATTATTATAATGAGTAATATAAATTAATTTGTGTAAAAAGCAGGGTTCAGAAAATACATACATCAAACACAATGTTCTGTTCTAAAGCAGCCAATACATGTTTTTATTTTCATGTCAATTATGTGTGTTTCTAAATTTTGTATGGTGCCGAACACAATCATGAATATGTTTTAATATTTGGTTGTGTACACGAACATGTTTCTAACACGTATTTTTTGTTTCGAACACACATAAACCACACAGGTTCGAGTGTAGCTTTATTTCAAGTTCGTATTCTTGCACGTGTACTGCTAAAAAAAACAGAACACGAACAATAAAACGTATCGAGTACAGCTTTATTTTCAGTTCTTGTTCTTCAACGCGTACAGCTAAAAACTAAAACATTATCCACTCACGATCGGAAAAATCTGATACACACCTAACAAACGATAGCAATTGCGTCCACCAAATTTATTAAAAAAATCTAAAATAATTCATTAGCAATTGTAAAAAAAAATAAAAAGATAATAAAATAAAAAACCGAGAAATTTTATATGTTGTTTATAAATTAATTTCGTTTTTTATTATTTTTTTATTTTTATTATTTTTTTTTATTTTTTTTTATTTTTATTATGATCTTTTTTTTATTTTTTTTTTTTTATGAAAAATTAATTTTTGTAAAAAGGTATTTTTGTAAAAAGTTTTTGTAGACAAGGCCTTTTTGTAAAAAAGTGTTTCTTGTAAAAATATACGTTTTATAGAAAGATATTTTTTTTTGTTATAAAGGTTGATTTAAAAAAAGTAATTTGTTTGAAAAGTGCTATTTATAACAAGTAAGAAAATTATAGTCGGTCTAGACCGACTATATGATACCCTATACCATGGTTTAGAGACCCTAACTTTCGGTCCAACTACTTCGATATAGAAAATAAGCATAAACCAAATTTGAGTGGGATTTTTATTAATTTTTTTGGCTGCAGATATGAAAAAGTTCATATCGGATGCTATATCTATAAAGGGACTAGGTCCAAAAATGGACCGATCCTGATCATGTTTGGTAAAGTCTCTTGTATTTTGCAAAAATATGTACAAACAAAATTTGAGAAGAATCTGTGCAATATTTTTGTTTTTTAATAGATTTAAGTGAAGATCGGGAAGCAGCTCTATATGGGGTCAAAGGGATCATTTTTGGACTACTCATTAGTGGATGTAATGAACGCATACAAACCCAATTTGAGTAAGATCTATATGACAATTTGGATCTTATGGCAATTTATGTCGATTTCATATGGGTAATTTGTATGGGGGCTAGGTCTGAACATGGACCGATTCTCACCAATTTCAATAGCGTTCATCCCATGGCCGATAAAAGCTTATATACCAAACTTCATCAAAATATATTCATATTTGCGACCTGCAGTTTGATTACAAGCTTTACATGGACACACAGACGGACGGACGGACGGACGGACGGACATTGTTAAATCAACTCAGAAAGTGATTCTGATTCGATCGGTATAATTAAAGATGGGTCTAGGTCAAATATTTTTGGTTGTTACAAACAGCAGCACAAAGTCATTATACCCAAACCACATAGTGGTATAGGGTATAAAAATGGACTATTGTGAAAAGGCCCATTTCTTAAAAAAGAGTTTAAGTAAAAAGAGAAAGGGTATATTTTGAAAAAAAGTTCTTTTTGTAAAAAATCCATTAAAAATAGAACTTCGTTATGGTCAATTAAAATCAGAATTTGGGGGAAAAGTCACTTTTTATTGAAAGGTATTTTTTGTTTGGAAAAATTTACCTTTTGTAAAGAGGATACAAGGGGTACTATTTTTATTGAAAAAAATTTTTTTCAAAGCAAAATTGTTTTTGAAAAAGGATTTCTTCTTGAAATTTTTTAGGAACCAGTAGTAATATGCTATATTTATATGGGAACTAGCTCGAAAAATGGACCGATCCTGAACATATTTGGTAAGGTCACTTATTGTTTGCAAAAACATATACAAACCAAATTTGAGAAAAATCTGTGCAATATTTTTGTTTTTTGATAGATTTAAGTGAAAATCAGGAAGCAGCTATGACAAAGAATTTCCATATGGAATTTATTTTTGGTCAACTGATAAATGGATATAATAAACACACACAAACCCAATCTGACCGAGATCTATATGATATTTGGATACTTAAGTCGATCTCATAGGGGGATCTCATTTCTATGGGATCTCATTTGTATGGGCACTAGGTCTGACCCTGTACAGAATTTCACCAATTTACATAACTTTCATCCGATCGCCGATAAAAGCTTACATATCAAATTTCATTAAAATATATTCATATTTGCGACCTGTAGTTTGATTACAAAGTTTACATGGACACACAGACGGACAGAAAAATATTGCTTAACACAAAAATATTGCTTATTTTTATACCCTATACCACTATGTGGTTTGGGTATATAGACTTTGTGCTGCTGTTTGTAACTACCAAAAATATTTGACCTAGAGCGATCTTTTATTATACCGATCGACTCAGAATCATTTAGCGATGTCCGTCCGTCCGTCCGTCTGTGTGTCCATGTAACACTTGTAATCAAACTACAGGTCGCAAAATGAATATAGTTTGTAAAATTTGACATATAAGCTTTTGTCGGCCATAGGATGAACTCTATTGAAATTGGTGATATTCGGTCCATGTTCAGACCCAGTCCCCATACAAATGACGCCTATGAAATCGACATAAATTGCCATAAGATCCAAATTGTCATTTAGATCTCAGTCAAATTGGGTTTGTATGTGTTTATTATATCCATTAATCAGTATTCCAAAAATAATCCCTATAGGACAATTCTTAGTCGTAGGCCCCATATAGAGCTGCTTCCCGATCTTCACTTAAATCTTTCAAAGAACAAAAATATTGCACAGATTTTTCTCAAATTTGGTTTGTATATATCTTTTCAAAATATAAGTGACTTTACCAAATATTGTCGGGATCGGTCCATTTTTCGACCAAGTCCCCATACAGATATACATAGCACCCGATATGAACTTTTTCATATCTGCAGTCAAATAAATTTATAATTATGCCACTCAAATTTAGTTTATGCTTATTTTCTACATCCAATTAGTTAGGCGTAAGAGATAGGGTCTCTAAACCATGTTATAAGATATCGTGTATTCGGCCTAGACCAACTATAATTTTCTTACTTGATTTTTCAAATTTGGTTTGTATATGTTTTTGAGAAATGTAATTTACTTTACTAAATATGGTCATAATCGGTCCATTTTTTTCCCTATTCCCCATATAGGAATATTAATCTATATGAACGTTTTTATATCGGCAGGCAACACAATTTTAACAATACCACTCAAACTTGGTTTATGCTTATTTTTTATATCGACCTACGACCTTTTCTCAAATCTTATGGTATAGATCAACTAAAATGTTCTTACCTGAACTGTTATTTTGAGCAGAAAAATTTTTTGTTTATTTGAAGCTTTCTTTTTCCCCATAAAATTATATTTTTTTTACCTCAGGACTATTTTTCCTGAACTTTTTTCCTTCAACTGAAAAATGTTTTTCCGCCTTAAAATATTGTTTTAATATTTTCATTTAAAAAATTTACCACAAAATATTTTTTCAGCTCAAAATTTTATTTTAATCTCAATGAATTTTTGCACCTCCAGTTTAGCATTATTACACGTTGAAAATTCAGCTCAAAATAATTGTTTCCACCTCACTCATTTTTTTTTCTCTAGTAAAGAAATATTTTTTACCTCAAAATTTTAACGAAATATTAAAAATTTTTTTTGCACCTCTATATCTATAATAACGAGGGAGAAGACAGTTGCAGATTTCGCACAAATTAATTTGATACTCTTAATTATCTATAATATAAATAGGCAAGGCGATTTCTTGTGACCGCTATAAAAATGGTAGTTAATAACTGATTTTAACCAAACATACCCCATTTGAAAGGTATTTGTTTTTAGCTGTCCATCAGATTTACAGATTTGTACTGTTTGGAATATTTTTTTGAAGTAATGCTCATTTAAAGTTGCTACTAACACATACATAAAACACATACTGTGTATGTATTTATTATAACCCAATAAACGATTTCATAAGTGAAAAGTAACTGAATTAGAGAATATGCTTACTATAACAATATTTCTATAACTTTTCATAAGTATTGTTATGATAGGTTTATTTAATTGCAAAATATGAACTCTTTTTATACCCTATACCACTATGTGGTTTGGGTATAATGACTTTGTGCTGCTGTTTGTAACTACCAAAAATATATGACCTAGACCCATCTTTTATTATACCAATCGAATCAGAATCACTAGCTGATTCGATTTAACGATGTCCGTCCATCCGTCCGTCCGTCCGTCTGTGTGTCCATGTAAAGCTTGTAATCAAACTGCAGGTCGCAGATATGAATGTATTTTGACGAAATTTGGTATTTGATCTTCTATCGGCCATGGGATGAACGCTATTGAAATTGGTGAAAATCGGTCCATGTTCAGACCTAGCCCCCATACAAATGACCCCTATGAAATCAACATATATTGCCATAAGATCCAAATTGTTAATAGATCTCAGTCAAATTGGGTTTGTATGTGTTTATTATATCCATTAATCAGTAGTGTAAAAATGATCCCTATTGGACAACTTTTAGTCATAGGCCCCATATAGAGCAGCCGATCTTCACTTAAATCTATCAAAAAACAAAAATATTGCACTGATACTTCTCAAATTTTGTTTGTATATATTTTTGCAAAATACAAGAGACTTTACCAAACATGGTCAGGATCGGTCCATTTTTGGGCCTAGTCCCCGTATAGATATAGCATCCGATATGAACTTTTTCATATCTGCAGCCGAAAAAATTTATAAAAATCCCACCCAAATTTGGTTTATGATTATTTTCTATATCCAGTTAGTTGGGCCTGAGAGATAGGGTCTCTAAACGCATGGTATAGGGTATGGTATAGTCGGTCTAGACCGACCATAATTTTCTTACTTGTTTATTTTTCATTTTGTATTTTTATTTTTAATTTTTTAACTTTTTTATTTTTCATTTTTTATTTATCATTTTTAATTTTTCGTTTTTCATTTTTAATTTTTCATGTTTCATTTTTTATTTTTTATTTTTCATTTTATATTTTTCATTTTTTATTTGTCATTTTTCATTTCTTCATTTTTCATTTTTAATTTTTTATTTTTCATTTATAATTTTTCATTTTTCATTTTTTATTTTTCATTTCTTACTTTTCATTTTTCATTTTTATTTTTTCATTTTTCGTTTTTTATTTTTCATTTTTAATTTTTATTTTTCATTTTTCATTTTTAATTTTTCTTTTTTTATTTTTAATTTTTAATTTTCAAACAGGTTATCATAATATCATAATTTTTTCACCAATACAATCACATTTTGTCTTACGACTCTCGTGTTACGCTTACATGTTACGCTGTTTTTTAAATTTACCCCCCTGCGCGTATAGATGTTTACACACCAAAAAATAAATATATTAGTATATAAATTTATCTTTTTTAAATATTTGATATGCCATATAAGTCAAAACGAAGTGTACGTGAAGAATCTAAAGAAATTGTAGAATTGTTAGTGGACGAACTGGCGGACAAACTTTGTTGGAAAGGCACAGAAAATAAAAAGAGTGTGTGCAGCCTGAGTGTAGCAAAAGCCATAAGAAGTCAGTTATTTAATATATTTAATTTATTTATTTCATTGACTTTTGAAATTCAATAGATGCTACAATTTGCATTGGATTCTCATCCTCTGGCAATCAAAACTACAAAAGCATTCTTCCAATTCGCTAAAAGTAGACAAGGGTCTAGAAAGAAATATAAGACAAAAGCAAAGATTAATAAATAAAATAAAAAAATTATAAAAAATCAACAAAATTATTTTTAACCCAGATTATTTGAAAAAGACCTATTATTTAATTGTAATTAAAAGCTTACAAAAATGTTACGATTATAAGCTTACAAAAATATTACGGTTATAAGTTTAAAAAAATATTACGATTATAAGCTTACTGCAAGCATGATTAGAATACTATTTTCCTGTAAGCTTATTCTATAATTAGACTTTTAAGCTTGTTCACAAGGGTTCAGTTTTCGTTACTAAACAATTGTTAAGAAGCCTTTCACAATAATATTCACAAGAGTTTTCTAAACCTAAGGCTTATGGTAGCAAGTTTGCCACACGCTATTTTTATACTGTTTTGGTTTATTGGGAAATATCAAAGGCCCTGTGTTGAATTGTTAAATAGCTTAAATTGATTAGCATACCTTTAGGCCTTTTTATTTATTAACACACTAATTTATATATTTTCTGTGTGTTCAACAGATATTTATAATAAAATTTAATGCATTTTATTTAAAAACTGTTGAATTGTGAATTGGCTAAAATTGATTAGCATACCTTTAGGCTGCTTTACAATTATTTATTAAATGAAAAAATAAAATTTTCTAGAATTTGCACTCGAATTTCGAGGGCAGGGCTCCGCTAGTTTTAATTAAATCTCATTTACTCAAATATTTATTATTACTAGCAGATTCCAGCCCCCGAAATTCGAGCGCAAATTCTAGGAAATTTTATTTTTTCATTAAATAAAGACCCTAAAAGTATGATAATCAATTATAGCCATTTCACAAATCAACGCAAAAAACAAACTCATTTTTATAGCAAACACATTTACAAATTTAACAAACACACACATAGCATTGTATAATTTTATGTATGTGTTAGTAGCAACTTTAAATGCAATTTACTCAAAATAAAGCAAAAAATTTAAAAATCTGTAAATCTGCAAAACGGCTGAAAAGAAATACCTTTTAAATAATATATGTTTTGTCAAAATCGGGATAAAACGGTGGAACAAAACATCGGTCACAAGAAATCGCCTAGCCTATTAATATTATAATTAGAAATCTTAATTAGGTTGATTTAATTTTGTTTACTAAATTATTTACGAAATAAAACTGACACAATATATTTCCATCAACTTTAATGAAACTTGTTATAGTTGTAAACCTGACTTCTATTCTTGACCCATAATAAGATAACTATTTTGATTAGGAATTTTCCCATTAAAAACATAAAACACTGTGGCCCCACTCTTTCCAAATTCTTGACTTACTAATTCAGTTTTTTTTTTTAACATTTTCGAGTGTAACATTATTGTTATTTGCTGCTGTTGCATTAATTTGTTGTGGGTGATAATTTTCGTTGTTGTTTTGCCGGCGGGGTGGCAATTTTTCACATTCATTTTTGCTGATATCATTTGTAATTTGGCAACAATTTCTGAAAAATGTTTGCAGTAAACGGATTATACCCCAGTGACAGTTTTGAGTAAATAAATAGAAAGAAAGAAATAGAGACCGAGAGAGGGAGAAAGACTTTATCACTAATTAGATAAAATATAGATCTGGGTTCAACAGTTAATGTATTTTGGCAAAGCCACCGCAACAAAAAAAAAAAAAAAAAAAACAAAATATCATAAACAACACTAGACAACAATAGAAGTCACAAATAATTACTAAACACAGCAACATTTAATATGACTGCAATTGGCAATGGTTGGAGATTATTTTACATATAGAAACAAATAAAAAATTAAATAATCGTAAAATAAAATAGCACATAAATAATGTTTTAAACCAAATTTCATATAAGCAATGATTTTTTATGGCAATTGCAGAAATAGTTTTCCCCCATATAAAAACAAAAATAAACATTAAACGCAAATAACTTTAAAGTTATTTTTTATCGTTTTTTTTTTTTTTAATACTAAAGAATTTTTTATAACATAAACAGTGTAATTGCTAAAAGCATAGCAAAATAAATAGTTGAAAAAAGTGAAATTTTTCAAATCTCCTCCCCTATGAAATGTAATTTAACCCTTGAAATCATTAAATGTTTCTTCGTAATAAAATTACAAAAGAAATTTTTTCGAAAATTTTTAAATGATAATTGGATACTTTTTCGAACATTTTAAATAATTAAGAGGGTGCGGCAGTGTTTCTGGTCAAATTTTTCATTGCCAATTATAACTGAAGCCCCATTTCTTCTTCTTTGAAGAAGCCTAAAAGATAATAAAAAAAAATATATATCGAAAATTTAATTCCTAATCCCAAGTAAGCCAGTTAACTGAGGGTCAAATTATAATTTAAAAAAAAAAATATGTTTTCTTAAAAATTTTTTGAAAGAAAGCTGGGAGCCTTATAGGGTTAACAGAAGAAAAATACACGCTTGAAGGGTGGTCTGACGGTCAAAAATATAGTAGTAGTTAAACTTTTTGATTGCTTCGATTTTGTTACACATTAAATAAAATATGTTAACAATTTTCACCTCATCTGGTAAAACACAGTGAACTATAAAATAACCAAAACGAATTTTTCGACATATCAATCTTATTTAAGGAATTCCACATCAATTGGTCCAGCTGAGAGATAATAATAAATTATAAAATCTGACCTAGTTCATTAATCAGGCTGTCATAAGTTTTTATAGACTACGATAAACATTTGATATAAATCAACTGATGTCAACTTAGCACTTTTGCCACTGGATTTGGGGCTTTATAACAACCAAAAATTCGAATTTTTCGATTTAGCTCTTTTTATAAATAAATTTGTATCCGTAGAAATCGGCTTAAAAATCCTATAAGAAAAAGAATGAGCAATTTAGTATCCAGACTTATTTGATGCAGCTACGTCTAAAAAAATGGTTAATGGTTAATGTTAACCGAAATTCTTCTATTAACTTCGAAGATTTTAACACTTTTTTTCATTTTAGCGCCAATTGATAACCCACCAGAAATTTTATATAACACATTCTACTCCTGATGAAGGTAGTTTTTCTTTTAATATCAATGATGAATATGAAGTTTTTAATGTTTTTATGCAGGTTACGGAAGATTCGATAGGACCTGATGGTTTTTCGCTTTTTGTTCCCTAAATTGATTCTGCTGAATATAACCCAGATATCCAATAGTATTTTGACTGTTGCAGTGTCGTCACATGGCATTGTGGAAAGCAAAACAACCGCCTTGTTCTTTTTTGGAACATAGGAACAAATGGTTCTATTTTCACCATAACCGAATATGGTCGAATGCTCTGCTCGTTGTGGAGAGGGTTTGAACTCCAAGGGCAAATATGGCTTATTTTTTTTCATTGTTCCAACCATAGACAATTTCCAACTTGTGAGTGTGTCGGCTAGGGGAAGACTTGTAAAAAAAATTGTCACAGGTGACATTCCGTCCGGTGTTTTTATATTGTTTTACCAAGTCCTTGGCTACTCTTTCTCCTTGGAGACTCCTTATCGGAGTCAATGCTCTCAACTAGGTTTTCAAAATACCTTATTTGCATATCAAAAGGAAGCCTAAGATATTTGGAACGTAGAAGTCATGCTTCGAAAATTTCATTATATTCTATCCGGGCTACTGAAGATGTACTCAGAATTTTAAATTTTTTATTATAACTTTCCATTTTCACTGATCGATAACTGAACTGAACAATAGCTGAACAATAACTGAACAATAAAACTCAAGATTTTATAGAGCAAAAGCGAATGTAGCGGTATTTAGAAACAAAAAGCAAAAAGAAAACAAAATAATTGAAAAGTCATAAACAAAGAACATATGAAAGTAAACATATTTACAAATGGAAATAGTGTCAGAATTCGAAGAAAAAAATTGGTGGCAGAGCTAGGGTTAAATTCAACATAATTGTTATTGTGAATGGTTTATGTCCACAATTATTTTTCAAATCAACGTAATTAATATTGTGAGTGAAGAAAACAAACTCAACAAACACATTAACAAATTTAATAAACACACGCAAAGCATTATGTGATTTTATGTACATATGTGTTAGTAGTAACTTTAAAGGCATTTTACATTAAATAAATCATGTGAGTCCGGTCGCAGCGGGGATGTGTAAACATCTAGTAATTAAAGATTTTTTTATAGCACTTTCTTAAAATCAAACAGAAAGTGTATCACTTATTATTGTTACTATATATTATTTTAACCGGTTAATTTTTAATTTTTAGTTTTTTATTTTTTATTTTTTATTTTTCGGTTTTCATTTTTTGTTTTTAATTTTTCATTTTTTAATTTTAATTTTTAATTTTTTATTTTTAATTTTTAATTTTTAATTTTTAATTTTTAATTTTTTTTTCATCATATCTCATTTTCCAATTTTTAGTTTTCATTTTTTATTTTTTATTTTTCAATTTTTATTTTTTCTTTTTCATTTTTAATTTTTTTCTTCATTTTTCATTTTTCATTTTCCAATTTTTATTTTTTCATTTTTAATTTTTTATTCTTCAATTTTTATTTTTCAATTTTCATTTTTTATTTTAATTTTTTTTTATTTTTAATTTTTTATTTTTTATTTTTCATTTTTCATTTATCATTTTTTGTTTTCATTATTCATTTTTAATTTTAGTTTTTCATTTTTATTTCTGATTTTTCATGTTTCATTTTTATTTTTTATTTTTAATTTTTTAGTTTTAATTTTTTATTATTCATTTTTTATTTTTTATTTTTTATTTTTCATTTTTCCTTTTTATTTTTTTTTAATTTTTAATTTTTTATTTTTCATTTTTTATTTTTCATTTTAATTTTTCATTTTTCATTTTTTGTTTTTCATTTTTCATTTTTATTTTCCATTTTTATTCTTAATTTTTTATTTTCCATTTTTTTCATTTTTTCATTTTAAATTTTTTTTTATTTTTAATTTTTTAATTTTAATTTAAAAATTAAAGAAGTTAATTTTAATTTTTAATTCTTAATTTTAATTTTTCATTTTTTATTTTTCATTTTTCACTTTTTATTTTTAATTTTTAATTTTTTTTCTTCATTTTTCATTTTTCATTTTCCAATTTTTATTTTTCTTTTTTCAATTTTTAATTTTTTATTCAATTTTTATTTTTCAATTTTCATTTTTTTTATATTTAATTTTTTATTTTTGGTTTTTCATTTATCATTTTTTGTTTTCATTATTCATTTTTAATTTTAGTTTTTCATTTTTATTTCTGATTTTTGATGTTTCATTTTTATTTTTTATTTTTAATTTTTTAGTTTTATTTTTTTATTATTCAATTTTATTTTTTATTTTTTGTTTTTCATTTTTCATTTTTCCTTTTTCCTTTTTATTTTTTTTTAATTTTTAATTTTTTATTTTTAATTTTTTATTTTTCATTTTAATTTTTCATTTTTCATTTTTTGTTTTTCATTTTTCATTTTTCATTTTTATTTTCCATTTTTATTCTTAATTTTTTATTTTCCATTTTTTTCATTTTTTCATTATAATTTTTTTTTTAATTTTTAATTTTTTAATTTTAATTTAAAAATTAAAGAAGTTAATTTTAATTTTTCATTTTTAATTTTAATTTTTCATTTTTTATTTTTAATTTTTCACTTTTTATTTTTCATTTTTAATTTTTTTCTTCATTTTTCATTTTCTAATTTTTATTTTTCTTTTTTCATTTTCCATTTTTTATTCTTCAATTTTTATTTTTCAATTTTCATTTTTTATTTTTATTTTTTTTTTATATTTAATTTTTTATCTTTCATTTTTAATTTATCATTTTTTGTTTTCATTATTCATTTTTAATTTTAGTTTTTCATTTTTATTTCTGATTTTTCATGTTTCATTTTTATTTTTTATTTTTAATTTTTTAGTTTTAATTTTTTATTATTCATTTTTTATTTTTTATTTTTCATTTTTCCTTTTTATTTTTTTTTAATTTTTCATTTTTTAGTTTTCTTTTTTAATTTTTCATTTTAATTTTTCATTTTTCATTTTTCATTTTTCATTTTTCATTTTTCATTTTTAATTTTTCATTTTTTATTTTTCATTTTTCATTTTTCATTTTTCATTTTTATTTTCCATTTTTATTATTCTTAATTTTTTATTTTCCATTTTTAATTTTTTTTTCATTTTTAATTTTTAATTTTTTATTTTTCATTTTTCGTTTTTCATTTTTCATTTCTCATATTTCATTTTTTATTTTTCATTTTTAATTTATTTTTCATTATTCATTATTCATTATTCTTTTTTATTTTTCATTTTTATTTTTAATTTTTCACATTTTATTTTTAATTTTTAATTTTTTATTTTTTATTTTTCATTTTTTATTTTTCAGTTTTAATTTTTCATTTTTCATTTTTAATTTTTTATTTTTTTCATTTTTTTTTTCATTTTTTATTTTTCATCTCTCATTTTTTTTTCATTTTTAATTTTTTTTTAATTTTTTATTTTTCATTCATTTTTAATTTTCAAACAGGTTATCATAATATAATAATTTTTTACACCAATGGACAGCTAAAAAGAAATACCTTTCAAATAAGATACGTTTGGTCAAAATCGGGAGATAACTGTGGAACAAAGCATCGGTCACAAGAAATCGTCTTACATATTAAAATTACAGATAAGCTTTACATTAATTTCAGATTTTCGAAAATTCGGGGGTATCTCAAGGAACAATTTTAGGTCCGTCATTACTCCTGATGTATGTTAATGATCTTTTTTAATGCCTGACATGCTTCCGCGGAATCGGAAGATGATTTAGGAAATTAAAATTAATGAAGAGGATTCAAATAATATTAACATTTGCTCTGTTAGAGACCATATTGTATTAAATGCATCAAAATCCAAGGCTATTTTTTTAATAACATGCTTGGGAATTCACCTAACATATAAGATTCACTGATTGAGTTTGTTTCCTATTTTGAAGCTCTAAAGTTCTATTTAGATAAAAATCTATCATATAAGCAACATATTATGTTTCTAATATATCGAGTTTTTATTTCGCTGCGCAGAATGTACAGCATAGCCAGTCACCTTTTACTCTAAACATAAGAAAACAAATTGGCCACACTTTTTTTATACCCTCTTATTTTGTACGGTTTAGAGGTTTATAGTGGAACTTCAGCAGGCCATATTTCTAAAATAAGAATATGTTTTAATAGGGTGATATGTTACGTATATAGCTTATGAACTCACGATCATGTTTCCGTGTAATTCCATGAATTTCTGGGGTTTAGTAGGAATAATTTGTAGTAAACGATACTGCCAAAAGAGCCATTAAATTCATAAAAGATTTTCATAAAGTGTTAACAAATAATGTAGAAGAAAAGCAGTTTTTACTTCAGATAGTAGAATCGTACAAACAACAATATCTTTTCTGTACAAATCTATAATATTAATAGGCTAGGCGATTTCTTGTGACCGATGTTTTCTTCTACCGTTTTATCCTGATTTGGACCAAATGTATATTATTTGAAAGGTATTTCTTTTTAGCCGTTTTGCAGATTTACACATTTTTAAATTTTTTCCTTTATTTTGAGTAAATTGCATTAAAAGTTGCTACTAACACATACATAAAATTATAAAATGCTATGTGTTTGCTTATTAAATTTGTTAATGTGTTTGTAATAAAAATGAGTTTGTTTTTTGTGTTGATTTGTGAATTGGCTATAATTGATTAGCATACTTTTAGGATCTTTATTTAATGAAAAAATAAAATTTCCTAGAATTTGCGCTCGAATTTCGAGGGCTGGAATCTACTAGTGAATAATAATTATAATTGCCTTTCATTGTTATTTAAGTACGAAAAAACAGAGTATTAATAAAAAAAAAAAATAATAACAAAAAGAATCTACCATTGTTACACATGCAATTAAAATCTATTTCAATTTTTATTTTTAAAATGTTTTTTAAAATTATCAAATTTGACAGCAAAAAATAATAAATTTTTCTGTAGTAATAGCAAGATTTTTAGATAATATTATTAACGTTTTTTTTTTAAGTAAAAATATTCTTTGAGTGTAAACAAATTTGCAAATTTGACCATTTTTCAGTAATAATAGCAAAATCTCCAGTTGATTTTACAATTTTTTTTTTTTAGTGTAAAAATTTTTTTGAGTGTAACATTAAAAAAATCCCATTATTACAAAAAATGTTTATAATTATTATTAAAATCCAAATATTAAATTTTTTAATAAATAAAAAATTAATAAACACATATTTCACTCTAAAAGTAAAAAAAAATCAAAAGTTCAACTTTGATCTAGAATTCCTTAAAAAGTCCTTAATCAATTTTAATGTAATTAAAACTGAGTCTATCTGAACTAACTTTCTATCCATTAAAAAAAATTACTTAAATATCTTGATCGGTTCAAAAGTTACAGAATTTTGGCCAATGAAAAACGATTTTCAGCCCCCGTGAGGCGGACGAACGGAGAGATGGACATCGCTACATCCACTCAGAAAGTTATTCTGAGACGATCTGTAAAATAAAGGATGGGTCTAGGCCAAATATTTTTGGTATTAGAACAAAGTCATTAACCCTGACCACGTAGTGGTGTGGGGTATACAAATTTACGTACTTTATATATTTTTTTTCAATTGATATTAAAAGTATCCTCAAATACTAAATCATATCAAATGTAAATCATAACATCTAAGTTTGATTTTTTAAATAATTATAATATATTTTTTTCAAGCATAAAAATAGCGCTTTTCATTTCATTGTAACTTAGTGCCTATTTCTTCTAGGAAAAGTTTTATTATTATTGTAAATGTCTTTCCACATTGTTAGACAAATTAAGTTTGTTTGGATATAACTATTTGTGCCTTGTATCATTTGATATGGAATTCCTTATATATAATACATATTTCATGATTTCTAAAAAAAAGAAAAAAAGTATAACACTGGAAATACTTTTTTAAATTTTAATAGAAGTTACAGGAAAAAAATATATCATGAACCACAGCGAATTTATTTGTATCCCTTTGTTGGAGTGTGAATTATTATAAAAAATATAGAGTTACCATATTTACTAAATATTCTATTAAATAAACCATGAAAATATACATAAATAATATTAATAGGCCAGGCGATTTTTTGTGACCGATGGTTTGTTCTATCGTTTTATCCCGATTTTGGCCAAACGTTTATTATTTGAAAGGTATTTCTTTTTAGTCGTTTTGCAGATTTGCAGATTTTTTAATTTTTCCTTTATTTTGAGTAAATTGCATAAAATTATACAATGCTATGTGTGTTCATTAAATTTGTTAATGTGTTTGTAATAAAAATGAGTTTGTTTTTTGTGTTAATTGTGAATTGGCTATAATTGATTAGCATACTTTTAGGGTCTTTATGTAATGAAAAAATAAAATTTCCTAGAATTTGTTCGAGGGCTGGAATCTGCTAGTATACATACATATTTGTCATTTATTTTTAAATAATTCTTCATCTTTTGTTAAATGTAAACCTATTTTATTTGAGTATATAGCACAAAGTGTGAAATACATATAGAAAAGAGATTTATTGTGACGCCCGCATTTATTGCCAACCGAATTGTGATAAATTTTTTTTTAAACCGAATTTCTTCTTGACTACCATTACGATCCTGTTGTATTGACAGTAAATATTTTATCGCTATGGAAAATGGTAAGCTTTTATTAAATTTCTTTTTTTTTCATCTATAGAAAATACAGTTGTTAGATATTCGAATAATCTGGTTGAGGGATTTCAGTCCCACCCCCCCTGTACTTACTGCAGAATTTTTATAGAGTTAAGATCAAAGCTGTGAAAATATGTATTTAATTTACAACTGATTGTTCAAAAAATTGATCTGAGCCTTAGAAATTCTATCAGAAATTATTTTAAAACCTAATTCTTAAATTTGATTAATTCCAAATTAAATAAATTTAAATTTGACATATTTTTTTTATTCAAAAAGAATGTGTGAACAAATTTTTTTATTTTTGGAAAAATATAAATATTTTTTTTTGCTAAAAATATATTCTTTTAATTTTGCTTAACCCAATATTGGAACAAGACAACTAAAAGTGTTAAATCTGGCTGTGTCGAATCTCAATATTACACCAAATGTAGGGTAAGGCTACCACCTTAAAACTGTTGCCGATACAGAAAATTTAAATTCGAAAACTAATTAAATATTAAGTTAGTTTTGGACATTTCTATTATAATTTCTTGTTATAAAAAACAATGATCGTGTCTTCCATACAAAGAACTAATTACTACTAGCAGATTCCAGCCCTCGAAATTCGAGCGCAAATTCTGGGAAATTTTATTTTTTCATTAAATGAAGACCTTAAAAGTATGCTAATCAATTATAGCCCATTCGCAAATCAACACAAAAACCAAACTCATTTTATTACAAACACATTAACAAATTTATTAACACACACGTAGTATTTTATAATTTTATGTATGTGTTAGTAGCAACTTTGAATGCAATTTACTCAAAATAAAGGAAAAACTTTACAAATCCGTAAATCTGGTGAGCATCTAAAAAGAAATACCTTTCAAATAATATACGTTTGATCAAAATCGGGATAAAATGGTAGAACAAAACATCGGTCACAAGAAATCGCCTAGCCTATTAATATTAGAGATCTGCACAAGTACATTAGTTTTCTCTTATTAGAAAACCAATTAAATATTTTATTTAATTATAATCACCCTATATAGACTTAAAAATATTGGCGATAAAAGCGTATATACCAAACTTCATCCAAATATATATGTATTTGTATCATAGCGACATTTAGTTTGCGTACTAGAGTCGTAAGTTATAAGGGGTGTGCCTGTGTTAAATATTATTGATAGTTAAAAAGGGTGGTTTCAAAAAATTGGTACTTAACGAAATGAGTACTTTTAAAAACAGGGTACTATTTGATGTATTAAATATTGATGTATTAAATAAGGTTGCTCTTAATTTAGAATATATAAAAAATAAACTTTTCGAAAAAGAAAATAAAATGCGACATTTTTGTCAGAAAAGAAAACGGCATAAGAGTGTACTTTAAAAAAAAAAAATACTTTTTATAAATTTAAATTTTTAAGAAAGGGTACTTTTTTAAAACAAGGGTACATTTTCAAAAAAAGGGTCAAGTGAAAAAAAATTTTTTTTGATACCCTTTTAAAAAAATTCTTTTTAAGAAAAAGGGGCAATTTTTTAAAATGCGTACTATTTTTAAAAAAGGGGACTTAAAAAAGGTAATATAAAAAAATGTAATTTTTTTTAAAAGCGTATTTTTAAAAAAGGGTTTTTAAAAGGTGTGTTTTAAAAATTTAACTTTTTAAGAAAGGGTACTTTTTTAAAACAAGGGTACATTTTCAAAAAAGGGTCAAGTAAAAAAAGTTTTTTTTGATACTTAAAAAAAATTACTTTTTATAAATTTAACTTTTTAAGAAAGGGTACTTTTTTTAAAACAAGAGTACATTTTCAAAAAAGGGTCAAGTAAAAAAAGATTTTCTGATAACCTTTTAAAAAAGGGTAATTTTTAATAAAAGGGTACTTAAAAAATTCTTTTTAAGAAAAAGGGGTACTCTTTTAAAATATGTACTATTTTTACTGGTAAATTTACTGGTAAATAATTAGCTTTTAAGAAAGGGTACTTTTTTGTTAAACAAGGGTACTTTTTCAAAAAAAGGGTAAATTTAAAAAAAAATTATTTAAAAAAAAAATAATGCTTTTATAAAAAGGTACTTTTTAAAAAAGGGTACTTTAAAAATGGTACTTTTTTAAAATGTACTCTTTGAAAAAGGGGTTATTTTTAAAAATGGGTGCTTTAAAAACAGGCACTTTAAAAAGGGTACTTTAGAAAAAACATGATAAATTTTATATAAAAAACGTTACACTAGGAAAATTTTAGATGCTTTCAAGTGAACAACTTCAATTTGAGAGTTCTTCTTGCAACAAAAGCCTTCCAAAAAAGTTAACAAAAATTAATTGATTTTTATTAAAATCTTGAAATATTTGTTTATTATTAATATGTGGTAAGATGGAAAGCTCCCAATACAATTGGAAAAAAATTATGAAAATGCTTTTCTAAGAAAAGTTTTTTTTTGAATAAGTACTTACTAAAATAGGTACTTTTAAAAAAAAAAGGTACTTTAATAAATAAAAGTTCTTTTATAAATAAAAAGGTACTTTTTGCTCTTTTTTACAAAAAGGTACTTTTAAGAAACATTTTTTTTTCTTAAAATAAGTACTTTTTTAAAAAAGGTGCTTTTTTAAAAAGGTGCTTTCAAAAGAAAATGTATTTTTTAATGGTGTTTTTTTTTTAAGAAATGTACTTTTTTAAATAACGATACTGTTATAAAAAAGGTGCTTTGTACGAAACGGTACTTTTTGAAACGTTACGCTTTTTAAAGAAAGTGTGATTTTTAAGAATTGAAATTAAAAAAAATATGCTTTTTAAAAAAAGGGTACTTTCTAAAAAAAGTACTTTTTAATAAAAGTTTTTTTAAAAATATTTTTTAAAAAATATACTTAAAAAAAGTACTTTGTTTTTAGAAAGGGTACATTTTTAAAAAAAGTACTTTTTAGAGAAAAAGGAACATTTTTAAATTTTCTGTTTTTGTGAAGATAATTTTCTAAAAAGGGGTAAGTTCTTTAAAAAATTTCTTTTTAAAGAAAAGGTACCTTTTCAAAAAAGGCAATCTTTTAAACATGTACTTTTTTTAAAAATGGTACACTTTTAAAAAAGGTAGTTTTTCAAAAAATGGTATTTTTCTAAAAAAAATATACTTAAAAAAAATCATGTGAGTCCGATCGCAGGGGAGATGTGTAAACATCAAGTAAATAAAGATTTTTTATATCACTTTCTTAAAATCAAACAGAAAGCGTATCACTTATAGCAATCAACTGCAGGGGCTCTATCTTATATATTAAAAGAATTTATGAATAAATTTTGCATTCAAGATTTTTTTCAATATTTTTTTCTCTCAAACCTCTATAACTAGAGTTCTAATTAACGTAGGCTGTTGACATAGGTCTAAGAACACTCAGTGGATCAAGCTCCTTCTTTTGAGCTACTAACTGCTTATTTGTTGGGTTTGAGGAAAGTTATGCGTGTAGAATCAACTTTACTTTTACTGTACGTTAACTTATCTTGGCATATTTTGGCATTACTGTACGTTAACTTCTCTTGGCAAATTTTGGTATTATATTATAAAAATTAATATAATATAATATAATGCTCATTTTTAATTTTTAATTTTTCTTTTAATTTTTTATTTTTCATTTTTCATTTTTCATTTTATATTTTTCATTTTTCTTTTTTTATTTTTAATTTTTCATTTTTTATTTTTCATTTTTCATTTTTGGAAAAATTTTTTTTTTCATTTTTGATTTTTTATTTTTAATTTTTTATTTTTCAATTTATTATTATTATTTATTTTTAATTTTTTATATTTAATTTTTTATTTTTAAGTTTTCATTTTTCGTTTTTCGTTATTCATTTTTAATTTTAGTTTTTCATTTTTCATTTCTTATTTTTCATGTTTCATTTTTTATTATTCATTTTTTATTATTCATTTTTTATTATTCATTTTTTATTTTTAATTTTTTAGCTTTAATTTTTTATTATTAATTTTTTATTTTTTATTTTTCATTTTTCCTTTTTTTTAATGTTTTATTTTTCATTTCTTATTTTTTATTTTTAATTTTTTACTTTTTATTTTTCATTTTTTATTTTTAATTTTTATTCTTAATTTTTTATTTTTCATTTTTATTTTTTTTTCATTTTTAATTTTTCGTTTTTTATTTTTCATTTTTCATTTTTCATTTTTTATTCTTAATTTTTCGTTTTTCATTTTTTGTTTTTTATTTTTTTATTTTTTTTTTATTTTTAATTTTTAATTTTTCATTTTTCATTATTCATTTTTAATTTTTCGTTTTTCAGTTTTCATTTTTTATTTTTTATTTTTCATGTTTAATTTTTTATTTTTCATTTTTAATTTTTATTTTAAATTTTAAATTTTAAATTTTTAATTTTTAATTTTTAATTTTTAATTTTTAATTTTTAATTTTTAATTTTTAATTTTTATTTTTTAATTTTTAATTTTTAATTTTTAATTTTTAATTTTTAATTTTTAATTTTTAATTTTTAATTTTTAATTTTTAATTTTTAATTTTTAATTTTTAATTTTTAATTTTTAATTTTTAATTTTTAATTTTTAATTTTTAATTTTTAATTTTTAATTTTTAATTTTTAATTCTTAATTTTTAGTTTTTAATTTTTAATTTTTAATTTTTAATTTTTAATTTTTAATTTTTAATTTTTAATTTTTAATTTTTTATTTTTAATTTTTAATTTTTAATTTTTAATTTTTAATTTTTAATTTTTAATTTTTAATTTTTAATTTTTAATTTTTAATTTTTAATTTTTAATTTTTAATTTTTAATTTTTCATTTTTAATTTTTAATTTCTAAGTTTTTAATTTTTAATTTTAAATTTTTATTTTTTAATTTTTAATTTTTAATTTTTAATTTTTAATTTTTAATTTTAAATTTTTAATTTTTAATTTTTATTTTTTAATTTTTAATTTTTAATTCTTAATTTCTAATTTCTAATTTTTAATTTTTAATTTTTAATTTTTAATTTTTAATTTTTAATTTTTAATTTTTAATTTTTAATTTTTAATTTTTATTTTTTAATTTTTAATTTTTAATTTTTAATTTTTAATGTTAATTTGTAATTTGTAATTTTTAATTTTTAATTTTTAATTTTTAATTTTTAATTTTTAATTTTTAATTTTTAAATTTTAATTTTTAATTTTTTTTTTATTTTTCATTTTCAAACAGGTTATCATAATACATATCATATTTTTTTCACCAATACAATCACATTTGGTCTTACGACTCACATGTTACGCTAACATGTTACGCTTACATGTTAAGCTGTTTTTGAAATTTACCCCCCTGCGCGTATAGATGTTTACACATCAAAAATACAAAAAATGTACCTTAACATTTTTGGGCAAGACCCACTTATGGAAAAACCAAGCTCCGTAGCATGAAGCTCGGTATATCAAATTAAAGCTAAGACTTAGAAGAACGAAAAATGCTTTCCATCTCGGATTCGATTACAGAAACTTATATCAGAATGATTTTGTTGTTTTAAAAAATACTCGCCACGAAAATCAAGACACTTTTGCATGCACGTGAATCAATTTTTAAAGCCCATTTTTTACTCCCAACAAGGAATCCCAAAGACATGCGTGCTAATCCCATCCACCGATACTAGAGACATCAAAAAACGTTGATTTCGTAATTTATTTTTAGTGTACGTAAAAAGAAGTTTTTAGCTGGCAAGTAGGGCTGTCCGGCGATTGTTTCACACGACTCCATATCCAATTTTGTGGTATTTCTTTGGGTCAATCGACAACGACCTTTTTTGAGCTATTATCAAATAATGTAGTATCCAACGAGAAGAAATCTTTGTAAGTTCCAAATGTTTACGCATTATTAAATATAGGCAAATAATGATTGATCACATCCCTTGCAATATCAATGCTTTCTGGCTCTAAAACTGATTTTGGACGACTTTCAAAAATTTCATACTGGAGCAAATGGCGAGCACGATTGAGTTTAGGGATCAGCTAAGTGCGGTTACGATGATGCTTCACCACCAATAGCCGAAGTTAGTTGATCGAAATACTGTTATTTTGACTTCAGGAAAATTTTCACGTTTAAATCCATTTTTTTTTTTGGACAAGATGAAGGAATTTTCAGCCTGCCACAAAATTAAAGACTGAAAAATTTCATAATTTAATTTCTAAGGGACTGCCTCTTAATCAATATTAATAAATCTTCTCAAAAATCGCAAAAAGTTATCATTACACAAATCAAATTCAAAAATATTTTTTTTGTTAAAGTCTGGCAGCTTTGAACCAAATAAAATATATTAGAAAATTAAAAAAAAACAACCAAAAAACGTTACAAATGTTTGTTAGTAACATTTGTATTTTGTATGTGTGTATGTGTGTGTGTGTGTGTGTGTGTGTTTGTGTGCATAAATGTTTTAAGAGTGTTGAAATCAGTTGTGTTCTATACAATGTCAGTCCTTGTATTGCGATACATTTGACCCCACTTTTGTGAAATCCACTACCATTACATTCCATTCGTATGCTACACATGTTCCAGTAAGTGTTTGTAAGTGTGTGTATGTTTATATATATTTAGTTATTCGAATGTAATTGTGTTTGTACAAAAGTTCGCTTATATGATAAATAGCTTTCACTTAATATTTCAGTAGAGATGGCAGATGAATGGTCCGGATAAAGGTGTTTCGGGTCATTTATCAGACGTTTCGTTAGAGTAACAGTTATACAGCAGCCTACTCAGCGTGAGGAGGCAAAGCAGCTACAACTAACACAAGAGCCATACAATTTCACGTAGTTGTTTATTTATACATATCACTGAACACATTTGGATGACGACCCTAAAAACTTTACAGCCTTTGCTCGTACTTCTAGTTAGTTAATAAATTGGGTACCAGCATTCGCATTAGGTTGGCGTAATTTTGTAAGGTCACATTTGAGTTAAGATACGAGTATTTTGAAATAAGCTTAAATATAATGGAGTCAAATTGTAGGCTTCATTTGGCACCAGGGCTCCGTTCAAAGTTTTAAGCGTAAGTTTTTCAGTATTTAAGTTTAGGAATTAATATTTTTTAGGACTTTATTATTATGGCGAATCGTATGTACAAAAACGTAATTTTTAGTACTAATTTTAGGCGCATTAATATAATATCTTAATATCGACAGAATTTTAAAATAAAACTTTTGTCGAACGATAAGAAATTTAAATTTTAGTACTAAATTTTTAGTATAGTCGAATTTTTGTATAGTTCAATAGGTAAAGGCTTTATATTTGAGTAGTAAATATTTGTGTATAGTTCAGGAGGTACGGTCTTTTCATTTTAGTACTAAATATTTGCGTCAAGTTCAATACTAGAGTTTGGATATAATTATATCCAATTTTATATATTTGAGTAGAAAATTTTTGGTGGACAAAAAAATTGGATCTGCTGTTCAGTTACGAACATTTGTTTTTAGTACTCATTTTTCAGAAATAAAAATGATATGCTGTTGACCCTACTTTACTTTAAGAATCTATATTGTTTTGGGTTTAGAAACTTAATTTTATTACTTATGTCATGCTGGCTAAAACTATTATCAGTAGGATATTTAATATTTTAGTACTTAACATTAAGTAAATGTTATTTGAAGATATTTCTGTTTAAGTACTATTTTTTGTTACACCAAAATAATCCAATATTTCACCTGATTTTATTTTAACAAGATATTTTTGATGTGTAAACATCTATACGCGCAGGGGGGTAAATTTCAAAAACAGCGTAACATGTGAGTCGTAAGACAAAATGTAATTGTATTGGTGAAAAAATTATGATATTATGATAACCTGTTTGAAAATTAAAAATGAAAAATAAAAAATGAAAAAAAATTAAAAATAAAAAATGAAAGAGAAAAATAAAAAAAAAATGAAAAACTAAAAATGAAAAACGAAAAATTAAAAATGAAAAATAAAAAATGAAAAGTTAAAAATAAAAAATTAAAAATTAAAAATTAAAAATTAAAAATTAAAAATTAAAAATTAAAAATTAAAAATTAAAAATTAAAAATTAAAAATTAAAAATTAAAAATTAAAAATTAAAAATTAAAAATTAAAAGTTAAAAATTAAAAATTAAAAATTAAAAATTAAAAATTAAAAATTAAAAATTAAAAATTAAAAATTAAAAATTAAAAATTAAAAATTAAAAATTAAAAATTAAAAATTAAAAATTAAAAATTAAAAATTAAAAATTAAAAATTAAAAATTAAAAATTAAAAATTAAAAATTAAAAATTAAAAATTAAAAATTAAAAATTAAAAATTAAAAATTAAAAATTAAAAATTAAAAATTAAAAATTAAAAATTAAAAATTAAAAATTAAAAATTAAAAATTAAAAATTAAAAATTAAAAATTAAAAATTAAAAATTAAAAATTAAAAATTAAAAATTAAAAATTAAAAATTAAAAATTAAAAATTAAAAATTAAAAATTAAAAATTAAAAATTAAAAATAAAAAATTAAAAATTAAAAATTAAAAATTAAAAATTAAAAATTAAAAATTAAAAATTAAAAATTAAAAATTAAAAATTAAAAATTAAAAATTAAAAATTAAAAATTAAAAATTAAAAATTAAAAATTAAAAATTAAAAATTAAAAATTAAAAATTAAAAATTAAAAATTAAAAATTAAAAATTAAAAATAAAAAATTAAAAATGAAAAATGAAAAATAAAAAATGAAAAATAAAAAATGAAAAACGAAAAATTAAAAATGAATAATGAAAAATGAAAAATGAAAAATAAAAAATGAAAAATAAAAAAATAAAAAATGAAAAATAAAAAAATGAAAAATGAAAAATAAAAAATGAAAAATAAAAAGTGAAAAATGAATAATAAAAAATGAAAAATAATAAATTAAAAACGAAAAATAAATATTGAAAAATGAAAAATGAAAAATGAAAAATGAAAAATGAAAAATGAAAAATGAAAAATGAAAAATGAAAAATAAAAAATAAAAAATGAAAAATAAAAAATTATAAAAAAAAAATGAAAAACGAATAATTAAAAATGAAAAATAAAAATTGAAAAATGAAAAATGAAAAATAAAAAATTAAAAATTAAAAATGGAAAATGAAAAACGAATAATTGAAAATGAAAATTAAAAAATGAAAAGTAAAAAATTATAAACGAAAAATGCAAAATTAAAAATAAAAAAATGAAAAATAAAAAATTAAAAATGACAAATAAAAAATGAAAAAAAAATAAAAAATAAAAAATGAAAAACGAATATATAAAAATTAAAAATAAAAAATTAAAAATGGAAAATGAAAAATTAAAAATGAAAAATCAAAAATGAAAAACGAATAATTGAAAATTAAATATAAAAAATGAAAAACGAAATATGAAAATCTTAAAATAAAAAAAAGAAAAATAAAAAATTAAAAATGACAAATAAAAAATGAAAAAAAAAAATGAAAAACGAATAATTGAAAATGAAAAATAAAAATTAAAAATTAGAAATGGAAAATCAAAAATGAAAAATGAAAAATAAAAAATGAAAAATAAAGAATGAAAAATGGAAAATAAAAAACGAATAATTGAAAATGAAAAATTAAAAATAAAAAATGAAACATGAAAAATAAAAAATAAAAAATGAAAAATAAAAAATGAAAGATGCAAAATGAAACACGAGAAATAAAAAATAAGAAATAAAAAGCGAAAAATTAAAAATAAACCGGTTTAAATAATAAATAATAATTATTATTTTTATATTAGCGGAGTCCCTGCAGTTGACTGCCATAAATGATACATAGATGACGCTTTCTATTTGGTTTTAAAAGAGTGCCATAAAAAAATCTTTAATTGCTAGATGTTTACACATCACTCCTGTGATCGGACTCACATGATTTTATTTTAGAACTTTGCTTAAAGTCTTATTATTTGTACTTTCTATACTAAATATTGAGCACAGTCCTATTGTTAATAATGATTTTTTGTATTTACATATACAGTAGATCCTCCCAAATTCGAACTTATTTGCTGTTGAATTTCCGACTTTTTTCTAATTTCTGAACGTTTGCTCTATTGGATTTAATATATGTATGTGTGTAGATGATGAAAGAATTAGTTACATTGAAATCTAAGGCTAAACGATTTCCTGGGACGCATTTCTTGAGCTTTCCAAATATATAACTTTGGTTTCCAAATATAAACTAATTTCAATATATACAGCCGAAATATTTACGTGCGGGTAAAATTTCATACACAAAATTTCCAAAAATGTTATTAAATGTCATGTTAATAGCTTAATTATTTCCCTGTTTATTTATAGTAGCAGATCTCAGACCTCGAAATTCGAGTGCAAATTCTAGGAAATTTTATATTTTCATTTAATAAAGACCATAGAGGCATGTTAATCAATTTTAGCCAATTCACAATTCAACACTTTTGAAAAATGGTTTGTTGTCGTAATTGGTTTATGTCCTATTATTGGTGTATGTCCAGAATTAATGACAATAATTGTGTTGAATTTAAAACACAATTATTGTGAATGAAGAAAACAAACTCACAAACACATTAACAAATTTAATATACACACACATAGCATTGTATTATTTTATGTATGTGTTAGTAGCAACTTTAAATGCATTTTACTCCAAAAAGAAGTGTAAAAATTTTAAAATCTGTAAATCTGGTGGGCAGGTAAAGAGAAATACCTTTAAAATGCAACACTTATGGTCCAAATCGGTAGAAAACTGTGGAACAAATCATCGGTCACAAGAAGTCGGCTTATTTATTAATATTATAGATTTCGTTTAAACAAACTAAAAACAAATTCGGGAATTCCCGAGAGTTCAGAACAAAAAAAAAAAAAAAACGCTCACAAATCTGAAATTTAATTACAGAACGCAAATCCGAAATTCTAGTTACACAGATTCTAATTTCTGGAAATTTTAATTACTGAGATTTCGAAATTGCGAGCGTCTACTACTACTACTTTTTATCATATGGTGAAAATATCATACTATTGGACCCCATTTTATCCCAGAGCTAATTCCTAGCAAGTATATTTTTTCGTTATTATCGTGTAGCATATATCAAGATTTTAGTACTCCTTTTTTATATGTAAATGGTTATTTTAGTACTATATTTTAATATTATAATATGTATCAAAATAAATTTTAGTACTTAATATGTTAAAGCTCCTTCTAAAGTCTTATCGTTAATATTTCTTGTACTAAATATTGATCTAAGTCCAATTGTAGATCATCTTTAGTATTAATAGGCTAGGCGATTTCTTGTGACCGATGTTTTGTTCTACCGTTTTATCCCGATTTTGACCAAACATATATTATTTGAAAGGTATTTATTTTTACCCATTTGTCAGACTTAGAGATTTTTAAATTTGTTCCTTTATTTTGAGTAATTTGCATTTAAAGTTGCTACTAAAACATACATAAAATTATAAAATGCTTTGTGTGTGTTTCTTAAATTTGTTAATGTGTTTGTAATAAAAATGAGTTTGTTATTTTGTGTTGATATCTGAATTGACTATAATTGATTAGCATACTTTTAGGGTCTTTATTTAATGAAAAAATAAAATTACCTAGAATGTGCACTCGAATTTAGAGGGCAGGAATATGCTAGTTTAGTATAATTATATATATCCTAGTCCTAATTTTTTAATTACATATAAATACTCATACAAGAAATATTTTATATCTAGTACTTTTTATCATATGATGCTAATATCATACTATTGGACCCGATTTTTTTCAGATCCAATACATAGCAAGTATTTTTAGAACTAATATGAGTGATTTTATGATTAGCATTTTAATACAAAATTAAAAATATAAGTATTTTATTATCGTGATGTGCTATTAAAGTATCTTTTAGATATAAATGGTTATTTTAGTACTATATTGAAATAAAAAAATTTATTTATTTAGTCACATCGAAATATTATTATACCTATTTTAAGTCTGTTTCAAACTTTTATAAAAACAAAAATGTATTGCTTTTTAGTACTTAGTATTTTATATGAAAATTATGATCTTTTAGCACTATTTTTTTTTCTTACACATAAGCAATTATTTAACTGCTTCTATTTTGATATGCAAACGACATATTGTTTACTAATTTTTTTTTTTTTGATCCATCCAAATAAGTACAACCTTCATTCAAATGTCATATATATCAGTGTGTGTGTGTGGGTATTTGTATATCAGTGTGTGTGTGTGGGTATTTGTGAGTAGACCTGTCTGTGTACTTATGTACGGGTACCCAAAATGTAGATGATTTTGAACAGGCATTCGTTTTTCCATTTCCGGCATTAGAGTTCTAGGGTTTTGGGCAATAACACCACTGTCGATAAGGAAAATGAAAATAAAACATTTTTGGTGCCGTCTACGATTAAATACAAAATATTAAACATTCGATGGATATGAGTTATTAGGAAGTTTTAGAGGATGAGCGTTTTTGTTCCACTTCACAGGGCTGATGATGGTAGTTTCCAGCATTTTTGAGAAAAGCTAGTCGGTATATAAAATGCTGAATGCTTAACATTTAAGCGAAAAACAAAAACAGAAAAACTTTAGAACTCAGGTGTTTTTTGTATCAAGTAAATGGCCTTCATATTTAAACCAAACGAACACTAACACATCTCTCAATGGTTATAGGCTTAGCTACATTCTGATTGCAAACAGCTATGTAAGTGTGTGTGTGTGTGTGTATATGTTTGTGTGTTCTTTTTTCTTTGTTTTTATATTTCTGTACAAATTTATTTTTCATTTTGACAGGTGTGCACTTAATTACACTCATCTTTAGCTAAAGAACCATATATTTTCTTTAGTTTTTATATAAATATTATTTTCTTTTGGATTTGTTATAAATTTTTTTCTCAGTCGTTCTTCTCCTCCTTAGACTTTACCTTTTTCTCTTTTACACTATGATGAATATTGGTTGCCTATGAAACCTACAAAAATTTACCACACATATGCTTGTAGTTATGTTTATAGTTTTACTTGTTCTTCTTTTTAATTCCTTTCACCTGTTTCCTGTTTCCTCTTTCTTGTTCTTATTTTACTAACTACACTATATTTTGAATTTATATACAATTTATGTTTAAAACTCCACTTTAGTTTAATAGCTGTAGAAGCAGCAGCAGCATCATCAAACTCAATTAATTTCATATATGATGAGAAGAAATAAAAAATCCAAACTACTACATCTTAAGATTTCCTACCAAGTAGGGAAAAATAGGAAATTTGAAATTTTATATCGAATTTTCTATGGGCTAGGGGAATTCATTTGATTATGCTAAAATAAAAGAACTCGTAACTAACCCAATTAAGAGTATATTTTATTTATATATACTAGCAGAAACTCGAGTGCAATTTTTAGGCAACTTTATTTTTCAACTTAGCCAATTCTCAAACCAAAATTTTTTTGGTTTAGTATTATTGTGAATGAAGAACTCAAACTCATTAATAAACACATTAACAAATTTAATAAACACACTCATAGCATTGTTTAATTCTACGAATGTGTTAGTAGCAAATTTAAATGCAATTTACTGGAAACAAAGGCAAAAATTTCGAAATCTGTAAGTGTGGTGAACAGCTAA
>OY821519.1:20148877-20176377 GCA_963682025.1 Cordilura impudica | reverse complement strand
TTTTATTTTTTATTTGTAATTTTTCGTTTTTCATTTTTAATTTTTCATTTTTCATTTTTAATTTTTTTTTTTTTGATTTTTCAGTTATTATTTTTCATTTTTTATTTTTAATTTTTCATTTTTTAATTTTAATTTTTAATTTTTTATTTTTCATTTTTAATTTTTAATTTTTTATTTTTTATTTTTCATTTTTTATTGTTTATTTTTAATTTTTTTCTTCATTTTTCATTTTCCAATTTTTATTTTTCTTTTTTCATTTTTGATTTTTTATTTTTCAACTTTTATTTTTTATTTTTTATATTTAATTTTTTATTATTCATTTTTTATTTATCATTATTCATTTTTAATTTTTTTAATTTTTCATTTCTTATTTTTCATGTTTAATTTTTTATTTTTCATTTTTTATTTTTGATTTTTTAGCTTTAATGTTTTATTAATTTTTTATTTTTTATATTTATTTTTAATTTTTTCTTTTTATTTTTTTTTTATTATTCATTTTTTATTTTTTATTTTTCGTTTTTTATTTATTATTTTCATTTTTTATTTTTCATTTTTATTCTTAGTTTTTTATTTTTCATTTTTAATTTTTTATTTTTCATTTTTCGTTTTTCATTTTTATTTTTTATTTTTAATTTTTCATTTTTCATTTTTCATCTTTTATTTTTTATTTTTCATTTTTCGGTTTTCATTTTTCATTTTTATTTTTAATTTTTCATTTTTAGCTTTTTATTTTTCATTTTTCCTTTTTACTTTTTTTTTAATTAATATTTTTAATTTTATATTTTTTATTTTTCATTTTTTATTTTTCATTTTAATTCTTAATTTTTTATTTTTCAGTTTTAATTTTTTATTTTTCATTTTTCGTTGTTCATTTTTCATTTTTTATTTTTAATTTTTCATTTTTCTTTTTCATTTTTCATTTTTCATTTTCGTTTTTCATTTTTCATTTTTCATTTTTTATTTTTAATTTTTATTTTTTTTTTATTTTTCATTTTTAATTTTTTAGCTTTAATTTTTTATTATTTCTTTTTTTATTTTTAATTTTTCCTTTTTCCTTTCTATCTTCTTTTAATTTTTATTTTTAATTTTTCATTTTGTATTTTTCATTTTTTATTTTTCATTTTTATTCTTGATATTTTACTTTTAATTTTTTATTTTAACTTTTAATTTTTTATTTTTCATTTTTCATTTCACATTTTTCATTTTTTATTTTTCATTATTCATTATTCATTTTTAATTTTTCATTTTTCGTTTTTCATTTTTCATTTTTTATTTTTAATTTTTCACTTTTAGCTTTATATTTTTCATTTTTCATTTTTTATTTTATTTTTTTTTAATTTTTTATTATTCATTTTTCATTTTTTTATTTTTAATTTTTTATTATTCATTTTTCATTTTTTATTTTTCATTTTTCGTTTTTAATTTTTAATTTTTTATTTTTAATTTTTCATTTTTAATTTTTTATTTTTCATTTTTAGTTTTTCATTTTTCATTTTTTATTTTTCATTTTTCATTTTTGATTTTTCATTTTTCATTTTTCATTTTTTTCATTTTTTATTTTTATTTTCCATTTTTATTCTTAATTTTTTATCTTTAATTTTTTATTTTGCATTTTTCGTTTTTCATTTTTCATTTTTTATTTTTCATTTTTCGTTTTTCATTTTTCATTTTTCATTTTTCATTTTTCATTTTTTATTTTTCGTTTTAAATTTTTAATTTTTTTTTTTAATTTTTCATTTTTTTATCATTTTTCATCCTTCATTTTTTATATATCATTTTATTTTTGATTTTTAATTTTTAATTTTCAAACAGGTTATCATAATATCATAATTTTTTCACTAATACAATCACATTTTGTCTTACGACGCATCTTACGCTCAAATCTTACGCTTACATATTACGCTGTTTTTGAAATTTACCCCCCTGCGCTTATAGATGTTTGTTTACACATAAAAAAAAATATATAGAATTAATGAAGTGACTTTTCATGGAGATTGTATTGACCTTAAAGCAAAAACCTTAGAAATTTTATACAAGTAATAACTTACCTAAGCTTACGGTCCGACATTTCTCATATGCAAATATTAATATAAAACTTATTTTCATCTTTCATTTTGAAAACTGTTGGAGTTTCGGATTTTTGATTTTCATCAACTCATACATCACTAATTTGTATAGTGTTGCATTTAACCCTGTTGCTGTGCCAAAAACTTTCATCAACAACTTATCTATTTGTACTTGGTGGCGCATTTAAAGATGCAGCAACGTGGGTACATGTTTCAGTAATGAGAAAATAGAATTTGAATTGACCAACATTTTACAGGCAAAGTCTCTTAACAAAAGTAAATTATATAAATATATAAATCGACATTAGAAAGTTTATAAGCAATTATCAATTCAGCTACGTAGCTTTCATGTGGATCTCTTGAGCATATCAATGCTTTTTAGATAGATGCTCTTTTCAATTGCAGACGATGTCAGCAATTGCTCGGATTACGTGACTGTCGTTACGATTCAATATAATACACACACTGAAATATTAAAACACACGTACACACACACACACTCATATACACATACAGATTTATCGTGACTATTTCATTTTCCTGGCAATGATTGTATTTTATATATTTATGTACATACACATATATACTATATAAATGTTAATATGTACTTGTGTGTGTGTGTGTGTGTGTACGTTAATAAAGCCTTGTACAGATGTTTGTTTTCAAAAAGTAACGGGTGATTTTTTTGAGGTTAGGATTTTCATGCATTAGTATTTGACAGATCACGTGGGATTTCAGACATGGTGTCAAAGAGAAAGATGCTCAGTATGCTTTGACATTTCATCATGAATAGACTTACTAACGAGCAACGCTTGCAAATCATTGAATTTTATTACCAAAATCAGTGTTCGGTTCGAAATGTGTTTCGCGCTTTACGTCCGATTTATGGTCTACATAATCGACCAAGTGAGCAAACAATTCATGCGATTGTGACCAAGTTTCGCACTCAGTTTACTTTATTGGACATTAAACCAACCACACGAATGCGTACAGTGCGTACAGAAGAGAATATTGCGTCTGTTTCTGAGAGTGTTGCTGAAGACCGTGAAATGTCGATTCGTCGCCGTTCGCAGCAATTGGGTTTGTGTTATTCGACCACATGGAAGATTTTACGCAAAGATCTTGGTGTAAAACCGTATAAAATACAGCTCGTGCAAGAACTGAAGCCGAACGATCTGCCACAACGTCTAATTTTCAGTGAATGGGCCCTAGAAAAGTTGGCAGAAAATCCGCTTTTTTATCGACAAATTTTGTTCAGCGATGAGGCTCATTTCTGGTTGAATGGCTTCGTAAATAAGCAAAATTGCCGTATTTGGAGTGAAGAGCAACCAGAAGCCGTTCAAGAACTGCCCATGCATCCCGAAAAATGCACTGTTTGGTGTGGTTTGTACGCTGGTGGAATCATTGGACCGTATTTTTTCAAAGATGCTGTTGGACGCAACGTTACGGTGAATGGCGATCGCTATCGTTCGATGCTAACAAACTTTTTGTTGCCAAAAATGGAAGAACTGAACTTGGTTGACATGTGGTTTCAACAAGATGGCGCTACATGCCACACAGCTCGCGATTCTATGGCCATTTTGAGGGAAAACTTCGGAGAACAATTCATCTCAAGAAATGGACCGGTAAGTTGGCCACCAAGATCATGCGATTTGACGCCTTTAGACTATTTTTTGTGGGGCTACGTCAAGTCTAAAGTCTACAGAAATAAGCCAGCAACTATTCCAGCTTTGGAAGACAACATTTCCGAAGAAATTCGGGCTATTCCGGCCGAAATGCTCGAAAAAGTTGCCCAAAATTGGACTTTCCGAATGGACCACGTAAGACGCAGCCGCGGTCAACATTTAAATGAAATTATCTTCAAAAAGTAAATGTCATGGACCAATCTAACGTTTCAAATAAAGAACCGATGAGATTTTGCAAATTTTATGCGTTTTTTTTTAAAAAAAAGTTATCAAGCTCTTAAAAAATCACCCGTTATATACGCATACAAACCATTACAAATCAATAGATTTTCAATTTCCGCATCCTTACGATTTAAAATAGTGAGTGAGTGTGTATGAGTGTGTGAGTGTGTGTGGGACTTTATATTTTTTTTGTTTTTCATTCATTTTATTTTAAACACTAACAACCAATAACTAACAATATTTGTGCATGCTTGAAACCTGGCAGTTAAATTCATCGCCGATGGAATGGTTGGCTATATATTTGTACACACACACATTCATACATACATACTTTTATCCATACATAGAAGCTATTGAAGTTACAAAACAAATTGAACAAGTTGTAATAAAAAAGTCAACTATAACAAATAAAAATAAAATACACGTAAAAACTGAATTAGAAATAAATAGCTTAGAAAGACAGACAGACAAAAGTAAATGACAGATATCATAGAGTTAAGGTGGCATTTGTTTTTGTTGTTGCAATATTAATTTTTAAGCATGTGCAAAAAAAACATCAGCTATTATGCTTTCAAAATTTCGAAATTAATATTAAAGAGAGAATTTTTTTTTTAAAGAAAAGATACTTTTTTAAGAACAGAAAATAATCTTTTTAAGAAAAGGTAATTTTTTAAGAAAATATACCTTTTTAAAAGAAAAAGTACTTTCTTAAAAAAAGATATTTTTTTAAGAAAACGTTTAAGAAAAGATACTTTTTAAAATTAGTACTTTTTGAGAAAAATGTACTTTTTTAAGAATAGGTAAGTTTTTAAGAAAATATTATTTTTTTTACGAAAATATGTTTTTGTTGGAAAACATACTTTTTTTTTAAGAAAAAGGACTTTTGTAGAAAAAGGTACTTTTGTACCTTTCAGAAAACGTAGTTTTTTAAGAAATTTTAAAGAATTTTAAGAAAAAGTACCTTTTTAATAAATGGTACTTTTTTGAGAAAAGGTACTCTTATGAGAACAGTTACTTTTTAAGAAAAGGAACTTTTTGAAGAAAATGTACTTCTTGAGAAAAGGTAATTTTTTAAGAAAGGATACTTTTTTAAGAATAGGTGCTTTTTTTAAGAAAATGTACTTTTTTCGGAAGAGGTAATTTTTTTAGAAAATATGTTTTTTGGAAAATATAATTTTTTTTTCTAAGAAAAGATACCTTTTTAAGAAAAGTACTTTTTAGGAAAAAGTACTTTTGAAAGAAAAGTTGCTTTTTAGGAAAAAGCACTTCATTAAAAAAAAGTTTTTTAAGAAATGTAAATTTTTTTAAGGTAATGTTACTTTTTTAAGAAAATGTACTTTTTAAGAAGAAGCACTTCCTTAAGAAAGGGTACTTTTTTTTAATAAAAAGGTACTTATTTGAGATTAGGTATTTTTAAGAAAAGATAATTTTTAAGAAACGTAATTTTTTTGGGACAAGGTACTTTTTAAGAAAGAGAGCTTTTTTAAGTAAAGGTACTTTTTAGGAAAGGATACTTTTTTAAGAAAAGGTGCTCTTATAACGAAAAAACAGTTCTTTAAGAAAAGGTACTTTTTCAAGAAATGTTTTTTTTTGAAGAAAAGTACTTTGTAAGGAAAACTTTAATTTTTTAAGAAGAGGTACTTTTTTCGGAAAAGGTAATTTTTTGAAAAAGGTACTTTTTACGAAATGACACTTTTTTAAGTAACGGTACTTTTTTAAGAAAATTTACTTTTTTAAAGAGAGGTACGTTTATAAGGAAATGAAATGAAATGAAGTGGTACTTTTTAAAGAAATGGTACGTTTTTTAAGAAAATGTACTTATTTAAAAAAATTTATTTAAAAAAATTGTTTTTTAAGAAAAGTTGTTTTTTAAAGAAAACTTGCTTGTTATGAAAATGTCTGTTTTTAGGAAAGACAACTTTTTAAGAAAAGGTGATTTTCAAGAACAGGTACCTTTTAAGAATAGGTACTTTTTGAGAAAAAGTATTTTTTAAGAAAATGTGCTTTTTTACAAAAAATACTTTTTTGAGAAAAAGTACTTAAAAAAGAACCTTTTTAAGAAAGGCTACTTTAAAAAAGTATTTTTTTTAAAGAAAAAGTACTTTAAAAAGCACTTTTTAAGAAAACTTACTTTTTAAAAAAATGTAGTTTATGAAGTTTAAGAACACGTTCTTTTTTAAGAAAATTGCTTTTTAAAAAAGGTATTTTTAAGAAAATGTACTTTTTAAAAAAGGTATTTTTTAAGAAAATTTAATTTTTGAGAAAAGGTACTTTTTAAGAAATGGTTCTATTTTTTAAGAGAAATAACTTTTTGAAGAAAATGTATTTTTAAAGAAAACATAATTTTTTTTTGAGAAAAGGTACTTTTATGAAAAAGATAATTTTTGAGAAACAGAACCTTTCAAGAAAAAGTATTTTTTTGGGAAAAGATACTTTTAAGAAAAGGTAATTTTTAAGAATAGGTATTTTTTTTAAGAAAACATAATTTATTTAGGAAATGTTATATTTATTGGAAAATATAATTTTTTAAGAATATGTAATTTGTAAAAAAAAAATACTTTTTAAGGAAAGGTGCTATTTTAAGAAAAAAAAATTTTTTTAAACAGGTATTTTTGTAAGAAAATTTACTGTTTTAGCAAAAAGTACTTCTTCAAAAAAAGATAGTTTTTTAGAAATGTTAATTTTTTAAGAACATAAATTTTAAGAAAATTAATTTTTTAAGAAAAGGAATTTTTTAAGAAAATGCGCTCTTGAGAAAAGGTTTTTTTTTAAGAAATGGTACTTTTTTTAAGAAATCTTACTTTTTAAGAAATTGTAGTTATAAAGAAAATGCACTTTTTCAAAAAAGGTAATTTTTTAAGGAAAGGTAAGATTTTTAGAAAAAAACTTTTTTAAGAAGAGTTATTCTTTTAAGAACAAGTTCTTTTTTTTAAGAAAAGTTACTTTTTAAGAAAAGCTATTTATAAGAAAATGTACTTTTTAAAATAGGAATTTTATTAAGAAAAGGTAATTTTGTAAGATATGTAAGGTACTTTTTAAGAAATGGTTCTTTTTTTTAAAGAAAATTAACTTTTTTAAGAAAATGTACCTTCTTAAGAAAACGTACTTTTTTAAGAAAAGGGACTCCTTTGAGGATATGTACTTTTTAAGAAAAAGTAATTTTTAAGAAAAAGTAATTTTTAAGAAAAGTATTTTTAGGACAAGGTACTTTGCAAAAAATATAATTTTTTTAAGAAGGGATACTTTTTTAATAAATGGATCTTTGTAAGAATAGGTGATGCTTTAAAAAATATAATTTTTTAAGAAAAGTAACTTTTTGGGAAATTATACTTTCTTTAAGAAAAATAACTTTTTTAACAAAGGGTATTTTTTTAAGAAAAGGTACTTTTTGAAGAAAGAGTACTTATTTAAGAAAATGTACTTTTTTATGAAAGGGTATTTTTTTTTAAAAAAAGGTACTCCTCTAACGAAAAAGTACTTCTTTAAGAAACTCCTTTAATAAAAGGAAAGAAAATTTACTTTTTTAAGGAAAGGTACTTTTATAAGTAATTTTTTGCGAAATATTACTTTTTAAAGAAACGGTACTTTTGAAGAAAATGAACTTTTAAAAAAAATTAGTTTTTTAAGAAAAAGTACTTTTTAAAGAAAAGTTGCTTTTTTAGGAAAGACAACTTTTTCAAAAAAGGTGATTTTTAAGAATAGGTACATTTTAAAAAAAGGTACTTTTTAAGAAAAGGTAATTTTTAACAAGAGATACCTTTTTACAATAAGTACTTCAAAAAATACTTTTTGAAGAAACGGCACTTTTTAAGAAAATGTACTTTATAAAGAAAAGGCACTTTTTCAAAAAAGGAAAGGTAAAATTTTATAGAAAATAAACTTTTTTAGGAAAAGGTACTCTTCTAAGAACACGTTCTATTTTTTGAAAATTTACTTTTTAAGAAAATGTACTTTTAAAAAAATTACGTTTATTAAAGAACTTTTTGTTTTTTTTTTAAAGAAAACGTACTTATTTAAGAGAAGAGACTTTTTAAAGAAAATTAACTTTTTTTTTTTGAAAAATATAATTTTTTAACAAATAAAAATATAAAAATTAAAAAAAAAATAATTAAAATTTGTTTTCAAGAACGTGAAATACAGTTTTAATGTTTTCTTTTAATTTTGAAAATTGTTATGCCTATAAAAAGGACCACGGATTCAGATTCAGCATTTTCAGACTAGCGTCTCCGCTTACTTTTTGCTGTTGAACAGTGTAACGAGTGAATAAATCCTTATATTGGGAGGAAAAGAAAATATATATTGAAAATTAAAACTTTAAAATGATATAAATTTAAGCGCACTTAAAGATATTTCTTAAAAATCAATAAGTATGGACAAAAAAGGTATTGAAAAATGTATATCCGAAATAAAAAAAAAAATAGAATTTTCTATTAAACATTTATTTATTTATAGTTTACAGAATCTATAATATTAATAAGCTAGGCAATTTTTTGTGACAGATGTTTTGTTCTACCGTTTTATCCCAATTTTGACCAAACGTATATTATTTGAAAGGTATTTCTTTTAAGCCGTTTTGCAGATTTACAGATTTTTTAATTTTTTCCTTTATTTTGAATAAATTGCTTTTAAAGTGGCTACTAACACATATGTAAAATTATACAATGCAATGTGTGTGTTTATTAAATTTGTTAATGTGTTTGTAATAAAAATGAGATTGTTTTTTGTGTTGATTTGTGAATTGGCTATAATTGATTAGCATACTTTTAGGGTCTTTATTTAATGAAAAAATGAAATATCCTAGAATTTGCAATCGAATTTCGAGGGCTGGAATCTGCGAGTTAAACTAAATTTACCAATAAAAAAAAAGGAAAAAGGAACTAGAGGCCTTTATAGGTTTGAATTCTGAACTTTTTTGAGATCTCTTTTTATCATTGATTTTGAGCTGCTATTTTTATTTTTTTTTTGAATTACAATTATTTGCATGGTAGCTGATTCTCTCTATCTTTGTCTTCAAATTTGCTCAAAAAATATTATCTTAGTTGGGGAATATATGGAGCAAATTCGATTTTTTTTCCATTTAAAATTCCAATTGTAGCCATATTATTATTTTGTCCGTTAATGCTCGCTAATGACATGTTTCTCTAATTTTCTGAAGATTTGGAATACATTTTTTCATTATAAATTGGAGCACGGGCATCTAATCCTCTTTTGGAAAAGGCTGATTCACTGACACCAAGTTCACTAATGGCCCTTCACAATAACGCCTTTTCTACGAACTTTGTCTATCAAATATATTTGGATTTTTTATGTGTTTTCCGACAGTACAATACTGTTTTGACTGCCATTCGTAGCCCTGATTTCATCATCCAGCACACTGACAAAAAGCGAGAAGTTATCTTGGAAAAGTTGTAGCAACCTAGAATGTCCGTAGAGTGAAGATATTATTTTATCGTTTTATTTGTAGGACTCGAATCCCAGTTTCCACTATGGCTTATGGTTTAAGCTTTACTTTTTTTTTTGGAAAAATTTATTTTTTTTAAATGCACTTCTTTAAATCTAAATTTCAAGTTCCTACACTCGATTTATTAATATTTAGTCATATGATAATGAATTTAATATAACTAGCAGATCCCAGTCTTCGAAATTCAAGTGCAAATTCTAGAAAATTTTATTTTTTCATTTATTAAATTATTTTATAAGACCCTAACGGTATGCTAGAAATGACAATGTCATTTAAGAAAGAGGACGGTAGTAACTCTAAGAACGGCCGAGACAGGGCAGAGCTGTTACTTAAGACACACTTTCCAGGAAGTGTGGCAGATAACAACGAGCAGTCGAGTAACAGACCAACAAAACCTAGTCCGGCAAGCAGGGAAATAGCAGATGAAATTTGTTCTAGGGAGAGATTGGAATGGGCTTTAGGTACTTTTTAACCATATAAAGCCCATAGAACGGATGGTATGTTTCCTGCCTTCTTACAAATGGGCTTGAAGGAATTATTACCATTCATGATAAATATCGGGCGTAGCAGCTTGGCTTTGAGGTATATACCACAGGCATGGAGGAGGGCAAGAGTGGTGTTCATACCCAAAGTGGGGAAGAAGGACACCGCGCATCCAAAATACTTCAAACCGATAAGCCTAACATCTTTTATGCTGAAAACACTTGAAAAATCTGTAGACAACTATCTAAGATGTGGAATATTACAGCAGATACCGTTGCTTCCAAACCAACATGCGTATAGAGCGGGCAGATCAACAGAGACCGCTCTTTCTAGCCTAGTGCGAATTATTCAGAAATCAATAGATGAAAAGGAAATAGGTGTGTGTGCCTTCCTAGATATAGAAAGAGTCTTTGATAACACTTCACACGAAGTAATTGAAGAGGCATTAAACCGAAGAGGAGTAGACTCAGTGACATCAAAATGGATGTTAGACGTACTCTACACGAGATCGGTAGAAACAACAGCAGAAGGGGAGATCATAGCTGTCAACACAAAGAGAGGATGTCCACAGGGAGGAGTCCTTTCGCCCTTAATGTGGGGTCTGGTCGTGGGCGAATTACTAATGAAACTGTCGGAAGCAGGAATAGAATGTCAAGGCTACGCAGACGATATAGTCTTAATAGCAAGAGGCAAATTCGAGGAAACCCTATGCGACATTGTGCAAAGGGGGTTGAGGATTATATGTCAATGATGTAGGGCAACATGATTGAACATCAATCCGACAAAGACCACTATTGTACCATTTACAAGGAAGAGGAAACTTCCAAGATGGAGGGTAATTCAAATTCTGGGGGAAGCCATCGAACCAAAAGTGGAGGTGACATACCTGGGGATAGTACTGGACAGTAAGTTAACATGGAAGGCACATGTCGACCACATCACTGAGAAAGCCAAGCGAGCTACAATGATATGCAGAAGGGTAGCGGGTAAAATCTGGGGATGTAAACCCAGCATCTTGCACTGGATGTACTCTATGGATGTACTCCGCCCAATTGTGACCTATGGGGCTATAGCGTGGGCCAAAAGAACAGATCTGAAGTCAACTCAAATGGAGTTATGTAAAATTCAAAGATTAGCGTGCACTGGGATAACGGGTGCAATGAGGACGTATCCAACAGCATCACTGGAAGCACTATTGGACCTACGCTCACCACATATAGTGGTGCAAAGGAAAGCCCTGGCAACGGCAATCAGGATCAGGGTGGACAAACCTATAACCAGGCTTTATGAAGGGCAATGGAACCGAATAAGTCAAGTTAATGATTACTCCCTCCTAGATTGCCCCATGAACAGGGTCGAGAAGAAATATAACTTCAGGAAGTACTTTGTTACAAAACTTAGAAATAAGAGAGAATGGAGTGATTTGAGCACAGCATATTCTCCAAGACAAGATACAATCAAATGGTACACAAATGGGTCAAAAACCGAAAGTGACACAGGGGCGGGAGTTTTCGGGCCTAAAACCAAATACTTTAAATCATTGGGAATATACGCAAGTATTATCCAAGCAGAAATTTATGCCATCGATAGATGTGCACAAATCAACTTGAATAGGAAGCACAAAAGACGGGACATAACCATACTATCAGATAGTCAAGCTGCTATTCGAGCACTAAGCTCCTATGAAGTAGACTCCAAGTTAGTATGGGACTGCCTGCGGACACAAAATGAGCTAGGTAAACACAACAAGGTTTACCTTTGTTGGGTCCCGCGACATATTATGATTCAAGGTAATGAGAAAGCTGATGAACTTGCCAGAAGGGGAGCTTACACAAAATTAATAGGGTCGGAACCGTTTTGTGGAATGGGAAAAGGAGTATGGGAAGGCGTACTCAGGGAACATGAGAATTATGTTAGATGGGAACTTTTCTCGAGCCACTTGGGCTTAAGGCAATCCAAACTCTTGTTGGGTATCGAAGAAGGGAATTAGAATACTAACCGGGATTTTATCTGGTCACTGCAGGCTCAGGGAACATATGAGCAAGTTGGGAATTGTAGCAAACACTATGTGCGGATTCTGTGATAAGGAAGCCGAATCATCAGAGCATATACATACTTGGGAACTGTGGAGCGCTAATGCACAAAAGGAAACAGCGTCTGGGTTCCTTCCAGATACTAGGTAGCGACACAAAACTACTAGAACCAACTAACATCCTTGAATTCCTGAGCGCTTCAGGGTTGTATGAGATTTTATAGGGACAACCTATTAGCAGAGGGCAGTACAATAGATCACTGGTCGCAGTACTTCAAATACCTCTTTATAAAATACAATACAATACAACGGTATGCTAATCAATTTTAGCCAATTCACAATTCAACACTTTTTATTGTAAAGGGTTTTTCAATAAGAGCGCTACAAAAGTTTTTTTAAATAAAACAAAAACGGTTTTGGATGTCAATGAAATTCTTTATTCCTATGTATGGAAATCGATCTCTTTTGCATGTCAACCATGGGCACGCTTGCAGAAGTCCAGACGCTGATCCTAATTTTCGACGGTTTTCAAGCATAAATCGGCCGATACTGCTGCAATTTCACGTTCGATATTCGTATGAAGTTCTTCAATCGTCGCTGGCTTGTTGTCATAGACTATAGACTTGACGTAGCCCCACAGGAAATAGACCAACGGCGTCAAATTGCACGACCGAGGCGGCCAATCGACTGGACCATTTCGTGAGATAACACGTTCTCCAAACTTAGTTTCCAATAAATTGATTGTGACATTCGCTGTGTGGCTTGTGGCGCCGTCCTAGTGGAACCACATGTCCTCCAAGTCCATATCATCCAATTGGGGCCAAAAATATTTAATTATCATTGAACGGTAGCGATTCCCATGCACAGTAACGTGCCGGTCTTGATCATCACGGAAGAAGTACGGCCCAATGATGCCGCCGGCCCATAAACCGCACCAAACCGTAATTTTTTCAGGATGCAATGATGACTCATGGAGTACGTGTGGATTGCTATCTGACCAATAACGCATATTTTGTTTATTGACGAAGCCATTCAGCCAGAAATGAGCCTCATCGCTGAAGATGATTTTCCGATGAAAATCCGAATCATTTTCAAGTTGTTGCTCAGCCCAATTCACGAACATACGGCGCTTCTGGTGGTCAAGCGGCTTCAGTTCTTGCGTCAATTTGATCTTGTAATGATGTAGGCCAAGATATTTTCGCAAAATTCGCTACAACGACGTCACAGAGATGCCCAATGCTTGAGAACGACGTGTGAGAGACACATTTGGGCTTTCTTTAATTGAAGCCTCAGCGGCAGCAATATTCTCGACACTACGGGCACTTCTTTGTCTCACTGGTACGGGAACATTTTGTACTGAGCCTGTGAATTCAAATTTTTCCACTAGACGCCCAATTGTTGATCTGCTAGGACGATTATGACGACCATAAATTGGACGTAGCGCTCTTAACGTTGAGGCCACTGACTCCGAATTTCGGTAGTAAATTTTAATAATTTCGACTCGTTGTTGGCACGTATATCTTTCCATTCATGAAATGGTAAGCCTTACTGAAGAGAAATGTCAAAAGAGCGGCAAGAAATATGGCGTCGTTTGCTGTCCCTGTCTTTCTACTTTTGTAGCGTCCCTGTAGAAAAACACTTTATTAGCAGAGGGCTGTACAATAGATCACTAGTCGCAGTACTTCAAATATGCTAATCAATTTTAGCCAACTCATAATTCAACACTTTTCATTGTCGTTATTGGTTTATGTCCAAAATTATTTTTCAATTCAACACAGGGCTTTTTGCAAACACATTAAATTAAATTTAATTAATACACACACAGCATTGTATAATTTTATGTATGTGTTAGTAGCATCTTTAAATGCATTTTATTCCAAAAAAAAATATAAAAACGTAAAAATCTGTAAATCTGGTGGACAACTAAGAAGAAATACCTTTCAAGTGAGGGATGCTTGATCAATATAGAACTTAAACTGACAAACATACATCGGTCACAAGAACTCGCCTTGCTTATTAATATTATAGATTTGCTTATCAGTGAGTCAGTCAATGAACATGTGATAAGTGTAGCTATATATAATATATATATATATATATAAATAAGCATTGTTCGATTTTCCGAAAATGTAAAATTCGGAAAATAAACAATATTGATTTTAAAAATATTAGCTGCATTTTTAGATCTTTGTATATCGGAAAATTCCCTCAATGGGACTAGAAGAAGCAACTGCTGAAACTTTTATTCATTCACGATGTTTTCAAATAGTGACATGGAGTGATTAAACACAACTCAGAAAATCAGTATTTCGGATTTCTAATTTAAATAAAACAGGGAATAAATTAAAAATTTTTCATAGTGCTTTATCTATATTTCAAATCCCTTGGTGTTAGTACACATTCCTGGAATCGCCAGACATATAACTGTAAAGTAGGAGCCAAATCATAAAAATTACATTCATTAGTTCTCAAATTCCTCAAATTACTGCCAGCCTAATATAAATACTTAGTAATGCCTTTTGCCAATACCTCAACGTCTGTGATTATTTGTTTGCATCCAGGACACATACCACCTTAACGTTGCACATGTATTTCAATCAGCCATTTTACAGTGCTCTAAGATATGAAATGCTGTAGTAGTACATCAACATCTGTGTTTCTAAATTCTTTTTGTCCTTAGATCCTTTGGTATCAACAAGTTTTTCTTTTACCTTACCTGAATGTATGTAGTGAAATATTAAACAAACCCTTTAATACCTTTAAAGTGTCGCAGATTAAATGTAATTTGTTATAGACTGGTGCTTTTTGAAAATAAAAAAGTTGCCTGGTATGCTGTCTGTCTATAAAATGAGTATAATGTAGAAAGTCGTGTATTTTCTTATTTTCTTTTTTTTATTTTTACTAAAATTTATATTAAGGTAAGAAGAAATAAGTCAATAAATTGTGAACTTTTTTTTTGCCTTAATCTAAATTGTTGAAAAGGCGTTTTAGGTTTAGAGCTTATAGTTTAATAAACTTGTCCCTTTTGAGAAAACAACTTTGTTGGTTTGTCTGCCACAAGTTCAAAGTATACTTTTGGTTAGTCTGCAATTGATGTATATGCAGTCTTGTCATGAATGCAACAATTAAAATGCATATAAATTGACTAATAGGACTTATGACTATTTTTTGCATACGCATTTAAAGAAATAAAATAAATGCTATTCTAGGGATCCAGATATAACAGAAAGTTTGATCATCAATGGGCTTTCCAAAAAATCGAAAATGTCTTCTCTTCTCTTCTTCTGTTGCGACACCTTTCCCAAAATAACTCTCGCTTTTTGTCAGTGTGATGGATGACAAGATCAAGGCTATGAATGGCAGTTAAAGCAGTATTATTTTGTCGGGAAACACACAACAAATACAAATATATTTGAAAGACTAAGTTCGTAGGAAAGGTTTTTGGGAAAATTTTAAGCGAAAGAAAGAGATAGAAAGAAACGGTTAAATGATAAAAAAAATGTTAAATGTTTAATAAAAAATACATAAAATAATAATACAATAAATTCGAAAATAAGCTCCGAATACAAGCCGATATTGGTTTTTTTTTATTTTTTAGTCTTTCTCTTTAAGCTGAAAATAAAAAAAGTTTAATAGCAAATGCTTCTTCTTGATTGTAGATTACATTTCAATATTTAAATATTTTTGATGTGTAAACATCTATACGCACAGGGGGGGGGGGGTAAACTTATATTTCACAATACAATCACAAAAACAGCGTAACATGTGAGCCGTTAGACAAAATCGGTGTGATTTATGATTCTATTGGTGAAAAATTATGATATGTAATAATAACCTGTTTGAAAAAAAAGGAAAATAAAAATGAAAAAAAAAAAAATAAATAAAATAAAAATGAAAAATAAAAAAAAAAAATGAAAAACAAAAAATGAAGAATAAAAAATGAAAAACGAAATTTAAAAATGAAAAATTAAAATAAAAAATGAAAAATTTAAAATAAAAAATAAAAAATGAAAAATAAAAAATGAAAAACGAAATTTAAAAATGAAAAATAAAACATGGAAAATGAAAAATTAAAAATAAAAAATGAAAAACAAAAAATTAAAAATAAAAAAAGAAAAATGAAAAATAAAAAATGAAAAACGAAACTTAAAAATGAAAAATAAAAAATTAAAAACGAAAAATTAAAAACGAGATTTGAAAATGAAAAATTAAAAACTAAAAACAAAAAATGAAAAATAAAAAATGAAAAATTAAAATTAAAAACAAAAAATGAAAAATAAAAAATTAAAAACCAAAAACCAAAAATGAAAAATAAAAATTAAAAAATAAAAAATTAAATATGAAAAATGAAAATTGAAAATTAAAAATTAAACCATTAAAAAATTAAAAATGAAAAATTAAAAATCAAAAACCAAAAATGAAAAATGAAAAATGAAAAATAAAAAATGAAAAATGAAAAATTAAAAATGAAAAATAAAAAATGAAACACAAAAATAAAAAATTAAAAATGCAAAATAAACAAGTAAGAAAATTATAGTCGGTCCAGACCGATTATACGATATCCTATACCATGGTTTAGACCCTACCTCTTCGGTCCAACTAATTGGATATAGAAAATAAGCAGAAACCAAATTTGAGTGTCATTGTTATTCATTTTTTTTTGGCTGCAGATATGAAAAAGTTCATATCGGATGCTATATTTATATGGGGCCTAGGTCAAAAAATGTACCGATCCTGACCATCTTTGGTAAAGTCACTTACATTTTGAAAAAATATACACAAACCAAATTTTAGAAACATCTGTGCAATATTTTTGTTGTTTTATAAATTTAAGTGAAGATCGGGAAGCAGCTCTATATGAGGCCCATGACTATGAATTGTCCCATAGGGATTATTTTTGGACTACTGATTAGTGGATACAGTAAACACATACAAACCCAATTTGACTAAGATCTATGTGATAGTTTGGATCTTATGGCAATTTATGCCGATTTCATAGGGGTTATTTGTATGGGGACCAGGTCTCAACATGGACCGAATTCCACCAATTTCAACAACGTTCATCCTATAGCCGATAAAAGCTTACATACCAAATTTCATCTTCATATATGCATATTTGCGACCTGTAGTTTGATTACAAAGTTTAGACGGACGGGCGGACGAAAAATAAAAAATGAAATATTAAAAATAAGAAATGAAAAATGAAGAATAAAAAAATAATGAAAAATAAAAAATTCAAAATAAAAAATAAAAAATAAAAATGAAACATGAAAAATATAAAATTTAAAATGAAAAATGAAATATAAAAAATGAAAAGCGAAATTAAAAATGAAAAATAATGAAAAATAAAAAATTCAAAATAAAAAATAAAAAATAAAAATGAAACATGAAAAATATAAAATTAAAAATGAAAAATGAAATATAAAAAATGAAAAGCGAAATTAAAAATGAAAAATAAAAATTGAAAAATAAAGAGTTAAAAACCAAAAACCAAAAATGAAAAATAAAAAATAAAAAATGAAAACTGAAAAATAAAAAATGAAACACGAAAAATAAAATATTAAATGAAATATAAAAAATGAAAAATAAAGAATTAAAACCCAAAAAACAAAAATGAAAAACAAAAAATAAAAAATGAAAAATGAAAACTGAAAAATAAAAAATGAAACACGAAAAATAAAAAATTAAAAATGCAAAATATATAAGTAAGAAAATTAAGGTCGGCCTAGACCGACTATACGATACCCTATACCATGGTTTAGAGATTCTATCTCTTCGGTCCAACTAAGTGGATATATAAACTAAGCATTTAGAAAATTTGAGTTGCATTGTTTTTAATTTTGTTGGCTGCAGATATGAAAAAGTTCATATCGGATGCTATATTTATATGGGGCCTAGGTCAAAAAATGTACCGATCCTGACCATCTTTGGTAAAGTCATTTATATTTTGAAAAAATATACACAAACCAAATTTGAGAAAAATCTGTGCAATATTTTTGTTGTTTTATAAATTTAAGTGAAGATCGGGAAGCAGCTCTATATGGGGCCCATGACTAAGAATTGTCCCATATGGATTATTTTTGGACTACTGATTAGTGGATACAGTAAACACATACAAACCCAATTTGACTAAGATCTATGTGATAGTTTGGATCTTATGGCAATTTATGCCGATTTCATAGGGGTCATTTGTATGGGGACCAGGTCTCAACATGGACCGAATTCCACCGATTTCAACAGCGTTCATCCTATGGCCGATAAAAGCTTACATACCAAATTTCATCTTCATATATGAATACTTGCCACCTGTAGTTTGAGTACAAAGTTTACATGGACACACAGACGGACGGACGGACGAAAAATAAAAAAATAAAAAATGAAAAATGAAAAACGAAAAATCAAAAACAAAAATTGAAAAATAAAAATAAAAATGAAAAACGCAAAATAAAAACGAAAAACGAAAAATAAAAATGAAAAATAAAAAATAAAAATGAAAACGAAAAATAAAAAATGAAAAATTAAAAATAAAAAAATGGAAAATAAAAATGAAAAATAAAGATGAAAATGAAAAATAAAAAACAAAAAATAAAAATGAAACGAAAAATAAAAAATAAAATATTAAAAATTAAAAATTAAAAATTAAAAATTAAAAATTAATAATACAAAATAAAAAATAAAAAATAAAAAAAAATAAAAAATTAAAAACGAAAAATGAAAAATGAAAATGAAAAAAAAAAAAAAAATGAAAACTAAAAAAAAAAATATTAAAAATAAAAATTAAAAATATAAAATGAAAATGAAAAATAAAAATAAATTAAAAATGAAAAATAAAAATGAAAAATAACGAAAAAAAAAAATTAAAAATTTAAAATAGAAAATGAAAATGAACAATAAAAATGAAAAATAGAAAATGAAAATGAAAATTAAAAATGAACAATAAAAAATGAAAAATAACAAATTAAAAATAATAAACGAAAAATAAAAAATAAAAAATGAAAAAAGATAAACGAAAATGAAAAATGAAAATTAAAAAATGAAAAATAAAGAACGAAAAATGAAAAATATAAAATTAGAAATAACAAATGAAAAAGGAAAAATGAAAAACGAAAAATTAGAAATGAAAAATGAAAAATAAAAAATGAAAAATGGGAAATAAAAAATGAAAAATAAAAAATGAAAAATAAAAAATTAAAAATTAAAAAGAAAAATAAAAAATGAAAACTGAAAAATGAAAAACGAAAAATGAAGAAATAAAAAATTAAAAATAGAAAATAAAAATAAAAATAAAATATAAAAAATGAAAAATGAAAATGAAAATTAAAAAAAAAAAATTAAAACTAAAAAATAAATTATTAAAAATAAAAATTAAAAATATAAAATGAAAAATAAAAATAAATTAAAAATGAAAAATAAAAATGAAAAACAATGAAAAAAAAATGAAAAATTTATATAGAAAATGAAAATGAAAAATGAACAATAAAAATGAAAAATAGAAAATGAAAATGAAAATTAAAAATGAACAATAAAAAATTAAAAATAAAAAATGAAAAATAATAAATGAAAAATAAAAAATAAAAAATGAAAAAACAAAAACGAAAATGAAAAATTAAAATTAAAAAATTAAAAATGAAAAATAAAGAACGAAAAATGAAAAATATAAAATTAGAAATAAGAAATGAAAAAGGAAAAATGAAAAACGAAAAATTAGAAATGAAAAATGAAAAATAAAAAATGAAAAATGGGAAATAAAAAATGAAAAATAAAAAATGAAAAATGAAAAATAAAAAACTAAAAAGAAAAATAAAAAATTAAAAATAAAAAATGAAAAATAAAAACTGAAAAATTAGAAACGAAAAATGAAGAAATAAAAAATTAAAAATATATGACGCTTTCTGTTTGATTTTCAAAAAGTGCCATAAAAAATCTTTAATTACTAGATGCTTATACATCTCCCTTGGGATCGAACTCACATGAATTTTTTTGATATATCTTTCAATTTTCTTAAAATTTATCAAATTAAACTTTTAATTTTCAATATATGTTTTTTGCTCTGCGCAATATATGGTTTCATTCACTTATTACACTGTTAAACAACCAAAGATGGGAAGGGATGCGAGCCTGAAACCGCTGAATCTGAATCCGTGGTCCGTTTTGTTCTGTTAAATGTGAAATTTTTGAATAGTCACAAAAAAATATTTAAAATTAAAGGAAAGCATAAATATTGCAGTTCATAATTTTTTAATCTATTTTTCGTCAATTTTTTTTTTTTTTTTTTAATAAATAATTTTTTTATTAAAATATTTTTTTTAATAAAATATTTTTTATACCAGTGTGGAGAGGGCATATATAAATTTGTCATTCCCCGTAATATATATATATTCTTTATGCTTTTAACGGAGTTGATATAGCTATGTCCGTCTGTCAGCCTGTGGAAATCACCACCATGCCCTCAATCGGGTAGGCGGACTGCTACCTTTTGGCGAGAATAGTTCTTTGACATGCTGAGCAAGCTGTTATTTAATATCATCGGAGTCTAGTGGACAGGTCCCGAGATATCAATGAAAGTGTAAAAAACTGTGTTGGAAAAATATGAATTTTTATGTTGTTATTGTTATTGTTGTTATTCTAGATGCTGTAATTTGGGTGTCTTCGCCGTAATTGTTATTACTATTGTGGTTGTTGTGTTTATAGCATTTGCTTAATCAGTGTGTTCATATCGCTATACTCCACGTGTCATCTACTTTAGACTAGTATTGTCACATTTTTTTAACATTATACCGAAATAAATATAAAGAAATTACCAGTATAAAAAAATACCTTTATTAAAAATTAAACTATTAATAGATTTTCATAAAAATAAAAATTAATCAAAATAATTTGCATATTGCAAGCTTTTTCATTTAAAAATATTTCCATTTTGTATATAATGATTGAGTTAGAAATTCATCAAGCTCAAGATCAAATGTTCTTACTTTAATTAAAGCAAAAAACATTGCCACATTTTTGCTACGTTTTTGATAATTTTGTATGTTATTCATAAAATTTTTGTTGAAAAAGTTTCAGATTAGAAACATGAAGCATCATAATTATATTTCCGGTTATATACTGTTAAGGGTTGTGCTTTTATATTTATCAGATTCTAACATTTTTCGTAGGGATCATCGCAAATCTAACAAAGCTCATGAAAAGATCATAGAATATTATTTCCCATAGACTTGAAAAAAAAAATTCACTGCGTCTGGCAAACCTTGCTTTAAAAGGAATACACATATCGTGATATAAAATACAAAAAATTCAAAATCTACTTTTTGAGGGATTATGGTGAACCGCCTCTTCAGCAGCCTCTTGAGCAGCCTCTTCAAAACTTTAATTGTTGTTAGTTGCATAGTGTATATTTTGCCGGCCTTTTCCGAATATGATTTATATATCAGTAGAAAGCCCCTAAATAAAACGCCGAAAATTCCAACAGAATATAGATTATTAAAAGGAAATTTTATATAAAAATTATTTTTGAAATAAAAAAATTATTAAAAAACTTTTAATAATTTTTTTAAATTATTAAAAAAAATTTAAACTAAAAAATAAAAAATAGAGATTTTTTTATATATGAGCTCATTTTTTAATACATTTTTTTTATTTTTTATCTTATATTTCTTTTTATTTTTTTTCATATTTTTTAAAAGAGTTTTCATGTTTTAGTTAAAAAAAATTTGTTTATTTAATTTTTTATAATTAATATTTTATAAATATATTTCAATGAAAACTCCCTAAAAAACCCCGAAAAGTTTAACAAAATACAAAAAATAAATAAATAAATAAAAATTTATTAAATATTATTTAAAAAAAGTTATTAAAAAATTTTATAAATTTTATAATAATATTGGTCACGAAATAAATCTTAATAAATTTTATAATCATTTTTTTACTTTTTCAAAATGTTCAATTTAAAAAATAATAAATATTATTTTTTTTAAATATGTATGAGCTTTTTAAAAAAATTATTTTTATTTTTTAACTTATATATTTTTTATAATTATTTCCTTTTTAATATTTTAAATAAAAATTTTAACTTATTTTTACTTTATTTATTTATTTTTTTAATAATTAATATTTTGGTGACTTTTTTCGACTTTTATTTTATTTTGGGGATTTGATAAATATATAAATAACTCCCCAGATGTATTATATTTCAGTAGAAAACTGTTCAAAATCGCCGAAAAATTCACAAAAATATAACTTTGAAAAATTTATGCATAAATTGTTTCGAAAAAAATTTATTAAAGACACAAAAAAGTCTATAAATGAACTAATTAAAAAAAAAAGATTGAAAAGATATTAAATGGGGTTTGAAAGTTGAAATTAAAAAAAGTTTTAAGATTTGAGCGCCTATTCATTTTTTAATTTTCTGCTTATACTTTTTTTGTCAAAAAAATATTTTTTTTTATAAATTATTTTCTAGTAAATATTAAAAAATTTCAGACTAACAAATTAGAAAAAAAACAGAATTTTTTTTTTAAATATGAACTCCTTTTTAATACATTTTTTGATTTTTTAACTTATATATTTATATATACTATAAAAATAGATGTATGTTTGTGTGTATGTACACCACTGGACCGATCGTCTTGAAATTTCTACAGTAGCTAACTGCCTATCCGGAAGGAAAAATGGGCTATATTTTTTGGATTTTTAAAATGGGCGTGGCAGCTCCCATATCTTTGTTTAACATATAATATCTGGAGTACTATGCATATGAACATAATAAACTAATTTGAAGAGTTGCGAAAAATTGGGCGAGATTGGGCCAATGGGCGTAGCACCCACCATACCAAGTAAATAATTAATGTTACATTTCTAGAATACTTTAATAGATGAAGTCGTGGGAGTTAGTGTGAGTTCATTAGTTATCAACGCTAGTACTCGGAAAAAATGAGCGAGATCAAATCAGTGGGCGTGGCACCTTCTACACATGATAAACATCTAGAATACTGTGATGGCCAGAGTCTTGAAACTTTCTGCACGTCAATTGGTTGCTTATGTAAGCAGTGGTACCAAAAATGGGCGGGATGAGATTAGTGGGCGTGGTACCACCCATACAAAAAAAATTATCTGGAGTATTATAAACCCGACAGCCTTGAAACTAGGTGTGAGTTCATGAGTGATGAGTGAGAGAAGTTACGTGAAAAATAGTCGGGATCAAATTAGTGGGCGTGGCACCTCTCATACATGGTAAATACATATCATCATATATTTACAGTTCTATGGCAAAACAACGTTTGCCGGATCAGCTTGTAATTAATATTTTAATATAATCTATAATATTAATAGGCTAGGCGATTTCTTGTGACCGATGTTTTGTTCTACCGTTTTATACCGATTTTTACGAAACGTATATTATTTGAAAGGTATTTCTTTTTAGGCGTTTTGGAGATTTACAAATTTTTTAATTTTTTCATTTATTTTGAGTAAAGTGCGTTTTAAGTTGCTTGTATGTGTTACATACATAAAATCATACATATGCTATGTGTGTTTTACTAAATTTGTTAAAGTGTTTTTTAATGAGTTTGTTATCTTCATTCACAATAATAATAAACCATAAGTGTTAGTTTGTGAATTAGCTAAGTTGAAAAATAAAGTTGCCTAGAAATTGCGCTCGAATTTCGAGCGCTGGAATCTGCTAGTATATAGAAATCCTGTAAAAAGTACCAAAAAGTTTTACAAAATGTAAATTAATAATAAAAAAAAATATTTTAAAACAAAAAAATTATTAAAAAATTTCATAAATTTTTTCTAAATTATTAAAAACTAATAAAGCTAAGAAATAAAAAAAAATATTATTATATTTTTATATAAGTTTTTTTAATATTTTATTTTTGTAGCTATATTTCTTCTAATTATTCTTTTTTTTAAATATATTACATAAAATTGTTAATTTATTTTTATTTGAAATAATTTTTATTTATTTATTTTTTAATAATTAATATTTTGGTGATTTTTTTTTCCCGATTTTTGTATTTTGGGGGTTTCTTGCTCAAATATGATAAACATGTAAATAGCTCCCCAGATTTGTAATACTTCAGTAGACAACTCGAAAGAAATGCCGAAAAAGTCGTCAAAATATAATTATAAAAAAAAATTATATACAAATTATTTTGAAAGAAAAAATTATTAAAAAAAAACGAAAACAAAGTTTATTTTGAAAGAAAATTTTGAAAGTTGAAAATAAAAAAAAAAATTTTAAATTTTGAATGTTTTTTAACTTATATTTTTTATTTCTAGGTAAAAAATAATTTTTTTATAATTTTATTTATAAATAGTTTTTGTAATATCTTTAAATAAAATTTTTTTTAATTTTCTTTGTACTTTTTTTGTAGTTTTTTTTTTATAAAATAATATTTATTTAATTATTTTGTTTAATAATTATTTTTAACGATTTTCCGCTAAAATTTTGAACATATGTGAAATATACTCCAGGTTTATTATATTTTAGTAACAAAGGCCCCCACCCTACAAAGAAAAAAAAAAAAAAGAAATTAAAAAATTGACGCAATATTCACAAAAAAATCAATTATTAAAAAAATGTTTAAAAATTAAAAAAAAAAAACTATTAAATTATTACTGAAAAAACAAATTTTGTTTTAAATTATTTAAAAAAAATTTTTAAATAATAATCTTATATATTAAAATAATTTATGAATAAACTTTGCATTCAAAATGTTTTTCAATATTTTTCTTCACTCAATATTTTTCTAATTAACGTAGGCTGTTGACATGGGTCTAAGAACACTCAGTGGATCAAGGTCCTTCGTTTGAGCTTTTAACTGCTTAAATTCGTTGGGTTTGAAGAAAGTTAGGCGTGGAGAATCAACTTTACTTTTACTGTACGTTAACTTATCTTTTCGTATTTTGGCATTACTGTACGTTAACTTCTCTTGGCAAATTCGTTGGGTTTTTAGGAAAGTTATGCGTGGACAATCAACTTTACTTTTACTGTACGTTAACTTCTCTTGGCATATTTTGGCATTGCTGTACGTTAACTTTTCTTGGCAAATTCGTTGGGTTTGAAGAAAGTTAGGCGTGGAGAATCAACTTTACTTTTACTGTACGTTAACTTATCTTGGCATATTTTGGCATTACTGTACGTTAACTTCTCTTGGCAAATTCGTTGTGTTTGAGGAAAGTTATGCGTGGACAATCAACCTTACTTTTACTGTACGTTAACTTATCTTGGCATATTTTGGCATTACTGTACGTTAACTTTTCTTGGCAAATTTTGGTATTATATTATAAAAATTAATATAATATAATATAATGCTGCGGAGCAGCAGGGGTCCTCTAGTAATAATTAAAAATAATTTTATTTTTAAATATGAGCTGCTTTTTTAATTATTATTTTTTTGATGATTGAATTAGTTATTTAATTTTTTTTTCATATTTGTAAAAATAGAAAATAATAAATTAATTTTTTTCAATTTTTAAAATTTTTTATATCATTTTATGTCGTGTCCTCTCTGCTTCTTTCCAAAAGTGTTCATTGGTAGATTAGGGTTTGAACTCAGCCCTACATTAATTCTTTTGCCAATATCTTTTATTCGTGTATAAATTTAGTAAATTTAAAATTTTGTTTTAATTTTTTAGATTTCTGGATATCAATTTCACATGTCCAATTTCCACTTCCACTTGAATATTGTGAATATATGAAATTTATTTCCTTTAGTAACTATATTGCCATCTATGGCAATGGTTGAAAATCTCTTTCAGATATTTTAAAAATCCTTTCTAGCCTTTTTTTAAATTATGGCCCGTGATTAATTTATTGCCATTCCGAAACCATTTTGTATTTTTATTTTGCTGAACAAAACATTAAATCAAAATATATTTTTGCATTCGTTGTTCGGTGAGTGTTTGTGTGAGTTTGTTTGAATTTTCATTTCCTGCCGTTAAAATGCCATACCTGGGCTAAAATCTTAATTTTACGCACTCTAACCATCTTGAGGTTACCACCTGATGTTCAAGTCGAGGTGTTTTTTTTTTTTACAACGAACACAGCGAAAATGAAATAAATACCAGAAAAAGGGGGGCGCAACCAGACGTTACACCATTTAATTATAATTTTAATCACTACAACAGCTATTACTGCTGTTGCTGTTGCTCTGGATGTTGCTGTCACACCAACAAACTAACTAAGGGACTGAACTAAACCAACGAACATAACTGGCAAAGACATCAATTTTAAATCAAGTTTTACACATACACATAATAAATTTGAATATGGCAACGTTGATTGAGTGGATTGGGGTGGGTGGAGTTGGTAAGTGGAAGGTAACGGGAATGATGGCGATTGTTTAGTTAAATATAAGTACTACGGAAGTTAAGACTGAATGAACATTGAATGACACGACCATGTCGTACAATCACTTTAATTTTACTTCGTCAGATTTCCGTTGGCGACAGATGTTAGATTTTCCTATTATGAGTATTTTTAGACCTCCAACTAAACAGACATTTGAATATTAAGGAGAGATTTATTTATGCAGGAAAAAAACTAAAAACCTTGCTGAAAGTGCCCTACCATGTTCACAAATGTATTTTGAGTCACTAAGAATTTAATTTAATTTCATTTAATTTAAAAATTTTAGTTTTCTGCCAGTTTTTTTTATTGAAATTTTTCAGAAAAATAAACTTCCCCCTAATAAAAACTCACTTTTTTCAAGCAGGTTGTTATGATGTTATGATTTTATGTTTTAAATTCTTTTTCTTTACTTGTGTACATTTTAGTTTTTATTATTTTTGGACTAATCCGTGCAGACAACCTTCATTTCCTATAATTTTTTTTTATTCCGACTCTTTTAAGTTAAATGTTCAAAATTAAATCTTAATCAATTTTACTAAGTTTCAGGTAGAGGCAAAAAAAAAATTCATCATCTTTTTTTTATAAGGGAAAATTAAATTAAAAGCTGGCTTAAAGCTATAAATTTAATGTTTTTTTTTTCAAAAATGTTCTTCAAATAAAAATTAATCCGATACATACGATAAGAGCTAAACAACTTTTAAAATTGCCAACTTGCACAGTTAAGTTGATGACATGTTGTTATTTTTAATTCCATAATTATTCATGCTGTTCATATTTTACATGTGTGCGAAATTGTATCGAAATTAAGGGGAAAGCCGGTCGAACAAAAAAAAAAAAAAAAAAAGAGGCAAATTTTTCGATAATGTTCGTGGTCGGAAAAGGTAATTTACTGAAAAATTTAAATTTTTGAAAAAAAAGTATTTTTTGATGTGTAAACATCTTTACGCGCAGGGGGGTATATTTCCATTTCACAATACAATCACAAAAACAGCGTAACATGTAAGACGTAAGACAAAATTGGTGTGACTTATGATTGTATTGGTGAAAAAATTATGATATGTAATAACCTGTTCGAAAATGAAAAATGAAAAATAAAAAATGAAAAATAAAAATTAAAAACAAAATGAAAAACGAAAAATTAAAAATTAAAAATAAAAAATGAAAAATAAAAATGAAAAATAAAAAATGAAAAATGAAG
>OY821519.1:20003877-20146377 GCA_963682025.1 Cordilura impudica | reverse complement strand
TTACGCATCTCCCCTGTGATCGGACTCACGTTTTTTTTTTTTTTTTTAGAAAACGGTAATTTAAAAAAAAGTGATTTTTCGAAAAAGGGACTTTTTTCAGAGGGTACGTTTTTAAAAAGTACTTTCTGAATAAGCAAAATTTACAAAGATATTTTTTTTGAAAAAGAAAACAATATTTGTAAAAAGGTACATACTTTTTGTAAAAAGGAACTTTTTGTAAAAAGGTACTTTTTTTAAAAAGGTACTCTTGTAAAAAGGTACTTTTTGTAAAAAGGTACTCTTGTAAAAAGGTACTTTTTATAAAAAGGTACCTTTTATATAAAGGTATAATTTTAAAAAAGTAATTTTGGAAAAAGATACATTCTATAAAAGTACCTTTTGCTAAAAGAAACTTTTTGTTTAAGTTTAATTTCTTCAAAAAGGGAATTTTTTGTAAAGAGATGCTTTTTGTAAAGATATATATTTAAAAACAATTAAGAAATTATAGTCGGTCTAGACCGACTATACGATATCCTATTAGGGTGGCCCTTCCTTATATGGAGGGAAAAAAGGTGTTCAAACTCTCGGCCTCACCCCCTAGAAATATGCGAATAGCAAAGAAAGTGAGAAATACAAAGGTATTTCGCGATTGAAAATTTCAAGTGTGTTTATATATGGAAAATATGAATTTTTTTCAGACTTTACGAAAATTTCGTTCTATAGTTTAAATTATTCTGACAAGTTGTTATATAATTCAGGATCAGTATTAAATTGTCCTTTCAAAAAGCTATAAAACTTCAAAATCGAATAAAACCTCGCCAAGAAATAGCAAATGCCCCAGACCACTTTTGTGCTAAAAAAAAACTAGCTCATGAAATTTGATGGCATTTTTTTCAACTTTGAGAAATTGATAAAAGCCATAATTTCCTTTTTGGTCCCTATACTTATAAGTAATAAGATATGAAGTATTGTTTTATTACCACATTGTTAACTTATTGCGCATTGAGACCGAAAATAATAAATTTTTTTGATAAAACTTTGAAAACTCCTTTTTCAAATTTTAAAAAATTTTAAAACAAAACCTTAGGGTTTTGTTGAATAAATGTTACAGATTAATTGTGTGAATTTTTCAATAGATCCCTTGGCCAGAATTATTTAGACAAGGACTTTATTTTTTGCGGATTTCCAGAAAAATGGGATTTTAGTAAAATATTCTGTAAATGTACTCTTTCTTAATACTTTGTAACAAAAATTCATCGCTTTTCTACTTTTAAATGTTATATTTTATTTTAGTAGCCTAGTGTTTCTGAAAAAAATAATATGACCCCATTAACTCTTTTTGGAATTTGGGTCACCCCAAGCTAATAAAAGACAATTTATTAAAAAAATTCAAATATTTTGTAAGTGCTGTTGAATTTTTAGATGCAACGCTTAAAATATAATAACGAAATGTGTAGAACTTCCGTTCCTAAAATTTGAGACAAATTCGAGAACGCTAACCCATTATTTGACAAGGCCATCTTTAGATTTTAAGATATTTTTAAATAACAATGACCGAAAACGAGTTTTTCTGTTAAACTCGATGAAACCACTATTTGGAATTTAAGAAAAATAATTCGGTTAATTATTTATTTATTTAACCCTTCAGTGCTCCTGGGATCAAAATAATCCATTGTGATATATCTCTGGTGTCTGCTTATTGCTCGCGAATATAAATTAAAACTTTTAGCCAATTTTTTTATAAAATTATTTTATGTATAAAAACTATCTATATTTTTTTAAATAAAATAAGAAGATCCACAAGTGACCCAAAGCTAATAAAAGACAATTTATTCAAAAGAATATGAAATTTCATTAAATCAAGAACGAAATTTTCGTAAAATCTGAAAAAAGTCATACTTTCCCCATATAAAAACAATTGAAATTTTCAATCGCGTTGAGTCACGACTAAATGTTTTTGATTGGCCCAAAACTTTGAATTTCTCAGTTTTTTTGCTATTCGCATATTTCTAGGGGGTGAGACCGAGAGTTTGAACATTTTTTTTATTAAGGCCCACCCTAATACCCTATACCGTGGTTTAGAGACCCTATCTCTTTCGTCCAACTAATTCGATATAGAAAATAAGCATAAACCAAATTTTAGTGGCATCTTCCCATATATTAAAAGAATTTATGAATAAACTTTGCATTTTTTTCAATATTTTTCTTCTCTCAAACCTCTATAACTAGAGTTCTAATTAACATACATAGGCTGTTGACATAGGTCTAAGAACACTCAGTGGATCAAGCACCTTCTTTTAGCTATTAACTGCTTAAATTCGTTGGGTTTGAGGAAAGTTTTGCGTGGAGAATCAACTTTACTTTTACTGTACGTTAACTTCTCTTGGCATATTTTGGCATTACTGTACGTTAACTTCTCTTGGCAAATTTTGGTATTATATTATAAAAATTAATATAATATAATGCTGCGGAGCAGCAGGGGTCCTCTAGTTGTTTTTAATTTTTCTTTGGCTGCAGATATGAAAAAGTTCCTATCGGGTGCTATATTTATATGGGGACTTGGTCGAAAAATGGACCGATCCTGACCATATTTGGTAAAGTCACTTATATTTTGAAGAAATATATACAAACCAAATTTGAAAAAATCTGTGCAATATTTCTGATTTTTGATAGATTTAAGTGAAGATCGGGAAGCAGCTCTATATGGGGCCTATGTCTAAGAATTTTCCTATAGGAATTTTTTTGGACTACGAATTAATAGATACAATAAAGACATACAAACCCCATTTGACTAAGATCTATGTGATAGTTTGGATCTTATGGCAATTTATGTCGATTTCATAGGGGTCATTTGTATGGGGACTAGATCTCAACATGGACCGAATTCCACCAATTTCAATATTATTCATCCTATGGCCGATAAAAGCTTAGATACCAAATTTCATAAAAATATATGCATATTTGCGACCTGCAGTTTGATTACAAGCTTTACATGGACATAGACGGACGGACGGACGGACATCGCTAAATCGACTCAGAAAGTGATTCTGAGTCGATCGGTATAATAAAAGATGGATTTAGGTCAAATATTTTTGGTAGTTACAAACAGCAGCACAAAGTCATTATACCCAAACCACATAGTGGTATAGGGTATAAAAACGCCAAACCCTTCGGAATGGCTTATGTTCTGTATAACTTCAAACATATTTTAGGATCTATTCTTTTATTTGTTCTACAAATACATCCAACAAGCAATTGTTTTCGAATTGATTTAAGTAATAGCCCAAAGCAAAAATCATCCAGATTTATGATAACTCATGATAAATGAATCAAAATCAATGAATCTACTGTTAGGTTGCCGTAAGCACAGCACTCTAGCTATAAATTTATACACCTTTCATCACTTTTTGCAACTTCTACCTGACATCCCCTTAAAAAATAACACAACAACAAATGAACTCAACATTATTACTGAATGTTCTTAGTTTGTAATAATGAAATAACCTGTTTATTTTAAAGTGCTTGTACTACACTTTTTATACCCTTTACTACACTATGTGGTTTGGGTATAATGACGTTGTGCTGCTGTTTGTAACTACCAAAAATATTTGGCCTAGACCCATATTTTATTATACCGAGTAAGTGATTCTGAGTCGATTTAGCGATGTCCGTCCGTCCGTCTGTTCGTCTCACTGTGGCTGAAATTTTGATTTCATTGGCCAAAGTCTAATTTTTTTTGTCACCGATTTTTAAAATTTTAACGCCTTCTTGTAGCTAATGTATCCAGATTAAGGCAGCCAAAAAATTAGGTTAAACTATTGCTAATTGTGGGCGTGTCATGCTGTCAAACTCAAGTGTTTTTTTAATTTCAGAAAAAGGTAATTTTTTTTTGTTTTGATGTGTAAACATCTATACGCGCGGGGGTAAATTTTAAAAACAGCGTAACATGTAAGCGTAACATGTGGGCGTAACATGTGAGTCGTAAGATAAAATGTGATTGCATTGGTGAAAAAACTATGATATTATGATAACCTGTTAAAAATTAAAAATAAAAAATGAAAAAAAAATGAAAAATGAAAGATGAAAAATGAAAAAAAAAAATAAAAAATAAAAAATGAAAAACGATAAATGAAAAATAAAAAATGAAAAATCAAAAATGAAAAACGAAAAATGAAAAAAAAAAATGAAAAATTAAAAATGAAAAATTAAAAATAAAAAATGAAAAATAAAAAATGAAAAATTAAAAATGAAAAATTAAAAATGAAAGACGAAAAATGAAAAATAAAATATGAAAAATGAAAAATGAAAAACGAAAAATGAAAGAAGAAAACGAAAAATTAAGAATAAAACTGAAAAATAAAAAATAAAAAATAAACAATGAAAAATGAAAAAAAAAATTAAAAAAAAAATAAAAGAAAAATTAAAAATAAAAAATAAAAAATTAATAATAAAAAATTAAAAATAAAAAATGAAAAATAAGAAGCGAAACATGAAATGAAAAATGAAAAACTAAAATTAAAAATGAATAATGAAAAATTAAAAATGAAAAATAAAAAATGAAAAATAAAAAATTAAATATAAAAAAATTAAAAAAAAAAAACAAAAATGAAAAAAAAAAATGAAAAATGAAAAATAAAAATGAAAAAAAATAAAAGAAAAGTGAAAAATAAAAATTGAAAAATGAAAAATAAAAATTGGAAAATGAAAAATGAAGAAAAAAATTAAAAATGAAAAATAAAAAAATGAAAAATAAAAAATGAAAAATTAAAAATAAAAAATTAAAAATAAAATATTAAAAATTAAAAAAAAAAATGAAAAACGAAAAACGGAAAATGAAAAACGAAAAGTTAAAAAAATTAAAAATTAGCCGGTTAAAATAATAAATAATAATAAATATTTTTATATTAACAGAGCCCCTGCAGTTGATTGCTATAAGTGATACTTACGCTTTCTGTTTGATTTTAAGAAAGTGCTGAAAAAAAATCTTTAATTACTAGATGTGTACACATCTCCCCTGACTACTCGCAAGCTAGCATCGATAATGAGCTGCGATCTTTTTTATAATGTTGGTAGGATTATAGTCTTTAGTTGTTGTAAGTGGTTACAGCTCCACCGTTTAATATTAAGGGCGTTATGAAATATTTATGAAACTACTATATTTTTCTCAAATTTCAAATTTACTTGAATAGAAGTTCTAGGGGACAAAAGGGAACAAGAAACGTATATCACCGGAGAAAAGTGAACCCTATATACACTTTTGTACCCGTGACGACCCGTGGGAAAAACACTTTTTTCATTTTAATGAAATTACTCTAAAAAAAATTAAATTATGATAATTTAAACATACCGATGCCTATGAATTTGGATTATCACCACTACATGCAAGAATACGACTTATGGAACACATACTAAAAATTAGTTATGATTTGATTTCGGGTTTTCAGGATCAATAAGAAACAATGAAACCAACAAAGAGTTAAGAAGTTCAAAAAAGAAACATGTTCAAGATGAATATCGCAAATTTGGATTGATTATAGATCAGCCAAAAAAAGGGTCAGGCAATACAAATGATGGCAATACCGCAAGAAGAATCTTTTCAGATCCAGAAACAGCATCTGAAATAACAGGAGTCGATTTAAACCTTATTTTCAGATTTAAAATAATCCTAGAATTACTTGCGAGCAATGAAGAAATTGACTCTAGAAAATTTGGAGATTATGCTAAGGAAACTGCAAAAATATATACAACCAAGTGCCCATGGAGAAATATGTCTGCAACAGTTCACAAAATCCTTTATCATGGAGAAGATGTCATTAAATATTATTTGGTGCCACCTGGAGATCTATCAGAGGAGGCTCATGAAAAAAGGAATAAGGAGTACAGATTTTATAGAGAGCACAATACTGGAAAAATTTCACGAAATTCCACAAATGAAGATCTATTTAATATATTATTGGCAACGTCAGATCCGTTCATCTCCAGTATTCGAAATCAATCGAAAGTGGAACATCGGGATTTAGTAGAAGCAGTCAAAAAACTAATAAAGAACAGAAATAACACAGAACAAAATATGGAATATTTGCAATCAAATCTATAGTATTAATAGGCTAGGCGATTTCTTGTGACTGATGTTTTGTTCTACCGTTTTATCCCGATTTTGACCAAACGTATATTATTTGAAAGGTATTTCTTTTTAGCAGATTTGCAGATTTACAGATTTTTAAATTTTTTCCTTTATATTGAGCAAATTGCATTTAAGGTTGCTACTAACACATACATAAAATTATGCAATGCTATGTGTGTGTTTATTAAATTTGTTAATGTGTTTGTAATAAAAACGAGTTTGTTTTTTGTGTTGATTTGTGAATTGGCTATAATTAATTAGCATACCTTTAGGGTTTTTATTTAATGAAAAAATAAAATTTCCTAGAATTTCGAGAGCTGGAATCTGCTAGTGAATAATAATTATAATTGCCTTTCATTGTTACTTAAGTACGAAAAACATAGACTTAGTAAAAAAATAATAATAAACAGAACCTACCATTGTTACAAATGCAATTAAAATCTATTGCAGATTTTATTTTAAAATGTTTTTTAAAATTATTAAATTTGACAGCAAAAAATAATAAATTTTTCTGTAGTAATAGCAAGATTTTTAGATAATATTATTAACGTTTTTTTTTTTAAGTAAAAATATTCTTTGAGTGTAAACAAATTTGCAAATTTGACAATTTTTCAGTAATAATAGCAAAATCTCCAGTTGATTTTAATATTTTTTTTGAGTGTAAAAATTTTTTGAGTGTAACATTAAAAAAATCCCATTATTACAAAAAATGTTTATAAATATTATTAAAATCCAAATAATAAATTTTTTAATAAATAAAAAATAAAAAACACATATTTCACTCTAAAAGTTAAAAAAATCAAAAGTTCAACTTTGACCTAGAATTCGTTAAAAAGTCCTCCATCAATTTTAATGTAATTAAAACTGAGTCAAGCTGAACTAAATATCTATCCACTAAAAAAAATTACTGAAAAATTTTGATCGGTTCAAAAGCTACAGAATTTTGGCCAATGAAAAACGTTTTTCAGTCACTGTGCGTTTGTGTGTCCATGTAAGCCTTGTAATCAAACGACAGGTCGCAACTATAAATATATTTTAAGAAAATTTGGTATATAAGCTTCTACCGGCTATAGGATGAGCACTGTTGAAATTGGTGAAATTCAGACCTAGTCCCTGTACAAATGACCCCGAATTAAATTGCCATTGAAATCGATTTAAATTGTTCAGATTGGGTCAGATTGGGTTTGTGTGTATTTATTACATCCGTTTATCAGTTATCCATAAATAAACCCCATATGGCAATTCTTTGTCATAGTCCCCATATAAAGCTGTTTCCGATTTTCACTTAAATCTGTAAAAAAAAAAAAAACAAAAATATTGCGCAGATTTTTCTCAAATTTGGTTTGTATGTATTTTTTCAAGATATAAGTAACTTCACCAAATATGGTCAGGATCGGTCCATTTTTCGACTTAGTCCCCTTATAAATATACCATCCGCTATGAACTTTTTCATAACTGCAGCCAAAAAAATTAATAACAACTAGCAGATTCCAGCCCTCAAAATTTGAGTGCAAATTCTAGGAAATTTTTTTTTTTAATTAAATAAAGACCCTAAAGGTATGCTAATCAATTATGTACAGCCAATTCAGAAATCAACACCAAAAACAACTCATTTTTATTACAAACACATTAACAAATTTAATAAACACACAAATAGCATATGTATAATTTTATGTATGTGTTAGTAGCAACTTTAAATGCAATTTACTCAAAATAAAGGAAAAATTTAAAAATCTGTAAATGTGCGAAACGGATAAAAAGAAATACCTTTCAAATAATATACGTTTGGTCAAAATCGGGATAAAACGGTAGAACAAAACATCATTCACAAGAAATCGCCTAGCCTATTAATATTATAGATGCCACTTAAAATTTGGTTTATGTTTATTTTCTAAATCCACTTAGTTAGATTGAAGAGCGCGTGCAGCTAAAAAGGTTCTTTCGGATCTCAACATTAATAAGTCTTCGGGACCGGATGGTATACCAGCACTGGTGCTGAAACAGTGCTCTTCGACGCTAGCCAGGCCATTGGCCTCCCTTTTCATCTTTTCGTACCGTGTGGGAGTCTTTCCCTCTTGCTGGAAAGTTGCTAATGTCCAACCAATCCCTCGAGAGGATGCGGCTAATAACCCTGAAAATTACTCTTCTTTCTGAGCGCTGGAGTCGATCCATTCGCAATTTTGGCGAAAGTAAAGTGGTTGCTCTGGATATTTCCAAGGCATTCGATCGTGTGTTGCACGGTTCATTGATATGAAAGCTTATTGCATTTGGGGTCGGTAATGACTTCTCTCGATTTATATCGAGTTTTCTCAGAGACCGAACAATACGTGCTGTTATTGATGGGGTCTCATCTAATGAGTTTCAGCTTAATTCAGGGGTACCCCAAGGTTCCGTTCTTTCCCCTTCTCTCTTCCATAACTTCCTAAACGACCTTCTTGGTCAAACTTTTAATTCTATTTACTCTTTCGCAGATGACAGCAGCATTTGTCATTCATTTTCCTTTAATTATAGGCCAAGCCTATTGGAGGTTGGGGGCAGAAGGCAGACAATGAATGACAGACTCAATCAAGACCTGTTAACAATCTGCGAGTGGGGTAAAGCGAATAGAGTTGATTTTAATGCGCTGAAGGCTCAATGCTGTATGTTGACCCGTAGGGTCATGGAATCAATAATGTCATCTGTATATATGGGTGGTATAGGTATTGAGGAATCAGATGCTCTTGATGTTCTAGGCATGAGAATTCAAGTGTCGAAAGAAGCATTCAAGTGTCTTGGTTTTCTAAAACGGTGTAAAATTTACTTCACTAATTCTGATCTCCTTAAAATCTACACCACTTACATCCGACCGAAATGGAATACAACTCCCATATATGGGCAGGAGCTTCAAAGTCTATTTTGGAGCTACTAGACCGTGTACAAAGGAGGGCGTTGGCGCTTATCAATGACAGTAGGGTATCCAACTCTATTGATTCATTGGAACATCGTCGGAATGTGGGTTGTGTATGACTGTTCTATAGATATTACCATGGGATATGTTCTTCTGAGATTAGCGAGCTTATTCCAAGTACCCGAGTTTAGGTTCGCTCTACCCGCTTCTCTAGTAGATCACATCCGTTTGTAGTCAACTGTCCAGTTGACCGCACAATGCATTACAGAGAGAATTCTTTTATCAGTCGAACTAGCCGTATGTGGAATAAACTCGCCGCACAGGTCTTTCCTGACAGCTACAATCTAATAAAATTTAAGTTAATTATCCACAAACACTTCCCCCTCTTTCCTCCTCCCCACAATCTATTTTCCTGAAATCAAAATAGTGCACTGCATTTGTAGTGGGCATCCCCTGAGTGTTGGTTAATATTAAAAAAATAAAAAAAAGATAGGGTCTTTAAACTATGATATAGGGTATCGTTTAGTCGGTCTAGGCCGAGTATAATTTTCTTACTTGTTTTTTCACTGTGATTTCATTAATGAAATAGAAACCATTAAGGAAAATTTTTCGCTGGGCTATAAACGTTGTGGAATTCAAAATTGATTGTTGTTATTAGAATAAAACTGCTGTATGTTAGAATTTTCAAAACATTAGTGCTGATGAATTCCTGTTTAATGCACTCACAAATATTTAATGCATTTTTGTGTTCTGTTTTATTAACAAATTTCTCCGTCATAAATGCAGAAAGACACAGCAGTCATTAGACGTTTATGTCATAGTAACGTGTCCTTAAAAAAAAAAAAAAATACTGGCCACCACGTTAATGATATTTCGCAAATGCTGTTGATAGTGAGCGTAATTTTTTTTTTGTTCATCATTTTGTTTAATGTTGGCAATGTTCCCATATAGTGCAACAATGATTGTGTGGTAATCGTTCATCTTGTGGAACAATTAAAATGTGAGGTGGCAGCATTTGACATTGGCTGCTTTGACAGTTGTCAGTATCGACTTAGCTCTATATAAAAAAAGTCCAAAAATTAATACATACAACTAATATGAATTCTTTATTGCTTGATTTTATACTAATAAGTGAGTGTATGTGTGTGTGTTTGTGTGTGTGTGATTTTAAAATTGCCCATAATCGTAAAATAAATTTCTTTCATCTCATTTTTATAAATTTTTTTTGTTGTTGTTGTTTTTCTGCACTTGGTGACAGATGAAGATGCATGATTGTTGTTTCAACAACAACGACATCATCTAGCTATTTATTTCTGTTTGTTTCATGGATTAACGCGCTTGTACTTTATTTAGTTGTTTGTTGTCGTCCGTTGTTTTTCGGGGGGCATTTGCCTCCTATTTTTTTTTTTTGTAAGTATTTATGCCTTGAGCCAAACATTCATCACTTGGAATGTAGTAAATTATTTGTTTGCTAATAAAGTCTTTTGTTGATGTTTTTATTATAGTTTACACAGAAACACGCACACACAGGCCCACACAAAAAAAATACACAACTGCACGAGCGATAAGCCACAATTATGAAAGCAGCAATAGCAACAGTTTGTGCAGAGCCTCGAAATATCTTTTAAAAAGTTTTACATTTAGATTTATTTACTTTGCAATTTTGATTTTGGGAAATCTTTTTAATTTCGATTATTTTAACAATCAATCGAAATTCAATCGGCTAAGACAATGACCCAAAAAATTAATTTAAAAGAAATATTAACGTTAATCTCACTAGTAATCTCCAAATAAATTACAAATTTGCAGAACTGTTTGACAATTACCTTTAAAGAGTTTGTTTTTTAAATTCGATATTTTAAAATATTTATTATACCGGGTGATCCAAGTAGAGATACTTTTGTCAATAGCCTTTTCTTTGACAGATCACGTGTGAGTCGTGTCGTGCTGTCATATTATTTTTGTTTAGTATTATTTGGCATTTCATCATGGAAAGACTTATGCCTGAACAACGTTTACAAATCTTTCAACTTTATTACAAAAATTCACGTTCTGTGAAGAATGTGTTTCGTGCACTTCGCCCAACTTATGGTCAACATAATCGGCCTACTGGGCGTACTATTCGCAACACCATCACCCATCTTGAGGCCCAGCATTCATTATTGGATAATATTCGACCGAATAGACCACGTCCAGCACGCAGTGAAGAAAATATGGCGGCCGTAGCTGAGAGTGTACACGAAAACCGTGGAGAGTCGATTCGGCGCTGTTCGCAGCAACTCCTACTGTTATCGTGCCATGATAACCGACTATTTGATGCCTGAAATTGAAGCTCGTGATCTCGGCGACATTTGGTTTCAACAAGACGGCGCCAGTTCCCACACAGCGCATCAATCAATGGATTTATTGAGAGAACACTTCGGTGAGCAGATAATTTCACGTTTTGGGCCGGTCGATTGGCCACCAAGATCGGGTGATATCACACCGTTAGACTTTTTCCTGTGGGGATATATAAAGTCTAAAATTTATGCGGACAATCCCTCTTCGATTCAGGCCTTGGAGCGAAACATCACGCGTGTCATTCGACAGTTACCAGTCGAAATGCTCGAACGAGTCATCGAAAATTGGACTCAACGGATGGACCATCTGAGACGTAGCTGCGGCCAACATTTGATAGACATAATCTTCAAGAAATAAATGCCAAAGAATGTTCCTTCAAATGATAATAAACATTCCCCATTAAATTTGAACTTTCTGTGTTTTTTTCTTTTAAGAAAGTAGGGAACCTCGAAATGGATCACCCTTTATGTTTTTTTTTTTAAATATTTCTTTGATATATATAAAATGGTAACGAAAATTACATATTAGGGGGTGATTTTTATAGTAGATATTGGGAATGTATTAGAGGAAATTGTTGGGGGAATATTTTGTTTGAAAAATTAGAATCATACAATATATTTTTTTTGTATACATCAACACTCAGAGGATGTCCCCTAATAAAGCAGTGTTCTATGTTGATATTAGGAAAATATGTTCTTGGTAGTAGTAGAAAAGAAGGAATTCTCTATGGGTTTTACGTGTGTGCCTGTCATTTTGACTTAATCAGACGGTGTTTCGAGCACTGGGATAGATATTATGCGTCCTGCCTACGACCCGCCATAAGACGGTTACAAGCTGGAGAGATGTACTTGGCATACAGTCCACAGTTTGTTATTGTTTCGGGCCTACCTAAAACTCTGTTGCTGTAGAGGTAGCGACTCCTGGTTGGATGCAACTCCACATCCATCTGTGATCTGCCCGCGGTATAGGCACCACAGCCACTACGAAACTCCCCCAGGGGCCTTTCCCATATAAAGTCGTCTTGAAGATTCATCAAAGACTCTAACATTGACATTGCTTACTATAACACACTTTTCTGACACCTCTCGTCTACGCACTCTTGTATCGTCAAAAGACTTCAACTCATGCTACCATCCGACCTCCTTGCATCCGACTCATCTTCAACTCATGCCTCTTCTCGAACAACGCATACGAGCGCGGCTTCCAAAACAACGGATACCAGCTCGCCTTTACATCACAAACACTCCCTACTAATCGCTCACTGGCAATCTCCTCTGCACATCAGATTCGAGAGCCTCTAGAGCCATAAAAAACCATCAATTCAACTTTCTATCACATATATAAAAGCGATATGAGCAACCATTTCTTCTGGTGGGTGTTTCACCGGCTCTTTCCGTGTGTTAAGTTCGCTTTGTCTCCGTATGTAGTCTAAGATTCCTCTTCTCAGGGCAATTCGACCTCCCCGTAGCACCAAATTTAGTGCCTTTTGGTGAGGCGTCGTTAGCCAATTGGCCAAATTTGGTAACTACCAGTAATCTCCCAAGTAGGATGGCACTGGCAGACCTTGGCTGATCTTAACTTTTAGCCGCTAGGAATATTCACCAGAGTTTACTGGCTTTGCCTAGCGTTTCCCAGGAGCACCACGTGGAGGTTGGTTTTCGCCACTGGCGAACCAGTAGCTTTATGATAGAAATTTGCTTCCTGAGGAAATTGGGAGTGGTATTTTGGATATTGGCCTTGAATTTATTGTAAGTGACAGGAAAGATCTCAGCGGGAAGTTTATTCCACATACGACGAACGAACGAATGAACGAATGAACGAACTTCCGCGGTAATGCGCTGTACGATCCGCTGGACAACAGACATAAAGTGGATGTGAACTGCAAGATAAGCGAATGGGCTTTAGGGATCAGTTCACTTATCTAAGCAGAACACTTCCCATTGTAATATCTATAATACAGTGTAATACAACCAACATTCCGACAATGCTGCAATGTGTCAATAGAGTTGGTTATTCTACTGTCATTGATAAGCATCAATGCCCTCCTTTGCACAATGTACAGAAGCTTCAAAATAGACTGTGAAGCCCCTGCCAATATATGGTAGTTGTGTTTCACTTTTGGTCGGATATGGGTGGTATAAATAGTAAGGATATCAGATGGGATGAATAATTCCTTACACCGATTTGGAAACCTAGGCACTTGAAAGCTTCTTTCGACAATTGAAAAATTTGTTTATTCCAACGAACATCACACTGAATTTTCATGCCTAAAACATTAAGAGCGTCTTATTTGTAAATATCTACGACACCCATGGATATCGACCGCATTGATAACTCCAAGGCCTGTCGGTGGGTAAAGAAACAACATGGTGTCTTACGAGCATTAAAATCGACCCTGTTCATTCTACCCAGAAATTCAAATCAGAAATTGTCAAAAGGTCTTGATGGAGTGTGTCATTCATATATTTCCTCATGGCCCCAATCTCCTTAAGGCTTGGTCTTTGATCGAATGAATATTAATGAAAAATATTGATGGCGTATAATGTTTTTAATATGATAATTAATTAAAACACCGTAACTATTATTTTCGTTGTGCTCTTAATGAGCTAATAATTAAGACTGCTTTATTCATTCTAAATAAACTTAAAAACTACCTAAAAATATTACATGCACACACACATACATTCACACACTTAAAGCTAGAACTAATCGTGGGATTTAGCTGGCTCAGCAGTTTACAGACTAGCCAGCTATAATGAGTGTGGACAAATAACTCAACGGAATGTGAGTGTTTAGTTACATGTTGAAGGCATGGTAACTATGACTAGTCAAACACACTGCAGTCGTCTGCAAAAGAGTAGATAGGATTGGAAGTTTCACATAGAAGGTCATTGAGAAAAATAAGAAAAAGTTTAGGAGAAAGAACAGAACGTTGGTGTCATCTGTCCTTGCGATAATACGCATACACCTTCCTGACTAATAATCCACTCATAATAGCTCCAATGAGAGCTAAAAATGAACTGAGCTTGGACAACTTACCCGTGAAAATTTCCTTAAATGACACTTACGATTTACGATGTCCGGGTTGAGTGTTAACTCCTCCTGCACTGCGACCAAATAGATCTATTGAGCACCCTCTTTCAGTATTGATTTCTTTTGAATGACACAATCGCTCAGATTTTTAGGTATGATTTTAATAATGCAAAATGGGGCAGATTCATTAGATCCTTAAATGAGAACTTGAACTTACCCAATATCGAGAATATTTCCAATAGGGATTATGCTCTTGAATTTTGAAAATGTTTTAAATAATGCGATCGCTTTTAACGTTCCTAAGAGAAGGAAATCACTGCCCTACCATATCAGAAATATAGAACAACGGAGACATAATTATCGGCGTGATTGGTAAAGTTACAGGAAGTTGAACAACTGAAGGCACTAAATCTTAGAATTCGTAAGGAAATTGAATTGTACAGACAGAAATCATGGAATAAATTACTATCAAACCTAGATAAAGGTTCTCCTTCTTTCTGCATTTGACAAAAATTTTGAAGAAAAAGTCTAACAATATCCTTTTTTTTTAACTCTATGATTTTCGTTATTCAACAAGCAAATATAATTGTGATATTTTAGCAGAGACTCTTTCTTCTAATTACTCGATTTCAGCGTGACTTGTTGAACCAATTACAACTTCTCTAGCAATTGATGCTTGGGACTTGTTGGAATCATAAAGTATAAATCCATCAGATGTGCATTTGATAAACTCTTCTCAGATCTTATTCAATATTTCAAAATTATGATTAATTCTTGTCTAAAACTTTGCTGTTTTCCAAAGAAATTGAAAGAAGCTAAAGTTATTCCAGGAAAAACCCTGACAAGCAATCGGATTGTCCATCCTCTTATCGTCCCATAAGGTTATTGTCGAGTGTTAGTAAAATCCTGGAAAAATAATTAAAAGTAGATTGACCGATTTTGTGGAACCCAATCAAATAATTTCATTGCAACAGTTTGGGTTCAGATCGGCTCCTTTGATAAGAATAAACAGAGCAAATTTTAAACAAACAAAATTTCGAATATCAAATTAAGTTCGGACGGTTTACCAGCATTGGTGCTAAAACAGTGATCTTCGATGCTAGCCGTTCTATCAGCCAACCTTTTCAGCCTTTCGTGCCGTGCGGTAGTCTTTTTCTCTTGCTGGAAGGTTGCTAATATCCAACCTATCTCTAATAAGGATGAGGCTAATAACACTGATCATTTCCGTCCAATTGCAATCTACTCTCCGCTCTCAATGATGATGGAGATCTTGATCACTTTCCATCTTGTTAGCTCTACTTTCTGAGCGCTGGAGTCGATCCATTCGCAATTTTGGCGAAAGTAAAGTGGTTGCTCTAGATATTTCCAAGGCATTCGATCATGTGTGGCACGGTGCAGTGGCATCAAAGCTTATTGCATTTGGGGTCAGTATTGACATCCCTCGATTTATATCGGGTTTTCTCAGAGACCACACAATATGTTTTGTTATTGATGGGGTCCCATCCAATGAGTTTCAACTTAATTCGGGGGTACCCCAACATTCCATTCTTTCTCCTTCTCTTTTCCTTATCTCTCTGAATGACCTTTTTGGTGAAACTTTCAATTCTATATACTTTTTTGCAGATGACAGCAACATTTGTCATTCATTTTCCTTGAATTATCGGCCAAGCTTTTTGGAGGTTGGGCAAAAGCGGGCGATGAATGACACACTCAACCAAGACCTGTTAATAGTCTCTGAGTGGGGTAAAGCGAATAGGGTTGATTTTAGTGTGCAGAAGACTCAATTTGGACCATGGACTCAACAATGTCATCTGTATATATGGGTGGTGCAGGTATTGATATGCTCTTGATATTCTGGGTATGAGAATTCAGTGTGATGTTCGTTGGAACGAGCATGTTTTTCAAGTGCCAAAAGAAGCATTCAAGGTCTTGGTTTTCTAAAACGGTGCAAAAATTACTTCACTCCATCTGATCTCCTTAATGTCCATATCACTTACATGCAACCGAAAAAGGAATACGACTCCCATATATGGGTAGGAGCAAAGGGGCGCGTTGATGCACATTAATGACAGCAGGTTATCCAACTGCATCGACTCGTTGAAACATGGGTGGTGTAGCACTGTTCTATGGATACTACTTTTTAGTCTATTTTCCAGTTGACCTTACAACGCATTACAGATAGAATTCTTTTATCAGTCCAACTAGCCATATGTGGAATAAACTCTACGCACAGGTCTTTCCTGACAGTTAAAATTTAAGTCAAATATCCACAAACACTACTCCCTCCTTCTTCCTTCTCATAACCTATTTTCCTAAGATCAACACAATGCACTCTATCTGCACGGGGCATCCCCTGAGTCCAGGTCAATAATTAAAAAAAAAACGAATGGAAGTCAACGGGTATGGTACTACTAGATGTCAGAGCTGCCTTCGATACAGTCTGGCATGAAAGCCTCGTCACTAAAATGATAAATTTAAATTTCGATAAATAATTAATAGTTTCCTTACTGCCCGTACTTTTAATGTCTATATTGGTTCACACTGAACGGTGGCTTACAATAGCAGGTTGTCCACCGGGATCATGTTTATCTCCTATTCTTTATAATATATATACATACATACGTCTGACTTTCTCCATTTCGATTACTGTACTCTGTCAATTTTCGCCGATCATGCAGCAATTCTCAGCTCTGAGATCATAGCTAACGATATATGCCAGCTAATTTACAAAGAGCACTGACCGAGATACGAGTACTATTATATTTTAAAAAATGGAAAATAGTGTTAAACTGTGTAAATTCTTAGGCTATACACTAGTGTTGTTAGACCTATTCTAATTTACGCATACGTACTTACACGGACATCAATGAGAAGGTAGTGCTACATGAAATTACTCCAGAAAATACAGCGCAATACAGACAACGTCTATGAGGGCTTCATCTCTCTATAAACTCAATCTAGATTAAAACTAAATATGAGGCAGCTCTGGCCATGGTACGATTAAGGATAACAAGGGAATATATAACCGACCACATGACTAGACAGCATATAATTTTTGACCAACTACCGGCGTTCAACATAGTGGATATTAGCAGTGATAGAATCACGGAAGTGTCGCCAAACAAAACCTGCAGTATACGGCTACCAGACAGGGAAAGCTGGATAAATGGGAATATTCTACAAAACCTCCCGGAGTCACACTACTATACGGACGGATCTAGTCTACATGGTAAGACCGGCATAGGTGTCTATGATGAAGACCATTCTACTGGTGCATACCCCCGCTTGGTCTTGATAACGGAATGTGTTAGATCTATTGACGCATGGGGAATACAAAGTCCGGGAGACGTGAAAATATTTACGGACAGTTTATCAGTTTAGAGGCTATCAGGGCGATATTTTCGGAGAAAACTAGATCGAGGACTTCCTCAAGTGTAAGGAGTAGATTGCAAACTTCATCAGAAGGGGCAGACTTAAAATCGTTTGGATCCTAGGACACAGTGGTATAATGGGAAACGAGATTGCTGCCGAACTTGCCAGGAAAGGCTCTTTCCTGTAGGGAGCCAATTTGGAAAACCCAATACCTTTCAAGTTTCTCAAAATGAAACTTTGAGACTGGTCGACCAGTTTGCATGCATAAATTTGGAAGGAAACTGAAGTGGGTAGGGTTTCGAAGATATCATGGGGCACTCGCACCTCTTGGAAGACTAATACTTAGTGTACTTAGTATACTTAGTTTAAGTAGAAGGAAACATGGTAGGGTAATTGGCATCCTCACTGGACACTGTGAGATGAAGGCTCACCTGTACCGTATAGGAGGGTTGGAATCGGCCATATGGAGAGCTTGTGGAGAGGATGACAAAACCCTAGAACACTTCCCTTGTTTCTGTCCTGCATTTGCTAGAATAAGGGTCAGACATCTATACAACGAAATCTTCCCAGGCCTTGCGGGTATTAGGAGGATATGCTGGAACACACTCAGGAAACTGAATTTCTAAGTTAATATGTAGAGCGCACAACAAGCCGACTTTCTAGCTTAAATATATACCCGGGTACAACTGATGTGAGCTATGTGTAGACATAGCTCCTCTTGTCAACATAACTTAACCTAGTATAATGTTTGATTTTTAAAATGGCAGGATCGCCATATAATGTTTGACAAATGTTTGGTGTTGGTGTGAATAAAAAAGAACACTTGTTGTTTTCAAGTCTAAAATGTTAATGCTTTATTTACTAATAATTATTCTGCTTATAAAGAACTTATGAGAAGTTCTAGACTTCTTCGCTAAAGAGAACTTTCTAAAGTACTCTTAATAATTATTAATACTAAGAGAGATGTTCTAAACATACTCTCGATAATCTAATTTTACATTCAATTAGTTAATGGGGTGTGGCTTACTCATTGAATCAATGTCTAGTGGCGCGCGGCTTCACTCTCAGTTTCATTATTACTTACTGAGAATACAAGTGCTGCCGCATTCCATTCAGTACATTGACTATTGATCATATGTAGTGTATGTGTATGACTCGTGCCATAGAAATGAGAGCCACCCCATTATTTGTATACATGACGCTGCACGTTAGCATTTGGCCTACATTCGTACGCTACGTCATGTATACACGACACCCCGGTTCTAAAAAAAAATCCTACAACTGTTTGTAATAAAAGTTGTTTGATTTTAAAATGTAGTACGGTGTCTTTGAATTGAATGGGCTTTGTTTTAAGTGAATATGATTCATTCTTGTTTATACTGTTTGGTTAATGTTTACAATATTTTTCGTTTAATTGTTTTGGATTTTGGACTCTTGAAAAAAATATTCGGTAATCTGATTTATTTTAGTATATTTTGTTAATCTTCATATTACTAAGTATGGTTTTGAAGTTTTGGTTAATTGAGTCATGGATAGAAATGTACATGTTGTGTTGATTGAAATTTGAATTTGTACAGTAAAAATTAAATAAAAAAAAACGATTAAACTTATTGAACTAAATTCTTATTCTATATAGTGTTACAATTTTTATTTCTACATTAACAAATTTATTAACGTACATATTTTTGTATATATTTATTTGTTTTTGTTTATTTGTGTGCATATTGTTTTCTTTTATACATTTTGTTTGTTTGTCAATTTTTTTTTATTATATTTCTTTAATAAATTTTTATGTAATATTTTCTCTTTATCTTTAATTTTCAAAGTGACATTTAAGTCATCAATTTTAGTTACTTCATATGGTCCCCTATATGGAGCTTCATATTTTTTTCTATTTTCTACTTTAACTAGTACTAAATCTCCTATTTTTAATTGTAAGCTGTTTTCCTTATTAAATGAATTAAGTCTACGTTTTTTCTTTACCTCTAGTATTATTTCCCTAGCATAATCTAATGATTTTCTTAACCTAATTTTGAGCTCATTTGCATAGTTATCTATATTGTATATTTTGTCATTGCCTGTAAAGTTTTCACCCGGTACGTTTGGTAATTTTCCAAAAACTAATTCAAATGGGGAGTATTCTGTATCGATATGTGCTGTTATGTTATATGCAAATGCGTAGTATGAAATCCATTCGTGCCAATTATCTTCATCTACGAAAGACAAAAAGTATTCATTTAGGACTCTATGATTCCGTTCGACTGTACCTAAAGTCTCGTGATGGTATGGCGTTGAGAATCTCTGTTCTATTTTTAACAAATTGCATACTTCCCTTAAAAGTTCGTTTGTAAATTCTGTACCTTGGTCAGATTTTAAAGTTTTAAATGTCCCATATTTTAATATCAAACCCTCAACCATAGCCTTTGCTATTGATTTGGCTTCTTTTGTCTCCATAGGAACTGCTATAATATATTTTGTCAGTTCACACTGCATTGTCAGTATGTATCTGTAAAAACCTGATGGACGCAGTGGTCCTACTGTGTCAATTACCACGGTCTCAAAACTATTCCCAGGTGTGTCCGTTATATTGAATGGTTCTTTTGTGTGCCTTATCTGTTTGTTCCTTTGACAAAGATCACACGTGGATACATATTTTCTTACCATCTTGTGCATATTTTTCCATACATATTTTTGTTTAAGCCTTATTAAAGTCTTTCTTATCCCGAAATGACCTCCGCATGGTGTGTTGTGATACAATTTAATTAATTTTGTTCTCTCTTCGCTGTCTATTATGTTCTGAGGTTTAGTATATAGTATAATTTTTACGTCATTATTATTTTCAATCTTGTTAAATTTTTCTTTTAATTTCCCATGGGTTATAATATCAAATATTTCGTCACCTTTTTCCAGTGCGAATATAGCATAGTTCAATCTGCTTAACCTGAAACATAGTTTCTCCAACATATTATCGAGATAAATGGGATTATCACTACATTTTACGATCGTGTGGTTCACAGAATGATTGTCTTCAATTCGTAAATATTCCTTTGTCGAGTTTGTTAATATAAATTTTAGTTTTCGTGCGCGTTTTATATCTTTCATGGATGTACATCCCCACATTTTGAGTTCATGACGCTCAATAGAAGATGATTCATCCTTTTCCTCAATTTCATATTTATCCTCATTATCAATTTTATCATTATTTACCTCATTTTGTATCATTTTCCTTTTCATTGTTCTAGTGATCACCAGCGTCTTTTTGCTTAATTCGTCAATTTTATTGGGTACCATAGCTTTCAATATGTCAGAATTTAATTCTATTCTTGATAATGCGTCTGCATTTGTGTTGCTTGTCCCTTTTTTAAATATTATTTCGAAATCATAATCCGATAGTTCTAGTCTAATTCTTGTTAATTTGGAATTCGGGTTTTTATGAGAAAATAATGCGACTAATGGACGATGGTCAGTCACTACAGTAAACTTTCTGCCATACAGGTATGGACGAAAAAATTGTATTCCCCAGTATATGCCCAATAATTCTTTCTCTATTACTGGTTTGTTCCTTTCATGTTTGTTCAATGAACGGCTTGCGAAAGATATAGGTCTATCTTTGCCAATTTCTCCCTGCGATAATATTGCTCCCAGCGCATAATCCGATGCGTCTGTTGTTAGTATAAATTGTTCCTCAAAGTTTGGATATTGAAGAATCGGTGGACTTATTAGTTTGCTTTTTAATGTTTCAAAAGCCGTTTGACATTGTGTTGACCATTCAAATTTTGCACCTTTTTTTAACATAGCATTCAAACAACTCGCCGTTTTAGCGAAATCTTTTACAAATCTTCTATAGTAATTACAAAATGCCACGAATCTTCTCACCTCGTCTGCATTCTTTGGAATGGGATATCTAGTTATTGCATCAAATTTTGATGGATCCGGCTTGATGCCGTTGGGAGTAATCAGATGACCAAGATATATCACTTCTGGTCTCAAAAATTGACATTTATCCGGATTTAGTTTCAAATTATATCTCCTTAGTCTGTCGAAAACCCTCACCAAATTGTGATTATGGTGTTGTATGCTACAACCGAACACTATGATGTCGTCAACATAGAGAAATGCCTCTGATTCCAAACCCGACAGTGCTATTGTTAGCATACGCTGAAAACTGTTTGACGATATCTTCAATCCGAAAGGTAGTCTCTTAAACTGAAAATGACCATTAGGCGTAGAAAAAGCTGTATATGGTCTGGACTTTTGATCTAGCTCAATTTGGTGGAATGAGCTCGTCATATCCAAAGTTGAAAAATATTTGGCTCTGCCAAGTCTGTCCAAAATGTCATCCAAACGCGTTAATGGAAACTTATCATTTGTAATTTTGTCATTGAGTTTCCTAAAATCCACGACTAATCTCCATTCTCTTTTGTCAGTGTGGCCCTTTTTCGGAACCAATAGTAATGGTGCGTTATATGGACTAATGGATGGTTCAATTATGTTCTTCGCTAATAGTCCCTGGACCTGAGCATCTATTTCCGTTGTGTGTGTGTGTGGTAGGCGGTAATTCTTTATGTATACTGGATTTTTGTCATGTAAGTCTATTGATTGTGTGTAGAAGTTATTTGTGGTAAGGTCTTCATCCTTAATATGAAATATCGATTGGTATTCTCTCAGTATTGATATAAGTTCCCCCACGTCCTCATCATTTAAGTCTTTCAAATTTAAACTTTCCAATAATTTCTTAAACCTTATTTCCGCATCTCTGTTATTACCTCCAACACTTTTGACCGAACAAATCTCATAATCCCTCAATGGCATGGTCTCCACTCTCATGTTCTCAATTGTTATTATCTCATTCGTTACATTCAACAATTTAACGTGCTGGTTTCCCCTTTTGGGTACTATTGCATTTGCCAAATAAACTCCTTTCGTTATTTCCCTATTCAATATAACAGAGTCCTCTTCTAGCTTCACATTAAATGGTACAATTATTTCGCTTCTGCCTGGAATTGTTATCTTATTAACTCTAAAAACACTATCGTGAATCGGGATCGTCATAGTCTCATCACCAATGCTGAAAGTTAGCACATATCTATCATAATCGATATTACATCTATATTTAGTTAAAAAATCTCTACCCAAGATTCCATCGGTATTTATTGGTATATTATCCGTAACCATTTGCACTTTATGCTGAATTTTCACATAATTTATTTTTATTCCTATCGTTGTTGAACCAAGTGATCTAATTATTTGTTCCGAAATCCCCGTCAAATTACAGTAGTCATCAGGATCTTCCTGGTATCTATACAAAAATTTCTGTTTACAAAGTGATATGTCCGCACCTGTATCTATCAAAAATGTAATTTCCTTGTCCGTGTCATCAATATTTAATCTAACGTAATTTCTAAGGTTCGATGCTATACTGTATATCTTTGTGGTTTCTACTGTGCTGTTTCCGAAGACTGGGATGTTATCATCTCCGGAATTTGGGAGTTTCCCTGGTTCTGTATCTGATTCACATTACGATATCTTCTATTATTGTTATTTCTATTGCTACCTCTTTGTACGTTGTTATTATTATTCCTATAGTTATTAGTGTTGTTTCTATTGTTGTTATAATATGCGTTGTTCCTGTAGTTGTTATTATTGTTATTGTTCCTATTATTGTTGTGGTTGCTTCTATTCGTATTATTTTGGTATGCATTGTTCCCTCTATTTCTATTACCAATCCAGTTATTGTGTCTTTGGCTATTATTACCATTAAGATTCCTATTATTGTTGTTAAAGTTGTTAGTATTCCTACGACCACTGTTATTTGTTCCAGAATTGCTGAATTGTGCCCTATTAAATAAAATTTGATTCTGCTTTATTCTCGATTCTGATTTTTCTGCTATCTTTAAAGCGTCCGTAAAAGTTGTCACCTGACTGGCATCTATAGTGGATACCGTCTGAGCATTTTGTAATCCATTTACGAAAGTGTTATACGCTATTCTACTATTTGTATTCACTATCGCGCTTCTGTTTGCCTCGCCTTCTTCAGCAATTTGAATTTCATTTAGTTCTGCTATTAAGTTTTCTATCCTGTTGGCAAAACCAGTAATGTTATTATCTTTTTGCCTTAGTCCGGTTAGTTCATTTAGGATGGTGTTCGTGCTTTTCAATGACTTATATGTTGTTTTTAGAGCTGCTATAAGCTCATCTACCGTAGTGGGTGCATTACTCTGCCTTACTCTATTCTGTACTTTACTGTCCAATTTTGCATTAAAGACGAATTCTAGGAAAAAATTTTGTTTGTCTTGTGGTATCGTTTGTGCCACTAATTTTAAGTTCGTTACAAATCCTAACATATCCTCTTTTCTACCAGTGAATGATGGTATCAATTTTGACACTGCAGATAATTCACTCAGCTCCATATTTGTTATTACTATTTCTGGTCTATGCTCTAAATTATTTTTCTTTTCACTATGTCTTTCCAATAATTCAATTGCTTCTAATTTTAGTTTTTTAAATTTTGCCAAAAATGTTTCGCCAACATCAATGGGTATCTTGTCATCTATAATTGTATCTTCTATATTCTTTTGTAAATTTTCTATCTCTACTCTTTTATTATTTACCGTCTCCTGTGAATAAGGTCGGTTTAAAGATTTTCTAGCATTTGCAATTAATGCTTCTAAAGAATGTATGACATTCTCCATATGAACCAATTATTGACATATAATGTTTGACAATATTAATGTATTTCTTTTTTGCTTTTCCTTTATTGATATTTATATAATTTTGATTCACACATGTATATAAAATATTTTCTTAAAATTATTATATAATTATAATATAAATACAATAAAATTCATCTTCCTTTCATATACATATATAATAAAAAAAAATTTTTTTTTTTTTGCTTTTGTTTTTCTGTTTCTATATTTTTTTTGTTCTTTTTTTTTTTTGTTTTCAGGAAATAATGATTTTCTCAAAAGTTTTTTTTTTTTTTTTTTTTTTCTTTAAATTGCATTACGTACTGAATGCCTACGGATTTGTTTTTTTACGTATTTCTTTAAATATTTTATTATTACTACTACGGTTGTCATAGCGCAAATCAGTATTAATACTTCAAAACTAACGCTTACCGCTGTTGGAGCGTTTACCGTTGCTGTTACTACTTCCTTTATCTTCGTTTGTGTGCTACCCATTATGAAATTTTTCTTTTCTTTCCAAATATTTTGTACACTACAATATCTTTGTATAATTTATGAAATTTACTTCAATTTGTTTTAATTTTCTCTATTAATATTCTTTTAAAATTTTTCTTTTAAATTAACTTTGCTTCAAAATGCTTCCTCATTACTTCTGGTCAGCAGCTGGAAATGTTGTAGTTCTGGTGCTGTTGAATTCATTTTCTTCGCCCATGTAACTGTTGTTATTTGTATTGCTGTTCCGTGCAGTCAGACTGGCTTTTCTTGGTTGTTGCTGTTGCTGTGGTGTTTTTATTGTATTATCAGTATGTATATCATCATTAGCTGTTGTTGTCATCCACAGGATCCTTTTTCTGAAATTAACTCAAATTTGCTTTCTGCTATCCTTAAAACCAAAAAGGATCAAGACTAAGCGTAAGCTATGTTTGTCTTTTTCCTTTTGCTGTAAGATTAAGCAAAATTAAATTTAGCAAGATTAGATTGCTATATTTTTTAATTTTTGCTTCTTATCTTGTAGCAATCGGCAGGATATCAGAAGGATGCAGGTAAGCTGGGCAGGATCGCCATATAATGTTTGATTTTTAAAATGGCAGGATCGCCATATAATGTTTGACAAATGTTTGGTGTTGGTGTGAATAAAAAAGAACACTTGTTGTTTTCAAGTCTAAAATATTAATGCTTTATTTACTAATAATTATTCTGCTTATAAAGAACTTATGAGAAGTTCTAGACTTCTTCGCTAAAGAGAACTTTCTAAAGTACTCTTAATAATTATTAATACTAAGAGAGATGTTCTAAACATACTCTCGATAATCTAATTTTACATTCAATTAGTTAATGGGGTGTGGCTTACTCATTGAATCAATGTCTAGTGGCGCGCGGCTTCACTCTCAGTTTCATTATTACTTACTGAGAATACAAGTGCTGCCGCATTCCATTCAGTACATTGACTATTGATCATATGTAGTGTATGTGTATGACTCGTGCCATAGAAATGAGAGCCACCCCATTATTTGTATACATGACGCTGCACGTTAGCATTTGGCCTACATTCGTACGCTACGTCATGTATACACGACACTAGCCTAACGGTGTGATCTATAATATTAATAGGCAAGGCGATTTCTTGTGACCTCGTCTACACATTTAGTTACCAACTGATTTTGACAAAAAAAATTATACCATTTTAAAGGTATTTCTTTACTGATGTGCCCCATTTTTGCAGATGTGCACCATCTGGTAAATTTTTTTTTTTGGAGTAACACTCATTTAAAGCTGCTACTACCACATACATGAAACATATATTTATGCTTCCAATGTGTGTGTGTTTATACCCTCCACTCCAGTGTGCAGAGGGTATATATAAGTTTTTTATTCCATTTGTAATAATTTGAAAAAAAAAATTCTGGACCTCATAAAATATATATATATGTGATCCTTATAACAAGCGGAAAAAAAAGTTCATATAGCGATGTCCGTCTGTCCGTCTGTGGAAATCACGATGACAACTTTAATCGGGCAGCTAGTGTGCTCATAGGCACAAAAAATTATTCTCTGATATTCTAACAAGTTTGCTGTTTAAAATCGACCAAATCGATTGATTAGGGCCCGAGATTTGAATGAAGAACTAAAAAAATATGATTTTCTATATTGTTCTTGTCACAATCACGCCCTCAATAGGACAGCTAGGGTGATCATTTTTAGTGCGAATGATTGACCAAGAGCATCGGAAGATTTCTGTTTCATAAATCATTAAAATCGGTGGAACAGGTCCAGGGAAATCTCTGAAAAAGTAAAAAAAATTAAAAATATGATGTTTCTATATTGTTCTTGTTGTTGTTCTAAATGTTGTATTGTTGTCATAGCTGAACTTGTTATTTTTGTGGTCGTTGTGGTGATTTTATAATAAAAACTAACCCTTTGTACATTCTTTTATCTACTCTGGTAGAAAAGTTTAAAAGTTTCCATTGTTTTGGCATCACTAAAAAAATTTGTTAGAGCATTTTTGACATCGCCATGAGCCTGCTTGCAAAATATCAGATTGATTGGATTAAAAATCCATCCAAACTTTTTCGACAAGCAGACACTACGAGTTAATATAAAGGGAGTAAAAATTCACTAACATTTAAAGCAGATAATGCTTAACTAGTTGTTAATAAAAAATGCAATGTAAATTTACCAAAAAAAAATTTTATGTATTAATTTATTTAAAGAAAAACACAACAATAACTTTTGATGTTGTATTTTTTGTGTGTACACGTACATATTTTTATAACACGGTGTCTCGAGTAACTGTAATTCATATGCTTTCTGGTTATGTTGCATAACCGTTCGATTTGATGGTTTTAAGGATTGAAATCAAATGGCTCTCCCTAACCTCACTTGCGAGGCCATAGGTTGCGTAGGGATCCATATGTCGTATAACCTGGCATTATGACCAGCTGGAGCTAGCGCCAACCTAACTATATCACAAAAAAAAATATTTATTAGCTAAAAAAAGTAATATAAAATACATTGATGTTCATTTTGTAATATTTTGGTGTTGTATTTTTTGTATGTAGTATTTACATATTCATACATATGTACATATCTGTGTTCACAAGCAATAACCGCCTAACTCGAAAATCATGCTTTCGAGAAAAATAGCTTTTTATATAAATGTAATGGGGCTTCATTACGACTTTTTAAAAAGCAGTGTTAGAGAAATGGGAATTTCACGTAAATATAAAGATTTTGTATGACAGAATATGACAGCATGTAATGGTGCGGCGTTGGTGGAAGATCCGCTTCCGTTTCCCTGAGCCTTTGCCGGTCGCACGTGCTGGCGTAGGGGCCTAGCTCGCCGGATGGGTGGGGTCTTGCTCAGGCCCAGGGAAACCGCACTACAGATTTTCACGTGCGATTAAAAAAAACAACTGTCAAAAAAAATCGGACGCTAAATGGGACGGATGGCCATACTTACCTTGGGATTGGGGACGAGGTGTTCTGCCCCTTTTCCCTACCATGTTACCTCGACTCCATCTTACTTGGAGGTAACCCACATAAATGATAAGATTATTGGTTTGGTTTGGTTTTCTACATTGGGTTTTAACAAAAAGTTTATTTAACCTTCATTTAAGGTTTGAAAATGTAAATTATACATATCTAGCAAAACTTATTTAATTTTTTTTTTATATTTTAGCAAAATTTTACTTTTTAGAAAAATTTTCAGTTTAGCAAAATTTTATTTCTTAGCAAAATTTTAATTTTAGGGAAATTTTAATTTTAGGAAAATTTTTAAATATAGCTCAATTTTAATTTTAGATGGATTTTTAAATTTTAGCAAAATTTTGTTTTAGGAAAATTTTAGCAAAATTTTATTTTTTAGCTAAATTATATTTCTTATTATAATTTTTTAATTTTAGCTCAATTTTATTTTTATTTAGGAAAATTTTTACATTAATTTTATATTTAGCAAAGTTCTTAATTTAGAAAATTTTTAGTTAAATTTTAGTTTAAATTTATATTTAGAAAAAATATTTATATTTAGAAAATTTTTATATTTCGAATATTTTATATTTTGCGAATTTTGACATTTCGAGAATTATATATTTATTTAAATTTTATAATTAGAAAACTTTTTTATGTAATTTTAGAAAAATTTTGTATTTAGGTAAATTTTTATATTTAGAATACCTTACACTTAGCTAATTTTTAATGACAAAAATTTGGTTTAATTAGAAAACCTCACATTTGGAAAACTTTTAAATTCTAATTAGAAAAATCTTAAAAAAAAATCTCTTAAATTTCTATAATTTAAAATTTAGGTTAATTTTAAATTTTTATTTCTAGCAAAATTTTAAGTTTAGCAAAATTTAATTTTCGGGAAATTTTAAATTTAGGAAAATGTTAATTTTAGAAAAATTTTAAAGTATAGCATAATTTTAATTTTAGGAGAATTTTTTTAAATTTAGCTTAATTTTATCCATATTTAGGAAAATTATTTTAATTTATGAAATTTTTCGTTTTAACAAAAGTTGACTTTTAGCACTATTTAATTTTAGGACAATTTTTAATTTTTAGGAAAATTTTTAATTTTTAGGAAAATTTTTAAATTTTAATAAAAAAATTTTTAATAGTAGAAAAAATTTGTAATAGCAGAACAATTTTAAAATTAGCTCACTTTTAATTTTTTGCACAACTTTCATATCGCCATATCGCTGGTGTTGCATTCCGATGTGGTACCGATGAAGCTGCTGCCCAGGAAGGATGAGGGTGGTGTCACTAGTAGTATATGGTTAGTACAGTTTATTTGGGTTTACGTTTCAATACATAGTTAAGTTTTCTATGCAAATATCAGGTTTAGTTTTTTTTTCTATGGTCACCTTTCTTTCTTATTTCGAATTTTAGTTCTTTTCTTTTTCATAACTGTTTACAAAATTATAATTTCTTTCTTTTGATGTTTCTGTGTACAAGGTACAGTTTACAACATTTTCAGCGTTTTATTTCAGGTTTCAATACTTTTTTTTTCACCAATTGGTTAAAATTATTTAATTTCAAATTTTCAAAATTAGTTCAAATTTCAAAATTTAATTATTTCAGTGTTTCAAAATTTAATTTAGTTCTAATCTCTTCAATAAACTTTGCACTCCACTAACCAGAACAAAAATATATTTTTTTTAAATTTTAAATTTTAAATTTCTTAAGTCTTAAACATTAATAATTTTCTCAAAATTAACTTTATTTTATTACCACTATGTCTTATTTTTAATTTTAACTTTACATTAACTTTATTTTACTACACTAATTTTAAATTTTAATTTATTGTAGGTTTTTCCTCAACCTTTTTCTCTTTCAGATCTCAAATTCAACTCCCAATGTCACCAATTTTAATTTTTAATTTCTTTAAACTTTCTTTCCTTCTTTAATTCTTAAATATTAAATTTTCTTAATTTAATTTTCTTAAATTTTAATAAACTTTAAACTTTAATTTTTAACTTCACTTTTAATTTTTACTAATTTTCTTAACTTTACTTTATTTCTTTAATTCTTAAACACTACATTAATTTTAATTTTTCGGAGGATTTTCCTCAACCTTTCATTGCAACTATCAAATTTCAACTCCGTTCATAAATTTTAATTTTTGTAATTTTTAATTTTCTTAAATATTAATTTAATTTTTAATTTTTTTAAATTTAAACTTATTTGCACGCTTCACTTAATTTTAATGTCTTAAACTACATTTTTATACAAATTTTAAGAGGTTTTTCCTCAACCTTTTGTCTTTCATGGTCACATCTCAACTCTTAAAAACTACATTTTATTAATTTTAAATTTTAAGGTTTTTCCTCAACCTTTCTTGTCAACAATTAATCTTCAACTCCTCGATTTAAATTTAACTTTACTACATTAACCTTCTCATCTTCATTCATTCATGTCCAGATAAAAACCTGTTTATTAAAAAAACAAAATCACCACCAATTCATTGAGAACATTCATATGCATTCATAATATTCTCTAGTATTTATAACACTCCCACTCATATATGACTATGAGAGCAAGTGAGATCAATACAAGGAAATACGTGGTTTGACCAGCATGATTGCATATGAATGTGTTCATGATTTAATACAACACAATGAAGAGAAAAACGCCATAAATCAGTTTGCCAAAAAAAAAAAAATGCCATCAACATATTACCATATAAGGTGTTGTTTATATGTACATACTTGAACTTGAAAATAATTTCAAGATCAAGGTTATTATTTTTTTCTTCTTTCTTATTCTGCTTGTAACAGAAATTTTTTTGCTACAGTGCAGAGCAAAACAGATCACCGTCACAAGCATACATAACTCAAATCGTTCTTAAGTCGACTTAGGCGATTATCGCTTGTGACTATAGATATATTAAATAATAAAATAATATATATATATTCTATATATAGATATATATATATATGTATCTCCATCATAACCGCATGTTTGAAATAAATTGGTATATTAATTTATTTATATAAAATTCTGCAATATTTTGTTTTAGGGAATATACAGAGTGTCACTTCATTTTGTTCTGTATGACTATGCTACAGTAGATGGCGCCACTATTTTCATTCTAGTTAGCTGTGCAATAGTTATTTCTATTTTAACATGAATGTCAACATTTTCAATTAGATATCAAACAGAACATTGTTATAAGTATATACAGAGCTGAGTAAAGAAGAAGCAATGAGTTTTTTGCTTTCAAAACAGGAGCCAAATCACCGCATTTGTTATCGAAATTTTTCGATCGAAATAATTTTTTTATTTCCCAAAATAAAATACGAATCGTGGTCGAGCGTTTGTCCGTCTTCTTCATTTTACTCGATATCGAATGCGGTGATTTTTTCCAGTTCTACATAGTTATGCATATAGAATTACTGTCCTGCTTTACCTACCAAATATCTGATTGCGATTATATATACTATTACTATTCACATAAATACAAAATTGTGCCTTTTTTCATTAACATTTAAGCAAATATCACTTCTAAAAATTGGAATTCAGATTTCCAATTATAAATTAGAAAATATCAATTGAATTTTAGAAAATCATATTAAAACGTCGGAAATAATAACTTGAAATTTAAAACACATCAATTGAATTATTAAAATATAAATTTTATTATTTAAACGCAAAAACACCAAATATGTTTACATATAAAAAATCAACTGAAATTAAAAAAAAATATTGCAATTAGGGAGATATTAATAGCATTTCAGGATAAGAAAACATTAATTTAAATTCAAAGAAGTTTGAAAAACCTCAAATGATATTTAAAAATTGCGAACACAAAAATTGTTACATAAATAAAGCGCAATTTGATGAGAATGTTATTTATATATTATTTGTCATAATTTTTTTGGATGCAAATTTGAAGTTATTCAGAAAAAAAGACAACAATTTATTTTATTTAAAATTTTTGGGACATTTTGGTTTTTGCATTTGGCATCCCTAATTCGAACCAGTGTTCATGATGACTTCAAAATTTGACTTCATGTTAGGCAAAATAAAACCCAAAAAATTTAGGTTCGATAATTCCCATGTAGTAGTATTTGGAGTCAATAAATGAAAATATATTTTATTAACATAATTTAATTCAAAATTAAAAGTTGGCATCTCTGGGTTAGATTTTGTATTGTATTGTGTTATGTTGTGTTACCACAAAATCTAATAGTAAAAACTCCCTTTTAATAAGTAAAAAAAAAATATTTTCCAAATATGGCAATATTTTAACAAAAGAAAAAAAAATTGACAGAACTTTTGTTTTTGGTTATTTACTTATTGTTACTCCATCCGACCTATACGGCCGCAATGAAGAATTATTTGGCCAGTTAAAAGAAACTATACAGCCATTAATTTTCAAAAACTTAAACTAAACTAAACGAGAGGTCATGTCAGCAACCACGATGACCAAAAAGCAAACATCGAAATGTGTCTTTTCTTTTATCCGAAATAATAGAATAAGCGAAAGCGATCTTTCCTCGCTGGAGCGCGAACTACTAATGTGAGAGAGCCTTATAGACCAACTCTTGGAATAAACAAAAATCCAGATCAAACCAAAGAATTTGATGAAATAATTTGATATTAAGTTTAACAAATTGTTTACTTTTTCAAATATTTTGTTTACATTTATTATCAATACTCAAACCGAGGTGGAGGGTATCAAAGATTCGGCACAGCCGAATTTAACACTCTTACTTGTTACGAATAGAATTGATAAAATTATTATTAACAATCCCATTTATACATCTTCTGTGTGTGCAACAAATATTTATAATGAAATTTAGTGAATATTTTAATTTATTTTAATAGTTGGTTAGATTTTAACGCCATTTTGCAGATATATTGCAATTAATACTGTAATTAATATGCAATTTTTTTTATGTTGTTTTCAATGGTGTATGGTAGAGCAGAAGAAAGCTTACATTTCTAACATTCATAACTATACTTTATTCCTAATCGGACCGGTTTCGGGCATTTCAGCCTTCATCAGTGATTTATTTAAAATTGTGATAAATTGTTATGTTTTGGTTGAATATATTGTTTCTACATGGAAATTTTCTACTTAGGGCGGCCGTGAGGTTTGAACCTGCGTCTATCCCACATACACTCGTTCTTGCACTTTTTGGTCAGCTCTTCAACGCAGTCACCTATCACAATCTTCAATAAATCGCAGATGAATGCTCAAATGCCAGAAACCGGTCCGATTAATAATAAAGTGTAGTTATGAATTTAATGAATTTTATTTAAAACTTCAATTGTATATCAAGTGTCATTTAAATCTGCGTACCATTGTTTTATTTAAATATGACAAGTATTAAATATCTTTGTCAACTTACTCGTATTTTGTTTAACAATTATTAGTAACTTAAGAAGTGTCAATCACTTGGTGACATACGATTATTATTAAAATATTTTCTTTTGTGTTAAGTAACACCTGATTGTGTTTTTGTTTTTTTTTTTTTTGTTTGTTTTGTAAATATAAAAATCTCAAATTTCTAAACCCTATTTACGGAGGTATTTAAATAAATTTTTTTTAAACTCAAAATAAAATACCCTTCATTGAATTTGATAAGATTTTTAAGCAATTCTGTACCAGTAATACAGTTAATGAGAAAAGCACAACGAAAGACATGAAAACTAAACTTTCTAGGTTTTTGGCTTATATAACTCTTGAATTCACCAAAAGCTTTAATTAATAATACGAGCTAAAATTTTTTTTAAATGACCAGTCTGACTACATAAATTTGTTAAACAACTGTCAAAATAATTCTTGAATAAGATTTAATACATTTCCATCGGCAAAAGGGTGCTTACCAGCCGGTCGAGCGTTGAATTTAATATTTCTTGCTGCTAAGCTCAAAAATACACAGCTGTTATTGGCATCTGAAAGAAATAAGTAGTATGAAATAAAAGTAGTTATTATTACTTTCACATGTTTTATTTGATTTTATACTTATGAGAAAACTACGTACATAGTTAGAAAAAAAATAATAATAAAATAAATCATCTCTGTAAATCCCTAAACTCTAGATATTTGCTTATTACGTTTTTATATTGTTTTTCTTTATATTTTTCACTTTGCTGGGATGAACAAATGCCTGGATGGATGGATGGTTGGATATATATTATTACACATAAAATTTATTTGATTTTTGTACATCTTTTTTTTTTACTCTTTTACTTTAAAAACTTTTAAGTAGTTTTTAAAATACACTCAAAGAAAAAAGTACAAAGTAGAACAGTATTAGCTAGAGATAGATAACGCATGTTAAATTTTAGGTTTTATTTTAAGTTTAAATAATTTTCCCTAGCATTTTTCCACTTTTCGATAGAGAAACCTCGAAAAAAATGTTAATGCTGCCTTGTTAAAGGGTTTGTTTTGTATTGTATAAGAGAGGTGGCCGAAGTACTGCGACCGAAGAATCTACTGTACTGCCCTCTACGAATAGTTTGTCGCTCTAAAATCTGACCCAACCATGAAGCCCTCAGAAATTCGAGAATGTTGGTTCGTTCTAGTAATCTTATCTTGCTACCTAGAATTGGGAAAGAACTCAGGTGCTTTGTCCTTTTATGCATTAACGTCTCATAGTCCTTAAGTATGTGCTCTGGTTATTCGGCTTCCTCATTACAGAATCTGCACATAGGGTTTGCTACAATTCCTAACTTGTTCAGATATTTCCTGAGCCTACCATGATCAGTCAAAATCCCAGTTAGTATATTTAATCCGTTCTTTGATAACTCAATACATGACTCAAATCTCTTCCTGTTGTACTTACCTAACAAGAGTTTGGATTGCCTTAAGCCCAAGAGGCTCGAAAAAATTCCTGTCTATCATGATTGTCATGTTCTCTGAGTATGCCTTCCCATACCCCTTTTCCTATTCCACAAAACGTTTCTGGTCCAAGTAACATTGTGGAAGCTCCCCTTGTGGCAAGCTCATCAGATTGCTCATTACATTGAATCCCAATATGCCCCGGGACTCAACAAAGGCAGACTTTATTGTGTTTATCTGGATTTATATCCCCAGGTTCTACCCGCTACCCTTCTACATATCACTGTAGCACGCTTGGCCTTCTCAGCAATGTGGTCGATATCTGCCTTCCATTTTAGCTTCTTGTCTAGTACTATCCCCAGACATTTCAAGTCTACCTTTAGTTCGATGGAAATATAATCCTCAGCTCTCTTTGCACAATGTCGCAAATGATCTCCTCGAATTTGCCTCGAACTATTAAGACTATATCGTCCGGTAGCATTGATAGTCTATTCCTCATTCTTATAGTTTCATTAATAGTTCATCAACAACCAGCCTCCACATTAGGGGGCGAAAGAACCCCTCCCTGCGGACATTCTCTAGTTGCGTTGATGACTATGGTCTCTCCCTCTGATGTTTCTGCTGATCATTTTGATGTCACTGAGTCTACTCTTTTTCGGTTTAATCCCTTTCTATTACTTCGTTTCTTAAAATGCTAAAGGGTCCGCCATCTAACGTTTTTTTTTCAACTAGTGCTTATTTCGTGAATGGTAACACTTAGCTCATGTCTGATTTGAAAGATAATTAGTTTTATCCTTCCGCTGAACGAATATGGTTGTGTATACGCCTGAACAACGCTGGGAAATATTGCGACATTACTTTGAAAATCATGGTAATGTTGCAGAATGTGTGCGAAAATTGCGTACGGATTTTGGAAGAGAAGCTTCGTATGTTCGTTATCTTGTGAAAAAAGTGAAAGAAACTGGCATCCTCATCGACAAACCAAAGCGTGAAAAGCCAAAAACAGTGCGTACACCCGAGAATATTGCTGCTGTGGCAGAAAGTGTCCGTGAAGTGCCATCAACATCAATTCACCGTCGTTCTCAAGAATTGAACATTTCGGAGGCATCATTGAGACTAATTTTGCATAAAGACCTTGGTATGACGCCACACAAAGTCCAATTTGTTTAGGAGTTGAAGCCAACTGACCATCCAATGCGTTTTCGCTTCGCTAAGTGGGCCTGCGATCGACTTACAGAAGATGCCGATTTTGCCAAAAAAAAATCATCTTTTCAGATGAAGCTCATTTTGATCTTGGTGGGTATGTAAATAAGCAAAATTGTCGTATTTGGGGCACAGAAAACCCGCACGCATACATTGAAAAGCCGATACACCCAAAACGAGTCACTGTTTGGTGCGGATTTTGGTCCAGAGGCATAATTGGGCCATTTTTCTTCGAAAATGAGCAAGGAGTGGCCGTTAAAGTCAATGGTGATCGTTATCGGGCCATGTTGAACGAATTTTTGTTCACAAAAATTGAAGAGGAGGATATTGGCAACATTTGGTTTCAACAGGATGGCGCTACGTGCCTCACAGCCGAAGCTACACTCGATGTTTAGCGCCCTGTTTTTGAAGATCGCATTATCAGCCGCAGAGCTGATGTCGTTTGGCCACCTCGGAGCTGCGATTTGACACCGTTGGACTATTATTTGTGGAGTGCCCTCAAAGATTAGTGTTACGCCAACAAGCCAGAGTTAATTTACGCTTTAAAGGACAATATTCGTGAAGCCATTGGTGAAATACAACTGCACACAATCGATAATGTACTTAAAAATTAGACCGATCGTGTAGGCTACTGCATGGCCAGCCGAGGCAGCCATTTGAATGAAATTATTTTCCATTATTAACCGGAAGGATTGTACCTTCAAATAAAAAAAAGAAATTCAGTAGTTTTTTTTATAGCATTTTCAAAAAAAAAAAAGTTATTTGGCGGACCCTTTAGTTAACACCATTCTTGTTGTCATATGCGGCAATCATGATAAGTCACTCGGCTCCAAGTCACCCGCAAAATAGTGCGGGGTTTTGAACTGATATGATCCGTGGTTGGTTTTCTTTCTATCTCAGTCAGTCAAATGGTCTTACTTCATGTTTGGCACGATATTCGCTTCGTAGGCATAAATCGAAAACTCATCAGCCATAACGATGCATTTCATTTCTTTCTGGTAGTCAGATAGTCTAGTTTCAGAGATATTTCTATCTTAAATTTAGACCAGATTAGGAAGGCCCTACGCACTGCAACCAATTTCATCATTTGTACAGGTCATTGTTGTCCTAAAGATTAAGGTTCCTTAGAAAGCCCATTACCTTAATTGGCATGTGATACCATATATCCCGGAGGATACCGTATTCCCTGCAAGGACAAAGGTTCTTTTGTCACTTAGTTTTGGATGTTCACAGAGAATGTGTACTGCTCTTTCCACCCCCTGTTCGCAGAACCTACACGTGTCTGGCGTTTTATTCGTAGATGATATCTAAGATTAGAGTGTCCAGTAAAGAATCCCGTCAAGGTCCTTAATTCCTTCTTATCAAGGGAAATTACTCTTTCTGAATGAACACTGGATGGAGTTATAAATCTCTCAGGTTGCCGTTGGCCGTGACTTTTGTCCCAGTGTTAGGCAATTTGTGATTCCTTCCACTCCTTCATTTTTTTCCGTGATGTATGCCACTGGAACACCATAGAATGGTTCCGGTGCGATGAAAGGAAGACGGGTCCCCCGATTGGCCAGGCAATCTGTCCTTTCATTGCATCGTGTCCTTCGCGTCCCGGAATTCAGCATAAAGTTAGATTGTTACATCTGCTTAATTGGTTGAGCACTTCGATGCAATCCAAGGACTTATTTGCTTTTAGTGCACGGATAGTATTTAAATGAGTGCCCTCTTTGTCTTTCTTCTAAGACATTCAGTCACGCAGACATAAATGGTGCCGACCTTCGGTTGAAAAATGCATTGGTATTTGCCCATGGGTAATGCACACTGATAATTGGGACCGAATATGGCATCTGTTAATCACACATAAGAACCCTGCTCAGGTTCCCAGGTCCTACTGTTCCAATATCATAGTTTTAAATTCCCAAATAAATATATTTCTTGGTAGCCATTCTGTCCGTGACTCTCGCTAGCGGGTCAAAGGTGAAGAGTTTTGCGACTCTCATGTGAGCCCTTAGGTCTTCGTCCTTCATGCTACTGAAATTCTGAAGTCGTAAAGCACTCATGCACGCATCTTCGATGATCGAAATGTGCAGTGGCGTGACGTTAAGCATGACGCCAATAGCATCAGTTGGGCATGTTTTGTTCGCCCCGGTAATATCATTACAGGAAATGCCGTACAACTTGTTCAGGATTCTGCCAAGTACATTAGTCACCATTGTGAATAATCGCGGAAAATATGGGCGAAATCCCAAATACAAAAATCGCCAAATAGAAAAGTCAAAGACCCAAAATCGCGAAAGAAAAATATCGCCAAAACAAAAATATTTTAAACCAAAAATCGGTCACAGTGAAACTTTTGACAAATAGTGGTGGAAAATATCAAAAATCGCCAAAATAAAAAATCGCCAAAATCGAAAATTGCCAAAGTCGAAAAATTTGCAAAAGATATTCTAGATTTAGGGCCAATCGTTAAGAGTTGCCGGATTCAATTTGGAAAATCCAAGCTTTTCTCATGGTCTGCTACATACCTGGTCTGGTACATAACCTTGCTCCAGATTAAGAACGCCCAAAAAAGTTTGATAATTTTTGAACGGAATGAAAAAACAAAAGTTATTGCATATCAGCAAGCATTGATATAATAAGAATATAAAGTAAATAAAATAAAATGTTCTAATTGCACAATACAAGCCTCTTAAGAAAAAGTTGATTATGAAAACATACATATATGTCAATAAGTCTCGTTAAATCGTAGCTAAGCACGACAGGACATACCAATATAATTAACTATTTTTTCCCCTCTTGGGGGAAAATGGGCTAAAACGCGAACTAGTCACTGTACAAAAAAAAAATATCATGTGAGTCCGATCGCAGGGGCGATGTGTAAACATCTAGTAATTAAAGATTTTTTCATTTTTAATTTATTTATCATTTCTTATTTTTTATTTTTCATTTTTTATTTTTCATTTTTCATTTTTCATTTTTTATTTTTCATTTTCATTTTTTCCTTTTCAATTTTCATTTCTTTATTTTTCATTTTTTGTTTTTTATTTTGAATTTTTTATATTTAACTTTTTATTTTTCATTTTTATTTTTAATTTTTAATTTCATTATTCATTATTCATTTTTAATTTTAGTTTTACGTTTTTCATTTCTTATTTTTCATCTTTAATTTTTTATTTTTAATTTTTTAGTTTTAATTTTTTATTATTCATTTTTTATTTTTCGTTTTTAATTTTTAATTTTTCATTTTTAATTTTTTGTTTTTCATTTTTCACTTTTTATTTTCAATATTTCATTTTTCATTTTTAATTTACTTTTCATTTTTTATTTTTTGTTTTTTATTTTTCATTTTCCTTTTTATTTTTTTTTTTAATTTTTTATTTTTCATATTTCGTTTTTCATTTTTCATTTTTTATTTTTCATTTTTCGCTTTTAATTTTTAATTTTTTTTTTTCATTTTTCGTTTTTCATTTTTCATTTTTTATTTTTCATTTTTCGTTTTTCATTTTTCGTTTTTTATTTTTCATTTTTAATTTATTTTTAATTTTTTGTTTTTTATTTTTAATTTTTTATTTTTAATTTTTCATTTTTCGTTTTTAATTTTAATTTTTCATATTTTCTTTTTCATTTTTAATTTTTTGCTTTTCATTTTTCATTTTTTATTTTTCATTTTTCATTTTTTATTTTTCATTTTTCATTTTTCATTTTTCATTTTTAATTTTTCGTTTTTAATTTTTAATTTTTAATTTTTTATTTTTAATTTTTTATTTTTAATTTTTTATTTTTCATTTTTATACCATATACCACTATGTGGTTTGGGTATAATGACTTTGTGCTGCTGTTTATAACAACCAAAAATATTCGTCCTATACCAATGTCCGTCCGTCCGTCCGTCTGTGTGTCCATGTAAACCTTGTAATCAAACTACATGTCGAAAATATAAATATATTTTGATGAAATTTGGTATATAAGCTTTGATCGGTCATGGGATGAACACTATTGAAATTGGTGAGAATCGGTCCATGTTCAGACCTAGTCCCCATACCAATGACCCCTATGAAATCGACATAAATTTCCATAAGTTCTAAATTCTCATATAGATCTCTGTCAAATTGGGTTTGTATGTGTTTATTATATCCATTAGTCAGTAGTTCAAAAATAATCCCTATAGGAAAATTCTTAGTCATAGGCCCCATATAGAGCTGCTTCCCGATCTTCACTTAAATCTATCAAAAAACAAAAATATTGCACAGATTTTTCTCAAATTTGGTTTGTATACATTTTTTCAATATATAAGTGACTTTACCAAATATGGTATGGATCGGTCCATTTCTCGACCAAGTCCCCATATAAATATAGTATCCGATATGAACTTTTTCATATCTGCAGCGAAAAAAATTAATAAAAATGCCACTCAAATTTGGTTTATGCTTATTTGCTATATCCAATTAGTTGGACCGAAGGGATAGGGTCTCTAAACCATAGTATAGGGTATTGTATAGTCGGGCTAGACCGACTATAATTTTCTTACTTGTTTATTTTAATTTTTTTTTCATTTTTTATTTTTCATTTTTAATTTTCATAAAATTTTTTTCACCAATACAATTACATTTTGTCTTACGACTCACATGTTACGCTTACATGTTACGCTGTTTTTGAAATTTACCCCCCTTGCACATCAAAAAGCTGAAGTACAACCTCACTAAAGCAGAACTACAATATATAATATATTTTTCTTTTTTAGTTTTTTCTTAAATAACGCGAACATTGAAGCATGATCGTGCATGTCTTATTATACCATTGCACTGACCTTGCAAGCACCTTGCATACGATATCCAATGTGTATATCGTTTCTTTGGGTCACATGTCAAAAGTTTGCAGTAGACTACAAAACGGTTATTTGTATACATTTTTTTACCCCCCTAAATAAGAAATTTGCCAAATATTTCGTAAAGTGTATCATTTAATGCTTATAAACAAACATTCTAAAGCTACGAAAAAAAAAAAATTATACATATATTGCAACAATCTAAGAAAAAGCTTTTTCAAAATAGTGTTTGAAGTTTGGCTCATACACGCATACATACAGACTCGTATATGAATGTTATATAAATAACAGACTTATGCCAATAACGAAAATATTTGAATTTATATGAAATACTTGAAATTTATAGCTTCAAGGTGTTTATTTACGAGCTTTATACTTTAGACATCTTTAGACTGGCCTTTAACCAACCAAACACTTTTCAAACAAAGGTATAGAATTTTGTTGACTACTCGTGACACTCACACCTGCAAATACATACATACAGAAGTACATACATACATACATATATCATAAGTTTCCTATTACACTTTTATACCCAAGTGTTAGTTATATACCCAAAAGATGGCTTAAGTTTTTTGTGTTGTTTTTTTTTTGTTTTAATACAAAAAAAAAAGAAAACGAATAAAACAAACTAAACTTCTTCATATTTTGCTTTAAGGATTAGTGTCAATGTTTTTCTTTTCGTATTGTCAATGTGTACCGAAAGCATCATATGAGTTTTCACATCTCTCGATGGTTGTTTGTTTGTTTGTTTTATTTGTTTTTCTTTCATCTTAGAGCACTAATGAGACATAGTTGTCGTTAACACTCATATGGAGCCAGATCCCCAAGGTGGTCAACAGGTTTACAAACAATTTAAATCAGAATAAAAATATGAAGCTATAAAAATGTTAAGTACCTTTAGTTTAAATTATATGTTTGTATGTAAAGCGCCAGTCAAAAAAAATGGCATCATTAAATTTTTAAAAAAATAATAAATGTGTGTTTATTAGTTGGATATAACTAAGCGATATCGTTATACTATGCATATTAGGGTGGCCCTTAATAAAAAAGTGTTAAAACTCTCGTTCTCACCCCCTAGAAATATGCGAAGAGCAAAAAAACTGAGAAATACAAAGTTTTGGGCCAATCAAAAAACATTTGGTCGTGCCTCAACGCGATTGAAAATTTCAAGTGTGTTTATATGGGGAAAATATGACTATTTTCAAATTTTAGGAAAACTTCGTACTACAGTTTACTTCATCCGGCAAGTTCTTATATAATTCGGGATCAATATAAAATTATCCTTTCAAAAAGGTATAAAACGTCAAAATCGAATAAAACCTCGCCAAGAAATAGCAAATGCCCCAGACCACTTTTTGTGCAAAAAAAAAAAAAAAAAATCGGTCAGGACATTTGATGGCATTTTTTTCAACTTTAAGAAAGTAATTAAAGCCAACATTTTGTTTTAGTCTCTATACCTGTAACTACTCAGATATGAAATATTCTTTTATTACCACCTTGTTAACCTATTAAGCATCGAGACCGAAAATGGAAAATTTTTTTGATAAAATTTTGAAAACTCCTTTTTCAAGTGTTGAAAAATGTCCTTCAACAAAAATTTAAAAAATTGATCTAGCTCTTTAAGGTCTTATTAAATGCATGTTAGAGATTAACTGCGTAAATTTTTAGGTAAATCCCTGTGGCAGAATTTTTTTGACAAAGATTTTTTTTGTGGATTTCGAGAAAAATTGGATTTTTGTAAAATATTCTGTAAATGTACTATTTCTAAATACTTTGTATCAAGAATTCTTCACTTGTCTACTTTTAAGTGTTATATCTTATCTTAAGAGCCTAGGGTTTCGGAAAAAAATAATATGACCCCATTAACCCTTTTGTTATTGGGGTCACATATGACCTCAAGCTAATAAAAGACAATTTATTCAAAAAATTCAAATATTTTGTAAGTGCTGTTGAAATTTTAAATACGATGCTGGAAATATAATAACCAAATGTGTTAATCTTCCATTCCTAAAATTTGGGATAAATCCGAGAACGTTAACCCATTATTTGCCAAGGCCAGCTTTGGATTTTAAGATATTTTGAAATAAAAATGACCGAAAACGAGTTTTTCTGTTAAACTCGATGAAACCACTATTTAGAATTTAAGAAAAATAATTCGGTTAATTTTTTATTTATTTAACCCTTCAGTGCTCCTGGGATCAAAATAATGCATTGTGGTACATCTTTGGTGCAATTATCTGATTATTGCTCGCAACTATAAATTAAAACAACTTTAAACGAATTTTTTTAAAAATTTATTTTATGTATAAAAACTTTCTAAATTTTTCTAAATAAAATAAGAAGACCCACAAAGGACACAAAGCTAATAAAAGAATATGAAATATAGAATTAATATAATAATATAAAATTAAAGAAAAGAATACTTATTGCAAGTCGTAAGCGATTACAGAAAACAATTTAAATCGCACACTAAATCATCCTTAAATACACCAAAATAAATAGAATTAATTATATATTTCATATGCTTTTGAATAAATTATCTTTAATTAGCTTTGGATTATACTTATGTGGATCTTCTTATTTTATTTAGAAAAATATAGATAGTTTTTAAACATAAAATAATTTTATAAAAAAATTGGTTAATAGTTGGATTAATTTGTATTCGCAAAGATATATCGCAATGGATTATTTTGATTCCAGGAGCACTGAAGGGTTAAGTAAATAAAAATATACCGAATTATTTTTTTTTAAATTCTAAATAGTGGTTTCATCGAGTAAAATAGAAAAACTCGTTTTCCGAAATTTTTATTTAAAAATATCTTAAAATCCAAAGATGGCCGTGGCAAATAATGGTTAACGTTCCCGGATTTATCCCAAGTATTAGGAACGGAAGATATACATATTTGGTTATAATACTTTAAGTAACGCTTTTAAAAATTCATTAGTATTTGCAAAATATTTGAATTTCTTTAATAAATTGCCTTCTATTAGTTTGGGGTCATATGTGACCCCAATTCCAAAAGGGATAATGGGGTCATATTATTTTTTTTCCGAAACCCTAGGTTATTAAGATAAAATATAATATTTAAAAGTTTAAAAGTTATAAATTTTTGATACAAAGTATTAAGAAAGAGTACATTTACAAAATTTTTTTCTAAAACCCCTTTTTTTCTCGAAATCTGAAAAAATAAATTCCTTGTCAAAAAATTCTGGCATCAGGATTTTTTTAAAAATTCACACAGTTAATCTGTAACATGCTTTTAACAAAACCTTAAGTTTTAGATCCAATTTTTTAAAGGGGTTGTCACAATTTTATCAAAAAATTTCCCATTTTCGGTCTCAATGCACAATAGGTTAACAACTTGGTAACAAAGGAATACTTCATATCTGAGTACTTATAAGTATAGAGACCAAAAAGAAATTATGGCTTTAATTAATTTCTCAATGTTGAAAAAAATGCCATCAAATTTCATGAGCTAGGTTTTTTTTTAGCACAAAAGTGGTCTGGGGCATTTGCTATTTCTTGGCGAGGTTTTATTCGCTTTTGAAGTTTAATAGCTTTCTGAAAGGAAAATTTAATACTGATCCCGAATTATATAACAATTTGCCGGAAAAGGGAAGCTATAGAACGAAATTTTCCTAAAATCTGAAAAAAAAAGTCATATTTTCCCCATATAAACACACTTGAAATTTTCAATCACGTTGAGCCACGACTAAATGTTTTTTGATTGGCCCAAAACTTTGTATTTTTCAGTTTTTTTGCTATTCGCATATTTCTAGGGGGTGAGACCGCGTGTTCGAACATTTTTTTCCCCTCCATATAATGAAGGGCCACCCTAATGCATATACGAAAAAACTTACATCTAAAATGTAACAAATCTGCTGGGTGGGTAAACTCAGATGACACTAATTTCTTAGTTCCAATTACCCCAACTGATTGGAGGAATGATTTCCTTAAATCTCTTGCTGATATGTGTGTTTTCCAAATAAATGACGTTCCTAACTGCAATGCTAGAATGCTGTATCTCGTGTTTGTGAAAAACCCTACACTATTCAGTGCAATTAGAACTAGTCCGCTATGTTTTGCTGAGGATTGTCATCATCCAGGACTTTTAATATCCACACCGCAACCACAGAGACCTAAAATTTCTAGTGTTTCTGAATCATTGTGCTTTAAGCGAACAAACTACCAAATGTTAAATCAATTACTGTCTGACTATTTTAACTGGCTTGAAATCATTTAATTTTCAAACGATGGAAGTAATTTTGATCAGGTAATCGAAACTGTTTATAAGATAATTTCAACAAATACAACGAAAATTGTTCGTTTAATAAAAATAGCTAAGGCAAATGCTCCTCCATGGAATACAATCACACTAGCATGGTTGACAAATCGGAACAGGCTCTATAATCGGAACAGGCTCTATAAAAAATTTAAGAAAAGTAATAATCAAATTGATCAAAGTCTATTATAACCTAGAAAATAAAAGATGTTTCGATAGTTATCTTAGTAAAATTAATTCCAATATTAAACAAGTAAGAAAATTATAGTCGGTCTAGACCGACTATATGATACCCTATACCATGCGTTTACAGACCCTAGTTCTCAGACCCAACTAACTGGATATAGAAAATAAGCATAAACCAAATTTGAGTGGGATTTTCCTTAATTTTTTTGGCTGCAGATATGAAAAATTTCATATCGGATGCTATATATATATGGGGACTAGGTCGAAAAATGGACCGATCCTGGCCATGTTTGGTAAGGTCTCTTGTATTTTGCAAAAATATATACAAACAAAATTTGAGAAGAATCAGTGCAATATTTTTCTTTTTTGATAGATTTAAATGAAGATCGGGAAGCAGCTCTATATGGGGACTATGACTAAGAGTTGTCCAATAGGAATTATTTTTGGACTACTGATTAATGGATGTAATATATACATACAAACCCAATTTGACTAAGATTTGTATGATAATTTGGATCTTATGGCAATATATGTTGATTTCATAGGGGTAATTTGTATGGGGGCTAGGTCTGAACATGGACCGATTCTCACCAATTTCAATAGCGTTCATCTCATGGCCGATAGAAGATCAAGTACCAAATTTGATCAAAATATATTCATAATTGCGACCTGCAGTTTGATTACAAGCTTTACATGGACACACAGACGGACGGACGGACGGACGGACGGACGGACATCATTAAATCGAATCAGATAGTGATTCTGATTCGATCGGTATAATTAAAGATGGGTGTAGGTCAAATATTTTTGGTTGTTACAAACAGCAGCACAAAGTCATTATACCCAAACCACATAGTGGTATAGGGTATAAAAAATCCAAAAATGTTTTACAACTTTGTAAATTATAAACGCAAAATTACATCATACCCAACCACTATCAAAATGAATGGTACTGTGCTTTCAAACGATGTTGATATTGCAAATGTTTTTGCTGAATTCTTTGCGTCCACTTTTTCCACAGTGACGTTAAACAGCACACGATATCCATATGATATTCCAAGGCTGACATCAATTAGTATTATCCTTAGATGTGTTGACTTTTCTTAGGAGACTAAAAAGTATAAAAAGTTAATTTAATCCGGTTCCAGATGGCAATCCCAGCTGCATCTTAAAAAATTGTGCTGAAATATTGGCTACCCCGTTAACTCTCTTAAATTTAATTTCTTTTCAAAGTGTTGAAAAAACTCGTTTATTATTCCGCACTATAAATCTGGTAGCCGCGGTGCTGTTACTAATTATAGAGCAATTGCAAAACTAAATGCTATACCAAAACTTTTTGACTAAATTATAACTGATATAATAACACATGAAATGTCATCAGTTCTGTCACCAGTTTAACATGGACGGTCTACGACTATTAATCTTTTATAAATTCTGGGGACTGCAAAAATAAACAAACTGATGTTATGTACACAGACTTAAGCAAAGTTTTTGATAAATTTAGCCATGATCTACTTCTAGCGAAACATGATATTATTGGATTTTCAGGTAACTTCCTAAAATGGATTCGGTCGTACTTTAAACATCGTAACAATGTGTAATTTTCAATAACCCTAAATCTTAATATATATATGTTACCTCCAGAGTCCCGCAAGTTAGTCACCTTGGGTATCTCCTATTCTTGCTGATTATTAGTGATCTTCCAAAGTCTATTTAATATAATAAAGGCCTTATGTCTGCCGACGACGTAATATTCTACTCAACCCTTATAAACAATGAAAACAGTATACGTCTCCAGTCTGACCTAAATAGCTTCTGCAAATGGCGTAATGGAATTGAAGTTTAAAAAATGTCAGTCTATGACCTTCTCTAGATATTTGCCTTCTTTGAACGACTATGTCATCCAAGACACAAAACTAAATTCAGTTGAATCATTCATACATTTGTTAGTTCACTTCGATAAAAGACCAATTTTTATAAAACGTTGGGCAAAGGAATTTTTATGATCGTTATGTACCAAAAAATCTATTCACGTCTTTGGTCAGGCCGATACTTGAATTCGCATCGCTAGTCTGGCATCCACATTTTAATGTTTTCATCAAAAAACTTGAATCAGTTCAGAAACAATTCTTACTACCTTGTCTTCGATATCTTCGGTGGAATGCGGAATTGAGTCTCCCACCGTATCGTAGCCATTTGGCTCTAATAAATTTTCCAAAGTTGAAAAGTAGAAAGATCGTTTTTAATATAACATTCTTCCTTAACTTAGTTCATGTAAAAATTGATTCTGAATACCTTCTTGGAAAAATATGTATAAATCTTCTTAACACACAACTTCGATTCTCTGAACCTCTTTTCCTGAATTTCCACAGATGAAATTTTATAAAATTCGACACATACGAAGTGACGCAAAACGTAAAACATCCATCTGTACAGAACCACCCTATAAGAAATGACAACGGTTTCTGGGTACAGAGTGATGATCTGAACATCTCACGCTCAACATCTGCATAAACTCTTTCAGCCATATGCAATATTTGAAGACTTGTTCAAGAACCTAAATAAAGGTTCCAGGTTTTGATTTAATAACTGCTCAAATGTTGAGAAATGGACCTCAGAATGCTGTGTCTAAATTAAACAACATTAAGAACGCATCTTTAAACCTAAAAGACGTCAGTGAAGCCTTAAAGACCAATATATCTCCTTCCTCTAATGGGAAATTTATTTGAAAAACTTTGTTCAAGTTTAAAATAAATAATAGCTATTACATAACTGGTACCCCCTCATTTCATCAATTTGGTTTTCGGGCAAAACACTCGACTGTTCACCAAGTGCAGCCAATGGTACATACAATAGGAGCAATCTTAGAACAAATGAAGGTATATTCTGCAGTAGTTGGGTTTCAGCTTTCCCAGCCTGAAACCAAACTACCTATCCAATATACGGATGTATTGGAATAATATATGAAGAACACATTTTCAGAGTAAAACAAGGTCAAGTATACTCAAATTTAAAGAAAATTGAAGCAAGACTGCCACAAGATGGTCCAATATTATATGTTTTATATATAGCGGATATGCCATTGTCCATCAACAGTAAAATAGCTACATACGTTTGCCGATAATACTTGTATTTTATCAATAGAAAACGCTGAAATAGAAACGACTAGAAATCTGAAAGCATCAGTTGACAGGTAAGGTTAGTTTAGATGAGTTTCCCGCTCGAAGGCGAGTACTTTTGGAGGCTATATGGCCCACTGTAATACCCTTTGGATAGTGTCGGAAGGTAGAGATATGAATAGAGATTATAAAATTACAAATTGATTATGTAAAGAGTGTAGAAAAGAAAGGAAAGTGAAAATTAGCTCTTTCGTCCGCTATGCATCCCTCTTGAACAAACCAGATTCCTTCAAGAAGTCCGCAAGGTCGCCGAGTGGAAAATATACTATGCAGCTCAGGTTATCGAATAATATTTGCCCTAGATATCTAAGGCGCCGCTCCTTCAGTCCTGGACATTTACACAGAAAATGTCGCACTGACTCCTCCTCGTCCATATCCATACAGCTCCTACAAAAGTGAGCTCTCGGGATAGGTAGGGTGCTTGTTGACATAAAAAATGATTCACTAATATCCTGAGAAGTTTGCTGTTTCAAATTGTCCAAATCGGTCGGTTACGGCCCGAGATTTGAATGAGGAACTAAAAAAAGTCTTGAAAAAATATAATTTTCTATGTTGTTCTTGTCGCGATCACGCCCTCAATAGGGCAGCTAGGGTGATCATTTTTAGTGAGAATGATTCACCAAATTCATGGGAAGATTTCTATTTCAAAAATCAATTAAATCGGTGGAACAGGTCCTGGGAAATCTCTGAAAAATTAAAAAAAAAAATGAAAAACATGATGTTTCTTGTTGTTATTCTAAATGTTGCATTGTTGTCATAGCTGGACTTGTTGTTTTTGTGGTCGTTGTGGTAATAATGTAATAAAAACAAACCCTTTGTACATTTTTTTTATCAACTCTGGTAGAAAAATTTAAAAGTTTCCATTGTTTTGGCATCAATAAAAAAAATTTGTTAGATCATTTCTGTCATTGCCACGAGCCTGCCTGCTTGGGTCACGGGAAAGTGGTTAAAATCGGTCCAAAATTTGTTCGACAAGCAGACACTACGAGTTAATACCTATAACGGGAGTAAAAATTCACCAACATCTAAAGCAAGTAATGCTAAAATATCTACTTGTTAATAAAAAAAAACAATGTAAATTTAGCAAAAAAAAAAAATTTTATGTATTAATTTATTTAAAGAGAAAAACACAAAAATAACGTTTGATGTTGTATTTTTTGTGTGTAATATTTACATATGCATACACATATTAAATAATACAAATAATATACATATATTCTATATATGTATATTCTATATATGTATATATTCTCTATATGTATATCCATATAACTGCATGTTAGAAATAAATCGGTATATTATTTTATTTACATAAAATTCTGCAATATTTTGTTGTGGGGAAAATACATTTCTATTGCATTAACAGAGTGTCACTTCATTTTGCTCAGCGTGACTATGCCACAGTAGATGGCGCCACAATTTTTGTTTGTTCTAATTAGCTTTGTAATAGTTATTTCTATTTTAACATGAATGTCAATATTTTCAACTAGATATCACACAGAACAATGTTAAGAATATACACGGGCTGGTCTTTTATTTCATACGTTTTTTCATTATTCTTTTACAAATATGAACATAAGTTTGGCATGTTAACTTTTTGTTGTCTTTATAAAATAGAGTTACCGATTCATCAATGAGTTTTTTGCTTTCAAAACAGTTCTACATAGTTATATAGAATTATTATTCTGCTTTACCTACAAAATATCTGATTGCGATTACATATAATTTTTAAAAATTGTTTATAATTACTAAAGCATTATTATTCACATAAACACAAAATTGCACCTTCTAAATTTTGCATTCAAATTTAAGAAAATATCAATTCTAAAAACTGAAATTAAAATTTCCAATTATAAATTAGAAAATATTAATTGAATTTTTAGAAAATCATATCAAAACGTCGGAAATAATAATTTTAAATTTAGAAGACATCAATTGCATTTTTAATATATAAATTTTATTCGTTAAACACAAATTGAAATTCAAAAAAAAAAAAAAAAAATCACCAAATATGTTTACATTTAAAAATGTTTACATTTAAAGCAAATATTTCCACTCAGGAGAAATTAATAACTTTTCAGTACCGCGATCCAGTAACTTCTTTGAACGGTAGTCGAATCGTTAAAAAAAGAAAATAGCAAAATTATCAGTAATATTTTTAAACGATATTCGCTATAGTTAAAGCCAGCTATTGTTGTTATCTAAACGACAACCATTTTTGTGTTGTTTATTCAATCGATAAAAACTTTTAGGTTGAAATGTCGTCATACATAAATAAAAATTATAAAATAGTGAAAATATTTTGCTTATATTAAAAAATCTTTTTTATATAAATAAAAAAATTAAATACATAGCATATTCAATTCATTATTTCATTTTCAAATAAATAAACAGAAATATTAGCTAAAAAAAATAGAGGTATTAAACATAAACATAAAATCATCCTGTCAAACACGAACTAATTTGTTTTTTCTATTCTTCTTTGTGTTTTTCGCTTGTTTTGACAGAGATGCCACTCGTTTACAATTTAAATAAATATAAAAATAGATTTGTCGACTGTCGTTAAGATGTATGTACTTAGTGAATCACTTAATCCTTAGTGCAAACAACAATAGCTGTCGATATATTTTGCGATTGTCGGATCGTTGAAATTTACACAATCATACTACAGAAAACATTAATTTAAATTCAATGAATTTTAGAAAACGTCAAATGATATTTAAGAATTGCTAACATAAAAACTGTTACATAAATAAACGCAATTTGATGAGAATGTTATTTATATAGAAATTTTCACAATTTTTTTTTTGGATAAAAATTTGAAGTTTTTCAGAAAATAAAGATAACAAATTATTTTAATTATAAATTTATTCTCAATGTTTTCAAAATATGCCAATATTTTAATAGAAAAGTTGAGAAAGCTTTTTTTTGGTTATATGTTACTCCATGGCCACAATGAAGAAATATTTGGCCAATTAAAAGCAACTATACAGCCATCTCCAATTACCACGATTTAATGCATATAGCCACCCTACACAACCATTACCTTTGCAATGGAGGTTAGGGCGAGCTATTTAATTAGCAAAAACTAAATTAAACGATAAATTATTTCATATAACGGGAAACGCATGCATATTTTTCCAATATTTTGTTTACATTTATTATCAATACTCAAACCGAGGTGGAGGGTATCAAAGTTTCGGCACAGCCGAATTTAACACTGTTACTTGTTTTTTATATCAAATGCCATGTTGGTCGTCTTAAATTTAAACCTTTGCTAAATTTGTAATCATCGAGATCAAACTTTAAAGGTTTTCATCAATAACTGCGAAAAGTTCTTTTGTGTGAATAACCCTCACCTATATCGAAAATCAGTTCACAGCAACCTTATCAATACACTTTTATTTTCAATGAATGGAAAGAGTCAAACTTATATTGTTTTATTTATGAATTGGAAAAGGATTGCTTCAAATTAAATTTATTTTCAAATGTCACCATGTGTTGTGATAAATACAAGTATTGTAAATTAATAAGCACTGTAACAAATAACAACAACTAAATATTAATATCATAAATCCGCTAGTAAAACCCCTTCTTAATTCTGACACTAATACAACTCCAGTCCCTTGAATAAACTACACTAAACTAAACTCAACTATCAATTACATTTAAATAAAATGTGTCTAAATAACATGTCATTGCGATGTTGTTATTTAATTATTGTTTTGTTTTTTTCATAACAACAATTTGTATTTTTTTTAGTGTTGTACAAACACATACTCATTCATTCATAAACAAACAAATATAACAACAACAACAACAACAGCAGCAGCAATAACAAGACATGTAATTTTAAAAATGTTGTACCAATTGTCCTGTGCTGTTGTCTGTCTGTCTGTCCGTCTGCTTGACGTTTAACGAGCTTACACACACACCCAGTCATTGTGTTGTAGTGGTGTCATTTGGCATTTGTGTTTGTTGGCTTTGGTCTTTAATTTATTATGCTTAAACTGTCATAAGCATATAAATCGTTTTTATTATTGTTGTATTGTACATAATTATCATTTAAAAGTTAAATCACGCGACATCCACAAAACACATGGCGGTGGTGTTGGAAAGTTTATAAAAAAAATGAAATACGTTAACAATTATTTAAAAAGAAAATATATATTTTCAATATACCCTACACTTTATGGGAAATTAAAAAAAAATAGTTTTTTTTAATAAAGAAATTATATAGAGAATATTGTTGACCTACAATTTTTAAAAAAAGAAATATATGATATGTATATAAAGAAAATACAGTTTTGGTAAACGAAAACTTAGTATCTTAGGTGTTTCAGTTTTTTAACTTATGCCTAAAAAACTCCTAAACAATTTTACAATTCTCGTATTTCTTTTTTTTCTAATGTTTTAGCCATGTAGATAATTAACTCTTAGGCTAATGATCCCAAATGTATAATTTTCATCAAAACCCGAAATTAGAATATAATGTTACTTAAGGAGTCATGGCTTGAAATGAATCAGCTACACCATCTAGCTTTGTCCTGGGTATTCTCAATATTTCTCTTACATTACTTTTTTTTTTTTACCATGTTTGGTAAAGTCTCTTGTATTTTGCAAAAATATATACAAACAAAATTTGAGAAGAATCAGTGCAATACTTTTGTTTTTTGTTTTTTTATAGATTTAAGTGAAGATCGGGAAGGAGCTCTATATGGGGCCTATGACTAAAAGTTGTCCCATAGGTATCGTTTTTGGACTACTGATTAATGGATGTAACAAACACATATAAACCCAATTTGACTAAGATTTATATGATAATTTGGATCTTATGCCATTATATGTCGATTTCATAGGAGTCATTTGTATGGGGGCTAGGTCTGAACATGGACCGATTCTTACCAATTTTAATTGCGTTGATCCAATTTTAATAGCGTTCATCCCGACGAAAGCTTATATACCAAATGTCATCAAAATATATTCATATGTCCGACCTGTAGTTTGATTACAAGGTTTACATGAACACACAGACGGACGGACGGACGGACATTGTTAAATCGAATCAGATAGTGATTCTGATTCGATCGGTATAATAAAAGATGTGTCTAGGTCAGTTAGTTACAAACAGCAGCACAAAGTCGTTATACTCAAACCACATAGTAGTATAGGGTATAAAAAGGTACTTCTTTTAAGAAAAGGTAGCTGTTGAAGAAAATATGCTTTGTTGAGACGAAGTACTTTTTTAAGAAAAGGTACTTTTTTAGGAAAATGCACTCATTAAGAAAATTTACTTTTTTAAGAAAATTATTATTTTTTTTAAGAAATTATATTTTTTTAAGAAAAGTTTATTTTTTGGAAAACAGTAATTAAAAAAACAAGTAAGTCGGTGAAGACCGACTATATGATACCCTATGCCCTGCGCTTAGATACCCTATCTCATAGGCCCAACCAACTGGACATAGAAAATAAGCATAAACCAAATTTGAGTGAGATTTTTATTAACTTTTTTGGCAGCAGATATGAAAAAGTTCATATCGGATGTTATCTCTACATGGTGACTAGGCCCAAAAATGGACCGATCCTGACTATGTTTGGGAAAGTCTCTTGTATTTTGCAAAAATAATAAGAACAAAATTTGAGAAGAATCAGTGCAATATTTTTGTTTTTGATAGATTTAAGTGAAGATCGGGAAGCAGCCCTATATGGGGCCTATGACTAAGAGTTGTCCCATAGGGATCATTTTTGCACTACTCATTAATGGATGTAATAAACGCATACAAATCCAATTTTAGTAAGATCTATATGACAATTTGGATCTTATGGCAATTTATGTCGATTTCGTAGGGTCATTTGTATAGAGCTTAGGTCTGAACATGGACCGATTCTCACCAATTTCAATAGCGTTCATCCTATGGCCGATAAAAGCTTATATACTAAATTTCAATATATGCATATTTGCGACCTGCAGTTTGATTACAAGGTTTACACACACAGACGGACGGACGGACGGACATCGTTAAATCGAATCAGTTAGTGATTCTGATTCGATCGGTATAATAAAATATGTGTCTAGGTCAGTTAGTTACAAACAGCAGCACAAAGGCGTTATACCCAAACCACATAGTAGTATAAGGTTATAAAAAGGTAATTCTTTTAAGAAAAGGCAATTTTTTAAGAACAGTTGCTTTTACTTTTATTTATAAAGGTAGCTGTTGAAGAAAATATGCTTTGTTGAGACGAAGTACTTTTTTAAGAAAAGGTACTTTTTTAAGAAAATTTTTATTTTTTTAAGAAATTAAATTTTTTTAAGAAAAGTTTTTTTTTTGGAAAACAGTAATTAAAAATGAATTTGTGAACAAAAGGTACTTTTCTAAGAAATGGTACTTTTTAAGAAAATGTACTTTTCTAAGAAAATTTACTTTTTTAAGAAAATATACTTTTTTAAAAAAATGTGTTTTTTTTAGAAAACATACTTTTTTAAGAAAAGGTACTTTTTAAGAAAATGTACTTTTTTAGAAAAGTTACTTTTTTAAGAAAATATATTTTTTTAAGAAAAGGTACTTTTTTAAGAAAAGCTACTTTTTCAAGAAAATGTACTTTTAGAGAAAATGTATTTTTTTAAGAAAAGTTTTTTTGCAAAAAAGTAATTAAAAAAATACTTTGTAAAGTTAAGGTACTTCGTTAATTCGTTAAGAAATTGTACTTTTTAAGAAAATTTACTTTTTTAGAAAATGTGTTTTTTTTAAGAAAATGTATTTTTTGTGAAAAGGTATTTTTTAATAAAATTTACTTTTTAAGAAAATGAACTTTTTTAAGAAAATGTATTTTTTTAAGAGAAGTTTTTTTTTGAAAAAAAATAATGAAAAAATTACTTTGTGAATATATTTTTGTAGAAAATATGTATTTTTTAAAAGATATTTTCTTAAGATTTACTTTTTTTACGAGGTACTTTTTGAAGAAAATGTACTTTTTGAGAAAATGTAATTTTATAAGGAATTGTACTTTTTTTTAGAAAATTTACTTGTTGAAGAAAATGTATTTTTTTAAGAAAAGGTACTTTTTGAGTTTTTTTTAAAGAAAGTACATGCTTTAAAAAAATTAAATTTTTGGATAAAAGGTACTTATGTATTTAGGAAATTGTTATTTTTAAGAAAATTTACTTGTTGAAGAAGAGGTGGTTGTTGCAGAAACCATTTTGGATGTGTACACATCTATACGCGCAGGGGGTAATTTAAATTTCACAATACAATAACAAAAACAGCGTAACACAAATCGGTGTGTGACTTATGATTGTATTGGTGAAAAAATTATGATATAAAATTTTTTTTTATGCAACTTTTTTAAAACCGTCATCTATGTGTCACTTATATACGTTTATATTGGGATATTTTTAACGTTTTACAGCAAAGGGTTGTTGAATTAGCTGAAACAGTTTTTGCTATAAATGATATTATAGATGACGCTTTCTGTTTGATTTTAAAAAATGACATTAATTAATCTTTAATTACTAGAAGTTTACACATCTCCCCTGTGATCGGACTCACTTGATTTTTTTTTTAAAAGTAAATGTACTTTTTTAAGAAAATGTTTTTTTGTGAATATATTTTTGTAGAACATATTTACTTTTTTAAAACATATTTTTTTAAGATTTACTTTTTTAAGAAGAGTTCCTATTTTAATACAAGGTACTTTGTTAAGAAAATACACTTTTTAAAAAAATGCAATTTTATAAGAAATTGTACTTTTTAAAGAAAATTTACTTGTTGATAAAAATGTGTTTTTTTTTAAGAAAATACACTTTTTTAGAAAATGTACCTTATAAGAAAATGTAATTTTTAAAAAGATTTTTTTTAAAGAAAGTATTTTTAAAAGAATTAATTTTTGGAGAAAAGGTACTTATTTAGGAAATTCTACTTATTAAGAAAATGTACTTTTTTAAGAAAATATATATATTTTTTTCAATGTACTTTTTTAGGAAAATGTATTCTTTTAAGAAAATGTACTTTTTAAGAACATTTACTTGTTGAAGAAGAAGTGGTTGTTGTAGAAACCATTTTATTTTTAAGTAAATGTACTTTTTTAAGAAACGGTACCTTATAAAGAAATTTTACTTTTTTAATAAAAGTTGTTTTTTGGAGAAAATATACTTTTGTACGAAATTGTACTTAAGAAAATGTATTTTTTTAAGAAAAGTTTTTTTTTTGTTTTTGTTTAAAAAATTACTTTGTGAAAATAATGTAATATTTTAAGAAACTGCACTTTTTTAGAAAATAAGTATATATTTTTTTAAAAGGTACATTTTTAAGATTAACTTTTTAAGAAGAGGTTTAAGAAGAACTTTTTTAAGAAAATTTATTTTTTGAAAAAATTTTACTTCTTGAAGATAATGTACTTATTTAAGAAAATGTCTTTTTTTAACAAAAGGTACTTTTTAAGAAAATGTAGTTTTTTTAAGAAAAATTTTTGGAAAAAAGTAACAAAAAAATTACTTTGTGAAGACAAGGTACTTTGTTAAGAAATTGAACTTTTTAAGAAAATTTACGTTTTTAAGAAAATGTATTTTTTTTTTAAAGAAAAGGTACTTTTCGAGAAACGTACTTTTTAAGAAAATGAGTTTTTTAATAAAAGGTACTTTTTTAAGAAAATGCACTTTTTAAGAAAAGGTGTTTTTTTTTTAGAAAATGTAGCATTTTACAAAAAGGTACTTTTTAATAAAACTAGCTTTTTAAGGAAATGTACTTTTTAAAAAAAAAGTATTTTTTTTTTAAAAAGTTTTTTTTTGGAAAAAAGTATTGAAAAAATTACTTTGTGAATATAAGGACTTTTGTAAGAAATTGTGCTTGTTGTAGAAAATATGTATTTTTATAAATATATTTTTTTAAGAAATACTTTTTTAATAAGAGGTCCTATTATAAGACAAGGTACTTTTTTTAGGAAATGTACTTTTTCAGAAAATGTAATTTTATACGAAATTGTACTTTTTTGAGAAAACTTACTTGTTGAAGAAGATGTATTTTTTTAAGAAAAGGTACTTTTTGAGAGAATGTACTTTTTAACATGAGTTTTTTTTTAAGAAAGTTGTTTTAAAAAAATTGCTTTTTATAGAAAATGTACTTATTTCAAAATTATACTTTTTAAGAAAATTTACTTTTTTAAAGCAAATTTACTTTTGTAAGAAGAAATCCTTTTTTTAAGAAAAGGTAGTTTTTTAAGAAAACGGAACTCTTTAAGAAAATTTACTTTTTAAGAAACTTTACTTTTTTAGGAATAAGAATTTTTCAAAACAGGTTTTTTTTGGAAAAAAAGTAATTGAAAAATTACTCTGTGAATACAAGGTACTCTTTTAGGAAATGTACTCTCTGTAGAAAATATATATATTTTTTTAAATGTACATTTTTAAGAAAATGTATTCTCTTAAGAAGATGTACTTTTTTAAGAAAATTTACTTGTTGAAAATGAGGTGCGTGTTGTAGAATGTTCTTTTTTTTCTTTTGTTAAGTAAATGTACTTTTTTAAGAAACGGTACTTTTTAAAGAAAATTTGCTTTATTTAGAAATGGTACGTTTTTAAGAAAATGTACTTTTTTAAGAAAATGTACTTTTTGAGACAAGAAAATTTCTTTTTTTGGAAAAAAAGTAGTTAAAAAATTACTTTGTGAAGATAACATACTTTTGTAAGAAATTGTACTTTTTATGAAAATTTGCTTTTTTAGAAAATGTATTGTTTTAAGAAAAGGTGCTTTTTGAGTTTTTTTTTAAAAAAAATTTATTTTTGGAGAAAAGTAAAGTAAATGTACTTTTTTAAGAAATGGTACTTTTTAAAGAAGTTTTACTTTTTTAATAAAAGTTGTTTTTTTTAGAAAATATACTTTTGTACGAAATGGTACTTTTTTAAGAAAATGTGTTTTTTTAAGAAAATGTATTTTTTTTAAGAACATTTTTTTTTTAGAAAAAAGTAATTAAAAAATTACTTTGTGAAAGCAAGATACTTTTTTAAGAAATTGTACTTTTTGTAGAAAATATTATTTTTTTAAAAGCACTTTTTTAAGAAAATTTACTTTTTTAGGAAAATTAATTTGATTAAGAAAAGGCTTTATTTTTTTTTTTGTAAAAAGGTACTTAATAAATTACTCTGTGAATATAAGGTACTTTTTAAAGAAATTGTACTTTTGTAGACAATATATATATATATTTTTAAGAAAGTGCACTTTTTTAAGGAAATGTACTTTTTGAAGAAAATTTACTTTTTTTAAGATTGTCATTTTTATATAAGATAAAAAAAATTCTTTTTTTTTATTGAAAGAAAGCACTTACTACTTTTTGAAAAAAAGGAACATTTAACGAAATTATGCTTTTTAAGAAACAATATTCTTTTAAGAAAATGCACTTTTTTAAGAAAATTTAAGAAAATCTTTAAGAAAATTTACTTTTTTAAGAGAAGCTTTTTTTTAAATAAGTACTTTACAAAAAGTTACTTTTTGAAGCAAAGCTACTTTTTTAAGAAAAGTTATTTTTTTTAAGAAAATTTACTTTTTAAGAAAATGTATTTTTTAAGAAAAGTTTTTTTGGAAAGAAGTATTTAAAAAATTACTATGTGAAGATAAGATACCTTTTTAAGAAATTGTAATTTTTAAGAAAATTTACTTTTTTAAGAAAATGTATTTTTTTAAGAAAAGGTACTTTTTTTTAAGGAAATGTACTTTTTTAAGAAAAGTTGTTTTGTTAGAAAATATGCTGTTGACACAAAGGTACTTTTTAATAAAATTTGCTTTTTAAGAAAATGTACCTTTTTGAGAATAAAAGAATTTTTGGAAAAAAGTAATGAAAACATTACTTTGTGTATATAAGGTACTCCTTTAAGTAATTGTACTTTTTGTAGAAAATATGTATTTTTTAGAAGATGTTTTTTAAGATTTTTTTTAGATATTTTTAAGAAAAGGTTCTTTTTGAGAAAATGTTCTTTTTAAGAAAATTTACTTTTTAACAATTTTTTTTTTAAGAAAGTACTTTCAAAAAAATTGCTTTTTGGAAAAAATGTACTTATTTAAGAAATTATACTCTTTAAGAAAATTTACTTTTTTTAAGAAAATTTACTTTTTAAGAAGTGATCCTTTTTTAAGAAAAGGTAGTTTTTTAAGAAAATTTACTTTTTAAGAAAATTCACTTTTTTTAGGAATATGTATTATTTTAAGAAAAGATTTTTTTTAAGAAATTGTAATTCTTGTAGAAAATATATATATATTTGTTTAAATGTAATTTTTTAAGAAAATGTATTCTTCTAAGAAGATGTACTTTTTTAAAAAAATTTACTTGTTGAAGAAGAGGTGCTTGTTGTAGAATTGTACTTTTGTAGAAATGTACTTTTTGAAGAAACGGTACTTTTTAAAGAAAATTTACTTATTTTAGAAATGGTACTTTTTTAAGAAAATGTACTTTTTTAAGAAATTGTGCTTTTTTAACAAAGAGTGTTGCTTTAAGGATATGTATTTTTTGAAGAAAAGTTTTTTTTTTTTAAAGTTATTAAAAAATTACTTTGTGAATATACGGTACTTTTGTAAGAAATTGCACTTTTTGTAGAAAATTTATATATTTTTTTAAATTAGCAGTTAAAATTAACTTTTTTATTTTAAGAATTGGTTCTATTTTAAGAAGAAGTACTTTTTTAAGAATTTTTTTTTTATTTTACTTATTTAAGAAGATGTACTTATTAAAGAAAATGTCTTGTTTCAAGAAAAGGTATTTTTTAAGAAAATGTACTATTTGAGAAAATGTACTTTTTAAGAAAAGTGTTTTTGAAGAAATTGTACTTTTTAAGAAAGTTTACTTTTTTAAGAGAATTTGCTTTTTTTGGATGAGATCCTTTTTTAAGAAAATGTACTTTTTTAAGAAAATTTACTTTTCAAAAAATTCACTTGTTTAGGAAAATTTAGTTTTTTATGAGAAAAGTATTTGAAAAATAATGTGGTGAATAAAAGGTACTTTTTTAATTGTACTTTTTTAGAAAATTTACTCTTATAAGAAATGTATTATTTTAAGAAAGTGTACTTTTTTTAGAAAATCTAATTGTTGAAAAAGAGGTGCTTGTCTTACAATTTTTTTTAAGGAAATATACTTTTTTAAGAAAAGGTACTTTTTTAAGAAAATGTGCTTTTGTAGGATACATAATTTTTTAAGAAACGGTAGTCTTTTAGGAAAATGTACTTTTTAATAAAATGTATTTTTTTAAGAAAATATTTTTTCTTTTTTAAAACAAAAGTAATTAAAATATTATTCTGAAATTGTACTTTTCGTAGAATATATATATTTTCTTTAAATTCTACTTTTTGTTTTAAGAAAATGTACTTTTTTTTAGAAAATTTAATTGTTGAAAAAGAGGCGCTTGTTGTAGAATTTTTTTTTTTAAGTAAACGTACTTTTTTAGGTAAAGGTAGTCTTTTAAGTAAATGTGCTTTTTTAAGAAAAGTTTTCTTCTTGGTAAAAAAGTACTTAAAAAATGACTCTGCGAATACAAGGTATTTTTTTTTTAGGAAAGTGTACTTTTTGTAGAAAATATTTTTTTTTTTTAAATTGTATTTTTTTTTAAGAAAATGTACTTTTTTAAGAAAACATATTCTTTGAAGAAAATGTAATTTTTTAAGAAAATGTGCTTTTCAAGAAAATATGCTTTTTTTTTTAGAAAATTTAATTGATGAAGAAGAGGTGCTTGTTGTAGAATTTTTTTTTAAGAAAATGTAGTTTTTAAAGAAAATATATTTTTTAAGGAATGACTCTGTGAATATATTCTTATATTAATATAAGATACTTTTTTAAGAAAATGTACTTATTGTAGAATATATATATTTTTTTTAAATAGTATTTTTTTTAAGAAAATGTACTTTTTTAAGAAAATGTGTTCTTGGAAGAAAATGTATTCTTTGAAGAAAATGTAATTTTTTTTAAGAAAATGTACTTTTTAAGAAAATGGAATTTTTTAAGAAAATACATTTTTTAAGAAAAGTTTTTTGAAAATGTATTCTTTTGAGAAAATATGCTTTTTGAAGAAAATTTACATATATTAAAAAATGTACTTTTTTAAGATAAGTTTTTTTTTTTGAAAGAAAGTACTAAAAAATAAATGCTTTCTGAAGGAAAGGAACTTTTTACGAAATTATGCTTTTTTAAGAAACAGTATTTTTTTAAGAAAATGTACCTTTGAAGAACATTTGCTTTTTGAAGAAAAGTTACTTTTTGTTCAAATATAACTTTTTAAAGAAAATTCTCTTCTTTAAGAAAATGTTTTTTTCTTTCCGAAGAGGTTCTTTTGTAAGAAAATTTAATCATATAAAGGTTTTTCCTCGCATTTTCATTTAAAAATCATTAAAAAATAAAATAAAAACTATTTAATATCTTTAGATCCTATATTTTATATATTGCAATATCTATATGTAAAGATAAGATCTCATATGTAAATATCAGATTTGTTGAAATATGTAAATAACGGAAGAATATATAATTGAAAAATATTGTAAGAAAATTTAATTTTTTAAAAAAATTTAATGTTTTAAGTAAATTGACTTCCTTTTAGGAAAATGAACTTTTTTAAGAAAAGCTTATTTTTCAAATAAGTACTTTACAAAAAGTTACTTTTTGAAGCAAAGGTACTTTTTTTTAAGAAATGGTACTTTTTGAAAAAAAAATTTATTTATTTAAGTACTTTTTTTTTTTAGAAAATATACTTTTTGAAGAAAATATTAATTTTTTAAGAAAAAATACTTTTTTAAGTAAATGAAGCGAGCTCTAGGTATTTCACCCGTAAAATATTAGAAATACCCTCTAACAGATAATACTTAATGCTTTCTGAATATATGTATATAGTATAAAAAAAAATTACAAAATACACAAAATGTAAAACAGTTTTGCATCAAATAATATGCAACATTAATAGTGTAGTGCTATTAAGTTGTATGCTTTTTATTTATGCTTGCAACACCACAATTTGCTATATGACCCTGCTTATTTAAAAAAAAAACAATTTCATTGCGGTTTTTTCTCGCTATTTTTTCTTAAAAGAAACAATTGTTTTTCCAGCAACTAGTGGTTGTTAATGGTTGTTGTTTTTTGTTTTTCTTTTTTCTAAAACTAAAATTCAAACTGGGTTACTCGCGAAACTCTCAAAGTGTCGTTTATATAAATTTTGTTCCCCAGTTTTGGTGGCCAAAGCCAACTAGTTGTAAATGTTACAACATCTAAATAATATTGTATTGTAGACAACAATAATGTTTGTATGAATTGTATGAATGTTTGTAAGTGGTGGACGAGAGTGGCACGCGTTGCGTTTGTTTTTATTGAATTTTTATTTTACATCAGTTAAGATTTATGATGTATTATTATATTTATTTATTTGTTACAGTAATTGCGTCTGGTGTTGAGTGTAGAGTTGTTGGCCATTTAGCTGAAGACTCATTGCCAAGGGTTTTTGCATTCTAGTTGAACAATTTAGATGGCGAATTAAAAAAAAAAAAACAGAAACAAATCAAAAAACAACAAAAATAGATGGAGGGCCAAAAAAAAACCAGTGCGATGGGAGATCAAGTAAATGGTGTAGATTAGCAGTGGTTGACAGATGTTTTTTTTTATTTTTGAAATTGTTATTCATTCAGTGTGTTTTTTTAATTTTAAATTAGTTGAAATTTTATGTAACTGTAAATTGCAATCTAATATTTTTTTTTTTATGTGAATCCAAAAATGGATGTTATGAAAAATTGTAGTTGGTTGTATACTAAACGAAACGTAATGGTACGATTAAAATTAATATGAAAAATTAAGAACTTTAAAATAAATGTTTCAAATTATTTTATATGAAAGCGAAAGTATGTTTGCTTGTGTGTTTGGTTATAGCTTTGGAAAATTATCTAGTTCACCTACTATTAATGTGAGTAGTCGGACAAAAATGAGCGGGATGGGACTACTAGGCGTGGCACCTTCTACAAAAAAATTAAATACTATGAAAGCGACAGTTTTGAAACCTTTTACAAGTACATTAGTTACCAACTAGCAGATCCCAGCCCTCGAAATTCGAGTGAAATTCTAGGAAATTTTATTGTTTTATTTAATAAAGACCCTAAAGGTATGCTAACAAATTCAACACTATTTAAATATCGATTTCGTCATTGGTTTATGCCCAAAATTATTTTTCAATTCAACACAATTATTGCTGTGAATGAAGATAACAAACTCACAATCACATTATCAAATTTAATAAACACATATACTATAAAAGGGATATTAATATGATTAGTCAGATATAAAATGAGCGGGATAGGATTAGTAGGCGTGGCACCTTATACAAATACTATGAAAGCGACAGTTTTCAAACTTGTAACAAGTGCTCTAATTAACAACTAGCAGATCCCAGCCATCGAAATTCGAGTGAAAATCCGAACGAAATTTTGTTTTTTCATTTAATAAAGACCCTAAAGGTATGCTAATCAATTTTAGCCAATATCACAATTCAACACTTTTTAAATATCGATTGCGTTATTGGTTTATGTCCAAAATTATTTTTCAATTCTACAAAATTACAGCAGCTAACAAGGTTTTGGACTGGAGCAACCAAATATCTTTCCTAGGGTAATTTGGTGGGCCGAATTCGAATCTCTATTTGGTTTTTCTCTATCACGTCAGGTTTTCGAGATACAATAAAAGAAATGTTTTGATTCGTTTTTTACATAAAAAATCATTAGTATATTTAAAAATCAGTCATGTATTAGAGTACAGCAATAGTCTCCCATCTTGGTGAGCACTCTCCCCTTGTTCGTCGCTCACCGCACCAAGGTTTTGTGGAAAAAAAATCTAAATGCGAATGAAGAAAATGCATTTTGAGTGACATTCGTGCACCTAATTCGTGATAAATTTTCAATAATTCAGCAACAATTTGTCTGTAGCTGTCCACGATGCTCTTGACAGATTTCCAGGCTGCATATTCTTTCTCCAAAAAACATTGTGAAAAATTGTCGTTCAAAATATTTCTACAACGTCAACGTGTATAGATGTGTTTTTTGAGAACTCTTGTTAACAAGAAAATTTTTACTAATTCTACCGTGATTTAAATCGATGTGCGTAGCTGAACCATAGAGTGATTGCCGCAGTAAGTGCTGGTGTTGTTCGTGGGCTGCTGTTGTCATTTTTTAACAAAATATTGCAAATTTTATATAAAAACTTTTATTGGAATTTGGCAAACATTGGTTAAACTTCCATATTTTTGGATAAAATAGATAAACACTTGTTAGAGTATCGAACTACAAATATATAATCAGCTGTTTTAAACTGAGAAGAGTACAATTGATTGGCATTACCAGAATCAAAAACTAACATCGACTTTAACTGTCCACCACTAGGTGGCGGTGTAATTCATGTATCGCAAGACGAAATGTCAAATGACGTAAGTCATTTATACCAAAAACTTAAAGACTTGGAACAATTTTGTGCTGGTCTGAAACAGGAAATAAAATTCCTTAAATCTCAAAACCAAGCCTTAAAACTTGAAAATGAAAAACTAAATTCAACAGCAAATTCTTCTTCTAATGGAAAAACTGATGTTTTAACACCGAATGAAAAAACTGATGTTTATGAAACGGACGAAGAGGAACTAGCCAAAGAAACTAACTGGATATTAATAAAAAAACGGTCGTCCAAAAAGCGAAAAGCCGAATCATCGCCTGATGTATCACCTACTCATTCAACTTCACATAGTTCGACAAAAGATGAGCAACCTTCAACATCAAAAAATAAAAACAAATTAAATATTAACGAATTTGTTAAGAAACCACCTCCCCCTCCCCCAATAATGGTCCAAGACATTAATGATTATGAATAATTTGTTCATTCAATAAATGAAATTACGAAAACTAATTACTTTTGTAAATTGATGAATAATAACATTTATAAAATCTCCACTTTTGATATAGATGATTATAGAGCTATTACAAGTATGCTCAATAAAAATAAGATAGCTTGGTACTCCTACGAAAATAAACAAATGAGACCAATAAAAGTTATTGCTAAGAATCTACCTCATTCATGCAATGCAAATATGATAGTAGAAGATCTAAAACTGCAAGGCTTAAAAGCATTATCTGCAGTTAATAAATTCAAATCTAAAACTAAAAAGCCATTAGATATGTTTCTTCTTTCTTTTGAATCATCAGAAGATCCAAAAAATATATATAATATCAAACAAATTTTGAAGGCAATTGTTAAAATAGAACCAACAAAAAGACCAAAGCTTGTACCCCAATGTAAAGTTTGCCAAGGCTACGGTCACACCAAAAACTATTGTGGAAAAAACCAAGGTGTGTCAAATGTACTGGCAAACATAAAACCAGTGATTGTACTAAGACCGTTGATGAGCCTCCAAAGTGCTGTAACTGTGGTGAAAACCACCCGGCCAGCTATCGGGGGTGTATTGTTGCAAAAGAGCTGCAAAAAATACGAAATAAACAAATTAAAGAAAAAAAAGTAGATTCTCACCAACCTTTAGCTAATTCTCAAGAAAATACTGAAACGAATCCAGAAAATAAACCTTCTTTTGCTGAAGCTTTAAAAAAGAAAAATTAAATTTAAAAAAACAGTTAAAATAAAACAAAATCAACATCCTATACAGAATGAAACTTCTAAATTAGAACAAATTCTTGAAAAGCTTAATAAGCAAGAAGAATTTAATGAAAGATTAGAGCAAAGACTAACTCGTTTAGAAAAATCCACTGAAAATATAATTAATCATGATCGGATTAATCATTAATCGGATTAAAATCCCATTTGAATGAATTAGAACTTATACTAAATTCCCAAAAAGTAGATATATGTTTAATATCCGAAACACATTTTACAAATGAATCATTCGTAAAAATTCGTGATTTTGAAATATACCACACTCCACATCCAAGTAATCAGGTGGAAGTGCTGTAATTATTCGAAAAAATATAAAGCATTATGAAGAAGAAAAAATATGCTGCGAAGAATTTCAAGTAACAAGTGTAACAATAGAATTTTCAAAACAGAAACTTAACATTGCCGCTCTATATAGCCCGCCACGTCACAAAATAAAATCAGAAAACTATAACCAAATTTATAAAAAATTGGGAGAACGATTTATTTTAGGAGGCGATTTTAATGCCAAACATATTTATTGGGGTTCACGCCTTACAACAACAAAGGGGAGAGAGCTTCTTCAAGCAAAACCTCAAATTGCAAATTTTTAACTACCAGAAAACCAACATATTGGTCAAGTGATGTAACAAAAGTACCTGACCTAATAGATTTTTTTATAACGAGAAAATAACCGAAGGATATGAAATGAACTCAGACCATTCCTCTATCTACCTTTACTTAAAAAACAGTGTCAGCAAAATCGATCCGCCACCGTATTTAATCAATAAAAATACAGATTGGGAAAACTTTCGCCAAATTGTAGATGAAATGTGCGACAGTGAATATGTTATCAATGATATTGATGAACTAGACAAAGAACTAGAAAACTTTTCAAAAATTCTTCAGTATGCAGCATGGGAAAGTACACCAACTGTTACAAATAACGTAAAACAAAGAAAAAACTCATATGAAATAAACAATATGATTAAAGAAAAAAGTAAAATTCGTAAAAAATGGCAACAAACGCGATATCCTCAGTATAAAACAATATTAAACAGAATGAGCCGAGAAATTAAAAATAAAATTCAACAGGAAAAGAACAACAATTTTCAACATTATCTTGAGGGCTTAACAAATGAAAAATCTACCGACTATTCGTTATGGAAGGCTACAGCCAGTTTTAAATGACCATCAGCTCAAATCCCTCCCATAAAAAATGGAACCGATTGGGCCAAAAGTGACTTGCAAAAGGCTTACATCTTTGCCAATTATCTGCAGAACACTTTTTATCCCCATGATGAAAATATGACCATACCCCAAACTGCATATCTTGTTGATGATATGAACATTTCATTTGCAACAACAGAGGAAGTGTACTCTACCATATTAAAACTACCCGGAAAAAAAGCTCCTGGTTATGACTTAATAACGTCGGAGCTGCTTAAAGAAATGCCAAATTTAGGTATAATCAAGTTAACAAACATAAACAACACTTGTTTTAAGCTAAAACACGTTCCCAGTCTATGGAAAATGGCGGAGGTTATGATGATCCCCAAACCGGGGAAACCGCCAAATGAAGTTTCCTCATATAGGCCCATATCTTTGCTTCCCATTTTATCAAAGGTTTTGGAGAAGCTTTTTCTTGCCAGATTAAGACCTCTTATAGAGTTAAATAACATCATCCCTAAACACCAATTTGGTTTTAGGCAAAACCATTCTACTATCGACCAAGTCCATAGGATTTCCGATATTTTAGAAAAGTCATTTGATGAAAAGAAAGTTTGTTCCATTGTTTTTCTAGATGTCAGCCAAGCATTTGACAAAGTTTGGCATGATGGATTTATTTACAAAATAAAAAAATATCTACGTCAAAGCTTCTGTGATTTCTTGCAATCTTACATAAGCAATCGATACTTTAGAATCAAACAGGAAACATCGTTCTCAGAAATCCGGCCAATAAAAGCAGGAGTCCCACAGGGAAGTATATTAGGTCCAACTTTATACCTTATGTACACCGCTGATCTCCCTGTTACTGATAATTATAATTATACAACAGCAACATTTGCTGACGACACTGCCCTAATTGCAACAGGATACACAGCTGAAGAATCCACGATTAAACTTCAAGCAGCGGTAACCAAAGTTTTGGATTGGTCAAAAGTATGGCAAATTAAACTTAATCAATCTAAATCTGTTCATGTGGACTTCACGTACAGTCAAACTCAGCACCATCCAATCTATATAGACGATGTTATTGTCCCCTATTCTAATTCAGCCAAGTACTTAGGTATGACATTAGACACAAAATTAAAATGGAAAGAACATGTAAAGAAGAAAAAAACTGAGATAGAGATAAAATTTAGAAAAATGTATTGGTTAATTGGTAAAAACTCAACATTATCCATACCGAATAAATTACTTTTGTGGGGTTGCGCAGCCAGAGATGAAATTCTTCAAATCCAACGCTTTCAAAATAAAATTTTACGATGCATAGTTAATGCACCGTGGTACGTTAGAAACAATGACTTACACCGTGACTTGGGTATAAACACAGTTACCGAAGAAATTAAAAAAATTGCTTATAGCCATGCTGATAGATTACGAACACACGTCAATGAAGAGGCATCTAGTCTTATCGATACGAATGGGGAAATCCGGCGTCTAAGACGCATAAAACCTAACGATCTGCTTAGGTCATCCAGATAAAAGATGTATTTGTGTGAACCATATAGATACATATATCTTATAGTCAAACTATTTTATTAAAAATAAAATACTTGTTAGTTAATAAATTATAATTTGCTAGTTGTATTTTGAAACATATATTTTATTATTTATTGTAATAAAAATTATGTTAATAAAAAAAAAAAAAAAACTTTTGAAAATTCATTGATTTTTAAATATACTAATGATTTTTTTATGTAAAAAACGAATAAAAACATTTTTTTTTGTGTCTCGAAAATCCGACGTGATAGAGGAAAACCAATTACAGATTCGAATTCAGCCTACCAAATTACCCTAGGAAAGACGTTTGGTTGCTCCAGTCCAAAATCTTGTTGACTAGTGTAAATATTTGTTCTATTTTATAAGGCTGAGTTCAAAGACCTATATATACCCTATACCACTATGTGCTGGAGTTTGTAGCTACTAAAAATATTTGACCTAGATCCATCTTTTATTGTACTGAGAAAAAGATGCTTAGTCGATTTAGCGATTTGCGTCCGTCCACCTGTGTGTTCATGTAAATCTTGTAATCAAATTACAGGTCGCAATTATGAATACTAGCAGATTCCAGCACTCGAAATTCGAGTGAAAATTCTAGGAAATTTTATTTTTTCTTTTAATAAAGATCCTAAAGGTATGCTTCACAATTCAACTCATTTTAAATGAAGAAAACAAACTCACCACATTAATACAAACACATTAGGAAATTTAATAAACACACACATAGCATTGTATAATTTTATGTGTGTCTTAGTAGCAACCTTAAACGATCATAACTACAAAAAAATAATCCAGACGATGAAAATCTGTAAATCTGGGTAACAGCTAAAAAGAAATACCTTTCAAATGATAAATTTTTTGTCAAAATCGGGGTAAAACTGTGAAACTTATATCGGTCACAAGAAATCGCCTTGCCTATTAATATTATAGATATTTTGATGACCCCTATGAGATCGAATTAGGTTGCCATAATATCTCAATTATCATATAATTTTGGGCAAATTTTGTTTGTATGTGTTTATTAAATCTTTTAGTATGTTTATTATATTTATTAGTCCACAAATAATCCACAATTCTTAGTCATAGGCCCCATATAGAGCTGCTTCCCGATCTTCACTTAAATCTATCAAAAAACAAAAAATTGCACTGATTTTTCCCAAATTTGTTTATTATATATTTTTGCAAAAAATAAGTCACCTTGCCAAGTATGGTGAGAAGTGGTCTATTTTTCGACATAGTCCCCATACAAATAGAGCATGCGATATGAACTTTTTCATATCTGAAGGCAAAAAAATTAATAACAATGCCTTCAAATTTGTTTTATGCTTTATTTCTATATCTAATTAGTTGGTCCTAAGAGATGGGGTTTCTAAACACATGGTATAGAGTATTGGATAGTCGGTCTAGACCGACAGTAATTTTCTTACTTGTTTTTTATTAGAAAAATTAATAAAATTTAATAAAATTTAATTAATAAAATTTAATAAATTTAATAAAATTTTTTTTTCAAATTTCCATATCTTTCCAGAGAGTTTAAAAGACTACTTTAGCCGTTTCGGTGAAATATCAGAGGCTATGGTTATGAAAGATCCTGCGACGCGAAGGTCAAGGTAAGTGCCACTTAAACTTATTTATTAAGCAGTTCTTTTTTTTTATAAAATTTTATTTATTAAACACATCCTTTCTAAAAATTCTTTGCAACATATTTTCCTTTAATATATATTCATCTTATGTTCCTCAAACTTTCTTTCTCTCTTTTTTTTTTTTTTTTTTGTAATTTTAAATGTTTTACATTAAACGAAAGGCAATTTTATTATTGCTGGTATTTCATTTTTCGTGTCAGTTGTGTTACGTTTGCTTTTCTTGTAGTTTTTTCTTCTGCTTCTTTTTGTTGTTCAGAGTTTTAAGGTGATTTATAACCATTCTTAAGGACTTTTTGATCTTTGTCGAGGTGTCGAGTATGAGTGAATGTTTGGCTGCCTTGGAATAATAATAAATAAATGAATGTGTTTGTGTTTAAGAGGGCAGGTTTTTAAACAAAACAGGGCAGAATAGTGCAAATACCAAAAAAAAAAAAAGAAGTAAAGTTTATGTTTATTTTGTTTTTGTTTGAATTTTATTGGAAAGTTTTCTAATTTGTTATTTGTTTTTGTTGTAGCTGTTTTTAGCAACAGCATCTTACCCAATACAATCAGTATTATAGAGTATAGTTAAAAATTGTTTCTTTTAATTTGTTGTTGCTGTTGTTGTTTGTTGAGTTAACTCCCTGTTGAGCAAATGTTGTATGTGTATATTATTGCACCTCTTAAAGAATTTTCTTTATTTTGTTTTTTTTTTTGTTTGTTTTTAACATTTATTACTTTGCTCAAGTTTAAGTGAAAAAATTTCCATAAACATTCTTTCTTAAGCGACATCAAGTTATTTTTTTTTCTTCTGTCTTCTTATTAAATTGTACTGCAATCATTTTGAGATCCAACACAGACGAACATACTTATGAATACCCGCTAGGAAATTTTGATATCACTTAGTTCAGCTGGTTGGCGGAAAACGAAAATTGGAGTCCTAGACAATTTAAACCTCTTTTTTATACTAGCAGATTCCAGCCCTCGAAATTCGAGTGCAAATTATAGGAAATTTTATTTTTTTTTTAAATAAAGACCATAAAGGTATGCTAATCAATTATAGCCAATTCACTAATCAACACAGAAAACAGACTCATTTTTATTACAAACACATTAACAAATTTAATAAACACACACATAGCATTTTATAATTTTATGTATGTGTTAGTAGCAACTTTAAATGAAATTTACTCAAAATAAAGGAAAAAATTTAAAAATCTGTAAATCTGCAAATCGGCTAAAAAGAAATACCTTTCAAACAATATACGTTCAGTCAAAATCGGGATAAAACTGTCACAAGAAATCGCCTAGCCCATTAATATTATAATATGCAAAATCTCATTTAAGACGCTTATTCCCTAACAAAATTTTTAAATATTTTAAAATTATTTTTATAATAATTTTAAACGTTTCGTTGCTTTTCGCTTTGTATAACAAGCTTTCAAAGGCTTATTTATATTTGCGGAATAATAAAAAAATATTTCGTCCAATTTTCGTATTAAGAGTGAGTATGAGTATGAGTGCACAAAAAAAAAATATTGTATTCTACACTCCATGCCAGTGTGCAACGGGTATTTTTAAATTTATTATTCCGTTTGTAATAATTAGAGAAAAAAATCTGCACCCTATAAAATTTATATATTTTTGATCCTTATAATAAGCGGATTTGTTATATAGATGTCCGTCTGTCCATCTATGGAAATAACGATCACGCCATCAATAGATCAGCTGAGTTGTTTACTTTCAGTGGAAGTGATTCACTGATATCCTGATCACGTTGCTGTTTAATCTAATCAATATTGAGTCCATAGCTCCCGAGATTTCATTGAAAAGTAAACAAAAAATATTCTTGAAAAAATATGTTTTTCCATGTTCTTCTCGTTATTGTTGTTATTTTAAATTTTGTAAAATTGTATGTCAAGCCTGATTAAAAAAGTCGTACATATATGTAAACAAACACAGCTGAGACAAACAAACACATATTTTTATTTTCATATCAAATATATGTGTCTCTAAATTTTGTACATTGCCGAACACAATCATGAATGTGTTTCGTTTTAATACTTGATTGTGAATACGAACATGTTTCTATCACGTATTGTTTTATTCGAACGCACATAAGTCACTCAGTTTCGAGTTTAGCTATATTTTAAGTTCGTGTTCTGTTCGTGTTCTCAAAAAAAAAAAAAAAAAAAAAAAGATCTTTAACAATACGCAAGTTCGAGTGTAGCTTAATTTTCAGTTCGTGTTCCTGAACGCGTACAGAAAAATTACATTCACAAAACACCATGAGTGAATGACTCTGTGAAACAAAAATTAAATCATTATTCACTCGCGATTGAGAAAATCCGATACACCCCGATAAAAACGACTACAATTTTTTCAACCAAATTTATTTAAAAAATCTAAAACAATTCATTAGTAGGTATTAAAAAAATAGCAATAAAAAGATAATAATAAAAATAAAAAAAAAAAATAATAAAAATAAATAACGAATAAAAAAAAAACGAAAATAATTCATAAGCGAAATATAAAAATTTCTCTGTGTGGTTTAAATTAAACTGTTGTTATTCATTGAACTCCGCAGTACACGTGCCAGAACACGAACTTAAAAGAAAGCTACACTCGAACATGTGTATTGTTCATGCTCTGTCACCAATCCTCATCAGTAACCGAACGCAGTAGATAGTTTGTTTGGTAAAAATTTAAATTCATATATGTATATTTGCTGAAAACAACCAAATGATAATTCAAGAAAAAGTTATATTATTTAAGCCTCTTCCAATATAACAAACTAAAACAACTTTGAAATAAATATACTATACTATCTACGGCTTTTGGTTACTGATGAGGGTTGGTGACTCTTCCTGAAACACCTGTATAACCTGTCATGCAGAATATGCTCTAGATCAATTTTTTGAAACAAATGTGCGAATGTTTTTGCTTTATTTAAAGGCCCATTCGCCCCTTTTCATACTTCTTAAGACATATTTTGTCAACAACAATGTAATTTTTTTTCATACTACGCTCTCTTTTTTTGTTAAATTACGCTGTTTTTTGACATCACCCATTTAATAAAAAAAACGTCAAAAATAAAATGAAGACTTATATGCGAATTTTTTTATTAAATCATTTCATAAAATACAATATGTTTTAATATGCATTCTTCTTACTTTTTTAAATAGAAAATCGTTTAAAACATCTTGAAAGTCAACCTTTTCCAACATATCATTTTCAATCGCCATTATCGTCTATGAATTTAAGCGGTTCTGTGATATTAATGAACGGAGACGGGTTTTGATTTGGTTTTAATTTTTGAAAGTTACGTTCATCCGTGGCATTTGTAATCATCAGACTTCTATATATTTTTTAATGCATTAAGAAAAGTTGACTCCCTAATTTCATCGTGTGACTAAGCCAAACAGAGCATTGATTTCCCGATAGCTCTGTTTACAACATGTGTAGTACAGGCAAATTAGTTTCAATTCTTAATTTCTCTCTTCCTCTGTGCACTGCGTCTTCTGCAGAACCGCCATCACGATGTATTTTTTTTCGCACACGCTGATTTGCATCACTGTATTGGGTACCAGTTTTCTCATTTGCCTTAATCTCGTAATAGCCAAATAATTCTCGCTGTGAAGGAAATAAATCTAAATGCGATTTTAGGAGATGGACATACTGATCTATCTAATATCGCATCCCAGAATACTGTAATTACAGAATTTTCTTCTTTTCCAAGTCTTTCAGTGGACACCTGGCCTCGTGAATCACATGTGAAATCGCATTAACCCGTGCACGCCAACTTGTATCGGATACTCTTTTCAGAACTAATGACAAGTATTGCATACCTTCACCATTTTTTAAGACCTTTGATCATAATTGCCCAGCGATGAGCTGACGCCGCAAAAAAAAGTAAAGTGCCTATATAAATCCAAAGAATGAGATTGCTCCAACGCATTATCTAGCAGCACGTACTCCAATAAAATTCAGTGAATGTGAGGCACATGGAACGTATTCCGCGAGGTAATTTATTGATGTGTAAACATCTATACGCGCAGGGAGGGTAAATTTCTATTTCTGTTTCTAGTATGTGAGCCGTAAGACAAAATCGGTGTAACTTATGATTGTTTTGGTTGAAAATGAAAAATTAAAAATGAAAAATAAAAAAAATTAAAAATAAAAAATGAAAAGTGGAAAATAAAAAATGCAAAATGAAAAATAAAAAATGAAAAATGAAAAAAAATAATTAAGAATTAAAAATTACAAATAAAAAATGGAAACTAATGCCGTTTTCTTTTCTGACAAAAACTGTCGCATTTTAATTGTACTTTTTTCGAAAAGTGTATTCTTTTATATATTCTAAATTAAGGGAAACCTTATCTTATAAATCAGTCGAAAGGTCACAAAGTCGAGCCCTAGTAAGTCACTAAAAATTGCAGCCATTTCCTTCTTTCAGGTCATAGTGCGAGAATATTTCCCCATTGTTCCCCATGTTTTAATATTTTCACCCTATGACTTCAAAGAGGATAATAGTCAAAATTTTTTGAATATAATGCACACAGCACGTTGAGACCTTTCGATTGATGTATAAGATGAAGTTGCTCTTAAACTAGAAGATATAAAAAAATTCACTTTTTGAAAAAAGTGCAAAAAAAAATTCAACATTTTTTGTCAGAAAAGAAAACGGCATAAAAAATGAAAAACGAAAAATGAAAAATAAAAAATTAAAAAAGAAAACTGAAAAATAAAAAATGAAAAATAAACAAGTAAGAAAATTATACTCGGTCTAGACCGACTATACGATACCCTATACCATGTGTTCAGAGACCCTATCTCTCCGGCCCAACAAACTGGATATAGAAAATACGCATAAACCTAATTTGAGTGGGATTTTAATTAATTTTTTCGGCTGCAGATATGAAAAAGTTCATATCGGATGCTATATCTATATGGGGACTAGGCCCAAAAATGGACCGATCCTGACCATGTTTGGTAAAGTCTCTTGTATTTTGCAAAAATATATACAAACAAAATTTGAGAAGAATCAGTGCAATATTTTTGTTTTTTAATAGATTTAAGTGAAGATCGGGAAGCAGCTCTATATGGGGACTATGACTAAGAGTTGTCCAATAGGGATCATTTTTAGACTACTGATTAACGGTTGTAATATATACATACAAACCCAGTTTGACTAAGATTTGTATGATAATTTCGATCTTATGGCAATATGTGATAATTTCATAGGGGTCATTTGTATGGGGGCTAGTTCTGAACATGGACCGATTCTCACCAATTTCAATAGCGTTCATCCCATGGCCCATAAAAGATTAAATACCAAATTTCTTCAAAATATATTCATATATGCGACCTGCAGTTTGATTACAAACTTTACATGGACACACAGACGGACGGACGGACGGACGGACGGACATCGTTAAATCGAATCAGATAGTGATTCTGATTCGATCGGTATAATTAAAGATGGGCGTAAGTCAATAATTTTTGGTTGTTACAAACAGCAGCACAAAGTCATTATACCCAAACCACATAGTGGTATAGGGTATAAAAATGAAAACTGAAAACTAAAAAATCAAAAATAAACAATGAAAAATTAAAAAAAAACTGAAAAATAAGAAATGAAAAATAAAAAATGAAAAATAATGAATGAAAAATGAAAAAGAAAAAATGAAAAAAAAATTTAAAATGAGAAATAAAAAATGAAAATAAGAAATGAAAAAAGAAAAATAAAAAATCAAAAACGAAAAATAAGAAATGAAAAAAGAAAAATAAAAAATTAATAACGAAGAATTAAAAATGAAAAATGAAAATTGAAAAATGAAAATTAAAAAATGGGAAATAAAAAATTAAAACTGAAAAACGAAAATAGAAAAATGAAAAATAAAAAACGAAAAATTAAAAACTAACCGGTTGAAATAATATATAATAAAAATTATTTTTATATTGGCTGAGTCTCTGCAGTTGATTGCTATAAGTGATACATACATAGATGATGCTTTCTGTTTGATGTTAGAAAAGTGCCATAAAAAAATCTTTAATTACTAGATGTTTACACACCTCCCCTGTGATTGGACTCACATGTTTTTTTCCTAATATGCGCCTATATACCATTATAACAAAAAGACAATAATGTTAAATTGGTTTAAAAAAATTTTTTTTCTATAGGAAAAAATATAAAAAAAAGTTTTGCTATTTCTGTACATTTAAAACGCTATCCTTGCCATGCCATCCTCTGAATATTCGTTGTTAAATTGTAGCGATACTGTTGAATATTATTCTGTAAAAAATTAAAATATGTTCCTAAAATAAAATTCCTATATAATACTGTCACTGAGGGTTTGTTACATACAAATATTCCAATATAATTTCCTCTCGAATGAATATATATTCATACATATATAAAAAAATTAGTTGCCTACATTGCCTTATGGATAATGCGGGCCTGACCTTACACTGGTAAACAATATATTTTGTGAATGAACGTGATTTCAGCCGGCAGAAGGACTTCGCTGTATCGGCTGGAGTTAATATAAGGATCATGAATATGTGTACCTTATGGGATCGCAAATGCATTTTTGGATGCGTTACAAACGTAATGAAAATACGCAAAAAATGAGACTTAAGTGTTCCTTGGGTATTGGTCCTGCAAGCTCTAAATTCAAAATCAACCCGCGCATGCTTGTTGGCTTTTTTTTTTTTGTTGTACATGTGAACGAATATCTATCGATGAGAGTAAGAGAATGACTAAGATGATAAAAGAATAACTAAGATGGTTATAATCTTCCTCTCTTTAAACAAACAGAAATGTAATTGTATGATAATTAAAAAAGCTTGAAAATGTCACAAAATTTTTAAATTTCCTAACCAATATAATGTGAAATCTAGCCTTTTTGTCTCTTAGTGTTGACAAACTTGCTTATAATATTGTGGATGGAGGATATCAAAGAATCGGTACAGCCGAATTGAACACTCTTACTTGTTTTTATACCCTCCATACCTCAGTGGCCGAGGTGTCATTTCATTTTTAACGCATCGATAAACTAATTTCCGACCCCTTATAGCTCGAGTCGATATAGCGATGTCCGTCTGTCTGTTGAAACCACGCTAATTTACAAAACAAACCATTTACCTGGGCAAGGTTACGATAATATAATTTGCCATAATTCCCAGCAGTTTGGTATTGAAAATGGGCTAAATCGGGCATCATTGTGCTTAGATACGAGCAAAAATATGTGAATACCTCTAAAAAAAAACATTAAACCCAATGTGTTTGTTGTAATACATTCACAGTTCAAAAAAGCCATAAAAAATGATGCAATCATACCAATAAACACAACTACCATCGTTATCACGATGTAATAAAAAAAAATGGCCAATATGAAAGAAAAAATATAATCCCTAATGAAAACAAAAAATGGAAAATAAAAAATGAAAAATGAAAAGTGAAAAATAGAAAATGAAAAATGAAAGATGAAAACTGAAAAAATGAAAAATTAAAAAATGAAAATGAAAATTGAAAAATTAAATATTAAAAGTTTTTATATCTATTTAGTTTCTTACCTGTTATTATTGTTTTTTTTAACCACATCCTTAAATTAACATATTACTAGCTAATTCAGACAAGAATATTTTAAAATTTGCATATTTTTAATATTAATAATTTTTAGCCAAGGTCTCAAAACATTTTAAAAGGAATCAAACTATGGGTATTACAACGCCGGCTGCATTGAATAATGAATTTCTTTAGTGTTCTATGAAGTACTTAGGGAACTTATATGACTTCTACTCTAGTAATCAAAGAGTAATTAATTCTTTCTATGGAAGACATGATCACCATTTTTCATAAAAAGAAATTATAATAGAGACTGGCCGAAAAGAAAAACAATTAAATTTAAATTTAATTGGTATTCGGAATAAAAGTTTCAGTATCGGCAAGAGTTTTAAAGTGGTAGCCGTACTCAACATTGGGTGTAATATTGAGTTTAAGTCACTGGTGGAGTGTATCAAAAAATTGGGCACAGCCGAATTTAATAAAATTAAAAAAATGTCTGACTTTTAAGAGTGACTATTTTTTACATATATTGTGGCCTGCCAAACTTGATAATCGCAATAAAAAACTGGTTATAGAAAATATGTCTTAGAAAAACTTAAATCTTGTTGGGAGCGCGATGTCAAGAAAAGTTGAATTAGAACCACTGAATCCAACAAGGGCTTGTCCTAGTACTGTTAATGTCGTTTATAAATCCTGTGCACTACATGTTCATCACTTCTCCGGATGTCATGATTAATCATTTCATTTGCGTTGGAATTTTTTTAATGAACTATTTTCATACGATTTTCTCCCTACTGGGCATGAAAATAACATTTTACATCTTATAGCATACTTCAGGGGCTATCATTGAATTTCCACTTTATATACGTATAAAGTCTTATTGTTTTAACGTTGTTGCTATTGCTATTATATGATGTTGCGTTTTTATACACACCGTTGCCGTGAACAGCTTGAAACATTACGTAATGTTATTCCGTTAGGTGTTCTGTGTTTTTCTTTATACCCTATGTGGTAGGGGTATAATGACTGTATGATCATGTTTGTAACTAGCAAAAATAATTGATCCAGGGCCATCTTATATTATACCGAACGACTCAGAATCACTTTCTGAGTCGATTTAGCGATGTTTGTCTGTCCTTCCGTCTGTGAGTCCATATAAAATTTTTAATAAAACTACAGGTCGCAAATATGAATATGTTTTGGTGAAATTGGATATATAAGCTTTCAGCGGTTGAAATTGGTGAAAATCGGTGTATGTTCAGACCTAGTCCCCTTACAAATGTCACCTTAGATATCAACTTAAATTGCTATAAGAATCAAATTGTCTTATGGATCAGGCTCAACTTTGGTTTGTGCGTGTTTATTACACCCATTAATAAAGTCTGTGGGAGAATCCTCAGTCATAGCCTTTATATAAAACTGCTTTCCGATCTTCGCTTAAAAAAAAATCATGTGAGTCCGATCACAGGGGAGATGTGTAAACATCTACTAATTAAAGATTTTTTTGTCATTTTTTTAAAATCAAACAGAAAGCGTCATCTATGTATCACTTATATCAAAAACAGTTTCAGCTAATTCAACAACCCTTTGCTATAAAACGTTAAAAATATCCCAATATAAACGTAAATAAGTGATACATAGATGACGCTTTAAAAAAAGTGGCATAAAAAACAATTTTATATCATAATTTTTTCACCAATACAATCATAAGTCACACACCGATTTGTGTTACAGCTCTCACCGATTAGTCTCCATATAAATATAGCATCCGATATGAACTTTTTCCTATCCGAAATCAAACAAAAAAAAAATATTAACAATGCCAGTTAAATTTTACTTTATTCTTATTTTCTATAACCAATCAGTTGAGCCTAAAACCCTTACTCTAAATTTATGGTATAGGGTATTGTATATTCGGTCTAAATCTTTTTTTTTTTTGGTGCCCGCTACTGTTCACGTAGTTTTGCCTTTTGTTCTTTTGTTTTTTAGCATTTTTTTTTCTTTCTTTCGTATTAAAACGTATTTTACTTATAAAACTCTTAAATCGCTGTAAAACGACAATGTAACTTCATAAAAATTTCGTCGTTTTACGATATTAACCCCAACACCTTTTGTGCAGAACAAAACAGAACAGAACACACAGCGATATAAATGCGTAAAGACAACAAGATACATGAAGAAATGGCATTTTAACAATGCATAAATGTTTTGGGAGTACATTCAAATTCCACCTTGTGCCATTGCTATGGACTGCAGCAGTAGCGATGCATAGTGTGGCAGATTGGGTTATGGGGAGATTATCAACTAATATTATGACATGATGTTTCCAATCAAGTTTTTGTCATCCATTTATGTCAGTGTCTTTTATTTTTTTATTGTTTTTTTCTTATCAAAAATCAATATTTAATCAAAACATGAAATTGCTTGTTTATCAGTTCGCCGAAACGTTAAAACAAGCATAATTTTTTTAACGGAATATGTTTTTTTAATAAACGAAATGTGAGGGAATTTTTTTGAATTTTCAGTAATAATATTGGCACCGGAGCCTACAGTCAAGCTCGACCTGCTTGAGTAACAAATGAGCTACTCGAGCCGAACGAGCAGCTCGAATAGTAAAAATTAGAATTTTTCATGTCTGAAAGCATGTAAAAATATAAATAAAAGTATTTAGTATAAGAAATATATACTTTTTGGAATCTTCAAAGTACCAGAAATATCATCCTTAAATTTCACTTGAATCGGACTGTTCTACTACGTTCGAAAATTAATACTCAAAAAAGCTCGCCCATACAAATCTATGAAAATATGCACTCCACAGATGTTTGGCATAAAAATTTTCCACAAATACATGGCCACTTTTCACTCAAATGTCTGAAAATATTTTTTTCGTCTATGTTTGATGCCTATTAAAAAAAAAAAAGAATCTAGAACACTTGCAAAAATTTTTTTTGATTTCAATTTGAATACTTGTAGAGGAAAAAATTATGGCTTGTTCGAGCAACCACTCCAAAAAGATCAGAAATTTTAGGAAAAGTGTATAAAATTAATACTTTTTTTCTAATTTTTCACTGTTTATAACGATTATATTCATAGATTACCTATTAGAAATTTGAAACCATTCCAAAATTGAGGAGTCGGTAAAGCAACAGTCGACTAATATTGGCCACTTTTGCTTATTCTATATAAAAATATACTTAAAGTTTTCTCACATTTTGAATTGTTACTAGTATAGCCCAGCACTCGCAATCCAGTGCAAATTCTAGCAAATATAATTTTTTCATTCGGTTTTTGGTTTCCAATGTTTTTTAATCTATATATATATATATATAAACAATTTATGAATATTTAAATGAGCCTAAAGGTATGTTAATCAATTTTAACAATTCACAATTCAGCATAGAGCTTCTGATATATCATTTAAATCATTCGCATTAACAGGCTGTAACGAATTATTATAAATAATTTATTTTATTTAATTTTATATATTTTTTACACAAATAAAACATAAATTTTATTATTCGCAGCTTCTCATCCATGTGAGCTATAACTATGCCAATTTTCACACTCTTCCGTGCCCGCATGTTGCTTAAAAAGGGAACTAAATATTAACCTTCACTTATTAATATATAGATTCCCAAAAACGCCATATTTTTATTTATGTGAAACTACAGCTATTCAAATTGTTGTTAATATTTTGACTTAACACGGTAACTAATAGCGAAATGTGTTAAAATAATTTTTGGCTACGAAATCGAGGAAAATTCTTAACTAACACGTTTTGAAAATTCAAATTTCTTTCAACTCAAACTCTCTGTATATCAGCCATGGGGCAACCCCATTCCCCTTCATCCACATGATCTGAAACCTGGTCCATAGTCTTGTGGTAACTATAAATTAATTTTGGGGTAATCACGCATAGTCACGCATAGTCACGGAGAGATTAAAAGCTCACTTCCCCTCATCCGATCAATCTGAAACTTTGTCCATATACTTGTTGTGGCCAAAGATTAATTTTAACATAGTCACACACAGTTACACATAGTCACGCACAGTCACGGTGTAATTTAAACCACATTTCCCCTCATCTAATCAATCTGAAACTTGGTCCATAGACTTGTTGAGACCAAAGATAATATTTAAAATAGTCACGCAAAGTCACGCACACGGAAAGATTCACAAGTCATATGCATAAGGAAAGTAAAAACTATTAAAAACTTTGTTTTTATGGGTTAGATTATTAAAGATTTACATCTATAATATTAATTAGCGAAGCGATTTCTTGTGACCGATGTAACTTTGTCAGTTTTAATCCTATTTTGAACAAACGTCCCTCATTTGAAAGGTATTTTGTTTTAGCTGTCCACCAGATTTACAGATTTGCACCGTCTGGAACATTTTTTTGGATTAATGCTCACTAAAAGTTGCTTTTACCAAATACATTAAATTATACAATATAGAGTGTGTGTGAAAAGCCCTGTATTGAACTGAAAAATACTTTTGGACTTAACAAATAACGTCAATAACGACAATAACGCAATCGAATTTCATTTCGTGTCATATCACACGACCTGTGTTGAATTGCGAATTGGTATGCTAACTTCTATGTGGCTTATAAGGCGGTTCAAATAACCTTTACGCTCTGTGTGTTCAACAAATATTTATTAGAAAATAAATTTAATGAATTAAATAGATTTATAAATTAATTGAATGAAAAAACAAGTAAGAAAATTAAAGTCGGTCTAGACCGACTATATGATACCCTATACCATGCGTTTAGAAACCCTATCTCTTAGGCCCAACTACCTGGACATAGAAAATAAGCAAAAACCAAATTTGAGTGGGATTTTTATTAATTTTTTTTGCTGCAGATATGAAAAAGTTCATATCGGATGCTATATCTATATGGGGACTAGGTCCAAAAATGGACAAATATATACAAACAAAATTAGAGAAGAATCAGTGCAATATTTTTGTTTTTAATAGATTTAAGTGAAGATCGGCAAGCAGTCTATATGGGGCCAAAGGTATCATTTTTGGACTACTCATTAATGGATGTAATGAACGCATACAAACCCAATTTGAGTAAGATCTATATGACAATTTGGATCTTATGGCAATTTATGTCGATTTCATATGAGTAATTCGTATGGGGGCTAGGTCTGAACATGGACCGATTCTCACCAATTTCAATAGCGTTCATCCTATGTAAGCTTATATACCAAATAAGCTTATATACCGATATAAGCTTATGTACCAAATTTCATCAAAATATATTCATATTTGCGACCTCCAGTTTGATTACAAGGTTTACATGGACACACAGATGGACGGACGGACGGACGGACGGACATTGTTAAATCAACTCAAAAAGTGATTCTGATTCGATCGGTATAATTAAAGAAGGGTCTAGGTCAAATATTTTTGGTTGTTACAAACAGCAGCACAAAGTCATTATACCCAAACCACATAGTGGTATAGGGTATAATAAAATTTCCTAGAGTTTGCACTCAAAGTTCAAGGGCTGGGCTCTGCTAGTATATTATTAAAGTATTATTAAAGCATTATTTTGTATTGTAATTATATTTTCAATCGTAATTTGCTTGTGATAATAATTATCATCCTGACTGTATTTGAGTTCGATTTTTGCTTCTTTTTTCACTCTGTTAAATGTCATCTCTTTATTCAATAATTTAATTCAATATTTATTATATTAATTGTTAATCTCTTTAATGTTATTACATTGCTGTGTACCACTCAATACCTTAATCTCTTTTGCTTCAATTTCGTTACATTTGTGCCTCTTTTTTGTGTGTCTTTAATGCCTTGTTTTCACTATGTCATATAAACTGATAACAAACAATTGTCTCAACTGCACGACTTTTTTCAAAGTGTAAGTGACTTTACCAAATAGGGTCAGGATCGGTCCGTTTTTGGACCTAGTCCCCATATAGAAATATCATCCGATATGAACTTTTTCATATCTGCACCCAAAAAAATTAATAAAAATGCCACTCAAATTTGGTTTATGCTTATTTGCTATATCCAATTAGTTGGACTGAAGAGATAGGGTCTCTATACCATGGTATAGGGTATCGTATAGTCGGGCTAGACTGACTATAATTTTCTTACTTGTTTTTTAATAGATTTAAGTGAAGATCGGGATGCAGCTCTATATGGGGCCTATAACTAAGAATTGTGCTATAGGATTATTTTTTGACTACTAATTAATGGATATAATAAACACGTACAAACCTAATTTGACCGAGATCAATATGATAATTTGGATTTTAGGACAACTTAAGTATTTATAGGGGTCGTTTGTATGGGGACTAGGTCTGAACATGCACCAATTTTCACCAATTTCAATAGCGTTAATCCTATGGCCGATGAAAGATTATATTCCAAATTTCATCAAAATACGTACATATTTGCGACCTGTAGTTTGATTACAAGGTTTACATGGACATACAGACGGACGGACGGCCGGATGGCCGGACGGACGGACATCACTGAATCGACTCAGAAAGTGTTTCTCAGAAAGTGTTTCTGAGTCGATCGGTATAATAAAAGGTCAAATATTACAAACAGCAGCACAAAGTCATTATACCGAAACCACATAGTGGTATTGGGTATAATTAACACCAACTTTGTGTTGCATTGTGAATTGGCTAAAATTATTAGCATACATTTAGGTTCTTGTAAAACTAAGTAAAAATAAAATAGAACAGAATAAATAAAACACTAAAAAAATATGGATATACATTTTTTAAAGTGCCTGTTCATTACTCAAATTATATTAGCGACACCCGCTCGGGCGCCAATTATATTAAGAACATAACCGTTGTCGATCAAAACAGAAGTGCTATGGCTCCATGTCAACCTTTTGCAAAGTAGTAGGATTTGATTAGCAATTTACTTCGGCAAGAATCGGTAAAGAAAAGGGATGCATTCCTCAACTGCCATACAGTTTTCTATCATTTTGGATGTAAATTGCTCTGAGATCCAGATTATCATATACCAGGCATCCCAGAAGAATGTAAGCATAGTTAGAATGATTATAATTGTACTTTATATTATTTTAATTCCAAAGGAATCTATATAAAATATATAACTTCCCTATGTGGAAAGTTATAAAAAGTGGTCCTAGGACCTGTCGCTTTCTCAGGGCGATGTCATACTCTGGGTATATTGGCCGCTTGTGACCGACCACAGGCCTAGAAATACACATGTCGCAAACACCCAATTTACTCATTTCATGACATCGCCATGGAAAAGTCACAGGTACTAGGACCCATATGAATTATTTTTTCCGTAGTGTTGTCCTCCGAATATATATGTTCAACATTTTTACATGCTGGCCAATATTCTGCTGATGACTCAGACTTCAACATATATGTATATCTAGCTTCAGTTCTTAATTCTACAACTGTTATCGGATTTTCGGGATAACCCGTCGAATGCTGTCTGATCTGGGTATCGAGCATGGTATATTAAAGAAGTCTTCGATTTTGCATCACAAGATAAGCCCTTATATCAAACTGAAAGTGTATTCAGCGTAGTTCTCCCAAATCGCGGCAGATTCCTGAAGTATATTCAATTGATTTGCACAGTATAATAATCTGTCCAAATGAGAATTTGCAAATTGTTTATTTTTCATGGAATAGTGACGGTCTTATCTGTAATTTGGTGATGTTAACAATATCTGATTTTGTTGAACAAAGAAGTTTAATTTTCTCTTATTTACTGAATGAAATTTCTGCTGCAGAAGTGTAAATGGCATTGCTGTAGGCCTTCGGTACTCATAATACTCATAAATAGCACCCAGGTCGAGAACAAACATCCGTTGATGAACAACACGTCAAGGAAATCAAAGATGTGGTATTATAATAACGTACAATCACAAAGGAACTTACCGATATATTAACCATTCCAGAAAGATCAGTCAATACCACTTTAAAGTGTATTTTGCCTTCAAAAGCGATATTGGTTCGAAAAACAATAAATTTTTTGAAAATGAGCATCGCATTAATTGCTTCGAAACATTGTTTTCATACTGACAAAATGAAATGGAGCGCACCATTGCTGGTGATGAAACGTGGATGTATGCCTACCGCCCCGCGGTAGCAAGACCGTAATGATTACGCCAAAGTAGTTACAGTTTTCTTGCATCCCTTCCGCCGGACCAAACTGTTAATGAGTAACATATTTTGAGTGTTTTGTGTCATCTACTTATGTACCAAATTCTATTAAAATAAATTAATATTTGCGACTTGTAGTTCGATTACAAGGTTTACATAGACGGACAGACGGACGGACGGACATCGCTAAATCGTCTCAGAAAGTGATTCTGAGTGGACCGATATAATAAAAAATGGGTCTAGGTCACATATATTTTTGGTAGTTACAAACAGCAGCACAATGTTATTATACCCAAACCACATAGTGGTATAGGGTATAAAAAGGTGGTCTTAAGAGACCACACGTATCGACAGGTAGAGTGAATGGATTGCTGTACAAAATTTAAAGCTAAGGCACCACGTATATTCAAAAACGGTTGCATATGCCCCATTTTGAATTTATTATCAGTGGCGTCATCCAAGTGTGGATTTTCCGATGATATTGACAAATTCCTAAAAGAAATAGGTAACCACTTTTGCAATAGTTCTTGTAAAAGAGATGATTTTCTCTCATTTCGAGCTTATTTTAGAACGGAATATATTAAAATATTCCGCCAAGAGGTGGCTATAACGAGATCAACAGAATTTTGGAACAGTCGGAGCCACTCCATTATTATTTCACACTGCATGATTTTGAAGCTGATTTTATAGCTAGATGTTCTAATCCACTTTATAAGATTTATTTCCTCTTTCTATAGCATATCTATAATATTAATAGGCTAGGCTAGGCTACCTTGTGACCGATATTTTGTTTTACCATTTTATCCCGATTTTGACCAAAAGCATATTATTTGAAAGGTATTTATTTTTAGCTGTTAACCAGATTTACAGATTTTTTCCTTTACTTTAAGTAAATTACATTTAAAGTTGCTACTAACACATACATAAAATTATACGTATGATATGTGTGTGCTTATTAAATTTGTTAAAGTGTTTGTTAATGAGCTTGTCATCTTCATTCAAAATAATAATAAATCAAAAAAGTGTTGGTTTGTGAATTGGCTAAGTTGAGAAATATTTTTGCCTAGAAAGTGCACTCAAATTTCGAGCGCTGGAATCTGCTAGTATTGATAATTGTGAATACATTTATTGTATTTGAAATTTTTATTTTGTCAAATGGGACACAATTTTTTAAAAAGGGAATTTTTAGACAAATGCAAATTATAAACGTTAAATCTCAAGGAAAATAATCTTCCTCTTAATGATATACACTGTGGAACAGAAGTAGATATTAATATATCTGCAAATATTATTGAAACGGGGTGGAATTGAAAAAAAATTCCAAGCAATTCGGTGTAGCCTTTAAGAGACTTTAAGATACAAATTTTCTACAGAAAATTTTGTTGCTGATGAAATCAATAGTACAGTACCTCTTTTATTAAAAATGTTCCCAAAGGAAACTAAAATTTACGACACTACTAATAACCGATTCCGAGCTTTGACCGATGTATATGAATTACAATTTTTTAAAAATGAAAGCCTGTACGGAGAAATTGCTAATAATGTATTTCAATTTTTTGGGCCAAGTGTCTGCAAAGAAAAATGAATTGAATGAGTTGACATTTCCAGAGCTTTCTGGAATTGTTAAAAGAATATTATCAACTAGCTTAACCCAGCACTCGAAATTCGAGTGCAAATTGTAGGAAATTTTATTTTTTCTCTATATTTTTATACCCTATACCACTATGTATAATGACTTTGTGCTGCTGTTTGTAACAACCAAAAATATTTGACCTACACCCATCTTTAATTATACCGATCGAATCAGAATCACCATTTAACGATGTCCGTCCGTCCGTCCGTCCGTCTGTGTGTCCATGTAAAGCTTGTAATCAAACTGCAGGTCGCAAATATGAATATATTTTGACGAAATTTGGTATTTGATCTTCTACCGGCCATGGGATGAACGCTATTGAAATTGGTGAGAATCGGTCCATGTTCAGACCTAGCCCCCATACAAATGACCCCTATGAAATCAACATATATTGCCATAAGATCCAAATTATCATACAAATCTTTGTCAAATTGGGTTTCTATGTATATATTACATCCATTAATCAGTAGTCCAAAAATGATCCCTATTGGACAACTCTTAGTCATAGGCCCCATATAGAGCTGCTTTCCGATCTTCACTTAAATCAATCAAAAAACAAAAATATTGCACTGATTCTTCCCAAATTTTGTTTGTATATATTTTTGCAAAATACAAGAGACTTTACCAAACATGGTCAGGATCGGTCCATTTTTGGGCCTAGTCCCCATATAGATATATCATCCGATATGAACTTTTTCATATATGCAGCCGAAAAAATTAATAAAAATCCCACTAAAATTTGGTTTATGCTTATTTTCTATATCCAGTTAGTTGGGCCTTAGAGATAGGGTCTCTAAACGCATGGTATAGGGTATCGTATAGTCGGTCTAGACCGACTATAATTTTCTTACTTGTTTTATTTCAGTTTTTTTAATCTGCATATAAAATCCATGATAAAATCGATAGCATACCTTTAGGCTCTTATAAAGTTACTTATTATTAATATTTTATTCAATTTAATTAAAAAAATTTTTAGCACATACTATACATAAATTTCAAAGTTCTGCACTTCTCCTTCTTATGAGCTTATTATTTTTTGTGTATCTTATCTTACGTATTTATCTATAATGGTAATAGGCTAGGCGATTTCTTGTGACCGATGTTTTGTTCGACCGTTTTATCCCGATTTTGACCAAACGTATATTATTTGAAAGGTATTTCTTTTTAGCCGTTTTGCAGATTTACAGATTTTTTAATTTTTCCCTTTATTTTGAGTAAATTGCATTTAAAGTTGCTACTAACACATACATAAAATTATACATATGCTATGTGTGTTTTATTAAATATGTTAATGTGTTTGTAATAAAAATGAGATTGTTTTTTGTGCTGATTTGTGAATTGGCTATAATTAATTATTATACCTTTAGGGTCTTTATTTATTGAAAAAAAAAAAAAAAAAATTCCTAGAATTTGCACTCGAATTTCGAGGGCTGGAATCTGCTAGTATGTATGAATATGTGTGTACTATTTTATGCATAATTTGTTCTTGTTATCTATATTTTACATTTATAAATGAATTTAATGTAAGTTTGGTTTTTGTTTGAGTTTCTAAATATGTATGTATGTATAAAAAATAAAAAAAAAAATACAAAAAAAAAAAATGATTTTAGTACTATTGGCGTCGAAAAAGTACAATTTTAAAAGTTCGTTGGTATGAAATTCGTTTTCTCATTAACCATCCCTGCATTCGATGCTTATGTTGTGAATAATAAACAACTCATCGAAAAAAACAAAAAGCTTTTGTTTTAAGAATTTTTATATATTGACCCTTTTCGTATTATTTAATGAATACTAGCACATTCCAGCGCTCGAAATTCGAGTGCAAACAGCTTTATTATTCAACTTAGCTAATTCACAAACCAACAATTTTATGGTTTATTATTATTGTGAACGAAGATAACAAACTGATTAACAAACACATTAACAAATTTAATAAAACACACATAGCATATGTATAATTTTATATATGTGTTAGTAGAAACTTTAAAAGTAATTTACTCAAAATAAAGGAAAAAATTTAAAAATCTGCAAATCTGCAAAACAGCTAAAAAGAAATACCTTTCAAATATTACTCGTTTGGTAAAAATCGGGATAAAACGGTAGAACAAAACATCGGTCACAAGAAAACGCCTAGCCTATTAATATTATAGATTCCGGGCTTTAAAGGTCATTTAGATATGTAACAAAAAGATAATTATTTAATTACTGCATCCAACTTCTTCAGGGATTTATTTCTTTATTAAATATATAATCTTCTATCAAATTTCGCATCTAATTTTTTTTATACATTTGAGTTGTACACAACATTATTAAAATATAGAAATTTTGGATTAAGCAAGAAAAATTAAATATCACAAAATTATTAATGCTAAGTATCACAGTTGAACTTTGCACTTATGTCATAAATATTTAAAAAATTGATAAAATTTTGATACCGATATAAAATCGTTAGCGTTTCGGACGCTTGTCTGTCTGTTTATGCTTCGAAATATTAAAAAAAATTATAATAATTAGCTTGGACTGATTCGTCTGGGTTTGTCCCTAAATATTACGAGCAGGGCCCAGCCTTCAAAATTCGAGTGGAAATTGCAGAAAATTTTATCTTTTCATTCAATTTATTTCTTTCGATGTTTTTTGGTCTATTTAATTTATTTAATTTATTTCATTATAAATATTTGTTGAAAACACAGAAATAAGTGCCTGAAGGTATTTGAACTAGGCTAGGCTAGGCTAATCGTTATTCAACACAGGGCGTGTGATATGCAATTATTATAATGAAATTCGATTGCGTTATTGTAGGGCTCTTCATATACAGTGAACTCTCAAAAACGTGAACTAATTTTAACAAGGGGTGTTCGCTTTTCTGATTTGGTTCACGTTTGCGATTGGAATTTTTTAAAAATATTTTACTACAGAATTGAGCCACTTTGAATAAATTCTATTCCAAGTACTTCAGAATCAATCACTACTATATTGATTATTTAACAAAAAAATAAAGTATGAAAAAATTTTTAGTATTTTTCTCCTGCAAAATTCTTGAATTCAAACATACATTTTTAGACAAAATTTTTAAATATTCAGACACTTGCCTATAGATAACTATTAATATTTTAAGAAATTTTTCCTATTATAAAACTTTGTGATTCTGAGTCTTTTTTAAATAGACCAAATTCAGAATCTAAGACAATTTTTGCATACCCAAAGTAATGATTTTTAAAACGTTTTTGATATTTAACAATTCTTAATTTCTAATACATTTACTATAAAAATAACTGCTAATTCTATTTAAATTTTATACCATACGTTTTAAAACAATTTTGATATAAAAAACTCTTAAATTCGGAGACGCAGGAGAAGAGTTAAAGAGTTTTTTTTTATAGAAAATCATCAGAATTTAAGAAGTTTTATAGATGGAAGAAAAAATAGCTTAGAGTTAAAAATTTTTTTTTTTTTTTTCGACGAAAAATTTGTCAGAATTTCAGAATGTGTTTTTTGTCAAACCTATCTTAAAATTCTATAAGTTTTCTAAAAATATAATTCGGACCAGAAATTTTTAATATTTTAACAATAATTTTATTGAAAAAGTAAACTTTTTTTAATGGAACATAACATCCAGTACTTTTAAAAACAAAAAAATTTTATTGATTTTGAGAAATTCACTTTAATTAGGGATAACTTAAAAAATGACTCATATAAATAGAGAAAAATAATTTTTTTTAGTGGACTGGAAAGGTATTTTAAAAACACCTTATTATAAAAAACACTAAAATGAACTTTTCTTTGGAAAAACATAAGGAATATGAATTAATCCTTTAATGGTTCTTTGTAGACGAACAACATTCTTAAGCAAAAAATTCTGTAATCTTTTTTTGTTGTTTCTTTTGTTCCAGTGTCTTTAATGCAGCCTTTTCTCTTAGATTTCTAAGTACTCTAATGTCACTTTGATCGACCATTTCACTTTTAGCCCATTTTAAAGTCGTCTCCATTGCATCAATAGCTTCCTTTGTTTTTATCTATACTATTAACAGGCTAGGTGATTTCTTGTGACCGATATTTTGTTCTACCGTTTTATCCCGAATTTGATCAAACGTATATTATTTGAAAGGTATTTCTTTTTAGTCGTTCTGCAGAGTTACAGATTTTTTAATTTTTTCCTTTATTTTGAGTAAATTGCATTTAAAGTTGCTACTAACACATACATAAAATTAGACAATGCTATGTATGTGTTTATTAAATTTGTTAATGTATTTGTAATAAAAATGAGTTTTTTTTGTGTTGATTTGCGAATTGGCTATAATTGATTGGCATAACTTTAGGGGCCTTTATTTCATGAAAAAATAAAACTTCCTAGAATTTGCGCTCGAATTTCGAGGGCTGGAATATAGTAGATTTAATTATTGGCTCTTCTAAACTGGATTCATCATCGTCAGATTTTTTTTTGGATTTCATTCATTCCTCCACATTTGAAGCAGCAAATTCAACCTGTAATAAAAATATACAAAACTTTTATGCATGTTTAAACCTTTTATTTACCGAACCTGAGGAATCAAAGTATTAAGAAGGTCAGCTGCTCTTTCTTCTAACTGTCGTGTTTCCATATTCCAATTTTCTTTTGAAATATTTAAAGAGACGTTATCATCAGGGTCGTCATTGTCTGAAATCAAATTCAAAATATTCTTTCAGCATTTAGATAATGCATCCTCTCATATCCGATTCCATGCAGACTCTAATTGAATTATTGTTTCCTTAAAAGTGATCTGCTCTATTGATTCCAGCCAGTCAGTCCCCTTTGCTGCAATTGATGCTAAAATGTCACTGCTGTAGTGAAGCTTTGTTATTTTGAATACATTCTGATCCATAGGCTAGATGAGGGATGTGACGTTAGGAGGCAAAAAAACATTCCACAAACAAAGGCATCTGAAGATTTTAACTCGGTTTCTGGTGGATGTGACGGTGCACTATCTAGTAACAAAATAGCTTTTACGGGAAGCCCCTTTTCCACTAAGAATTCTGTAACCTAAATAGGAAGTTATAAAAGTTAAAGTTTAATTTTTTTATAAATGTGATGTTTTTACCTCTGGAACATATGAGTGATGAAACCATTTCTTAAAAATGGCCGAAGTCATCCAAGAAGACTTTGAGCTTTTACAATTCACCGGGCATATACAATTTTTGAAGCTTCTGCGATTTTTGGCCTTTGCAATCACAAGGAGTTTGATTTTATATGTTCCTGCCGCGTTTGCACAACACATAAACGTAAATCATTGATTTTCCATATCTGCTCATGGAGCAGTCTTTTCCCACGATGGTACTTATGTTTTGTCCGGTAAAAGTTATAAAGTTGGTCATTGCACAATCCGTGCTCTTCAATTTTTGCCTTTAATTTTACTTTAAGCCGATCTACCACCTTGGGCTGCACAGACAGATTTTCTCCCCAAAAATTTTAATAGTCGAATGCTGCATCTTAAATTTCTGGAGCCATCCATCATTAGCATTAAAACCACGGTTATTTTCATTAATTTTTGACAGAAACTCTAAAGCTTTTGCTTATCGGTAAGTTTGCCGTTCGAGTTTGAATAAGCCTTTGGGAAGCTCTGAGGTGTGTGACGTCTTACATTTTCCAGAGCCACAAATTTTTTGTGAACACATTTTGTAATGGTTTCTTTCTTTTTTTTATGGCACCAATTGTCGATTTTGCGACATTGTACTTTTTTGCTTAAATGGAAAATTTGAACCTTTTCTTAACAACCCATGAATATCTGATTTTTCTTCAAGAGTTAAATCTTTTGGCATTCGACATTTTTCTAACAAAAACTCAATTATAAAATCACTTCCACTTTAACATTTAGAGATGCTTTTATTAAAATTGTCGCAGGACAACTGACATTTAAAGGAACCTGATCACATTAAAAAAGGTGTTTACTATAAGAAGAATTATCGGGGGATTCCCCAAATTACTAAAATATTGCAGAAAAAGAAACATTTCTTATAAAAAAAATTTGTTCACGTTTTAGAATAGTCAATGTAAAAAGAAAAATGTTCCTGTTGCTGGGACGTCCATGTTACTGGATGTTCACGTTTCTGCGAGTCCAGTGTATAATTTTTGCAAACACATTGACAAATTTATTAAACACAATGCAGCTTTAAATAAATTTTACTCAAAAAAAAAAAAAAAAAGCAAAAAAATGTTCCAAGCGGTGCAAATCTGTAAATCGGATGGACAGCTAAAAAGAAATACCTTTCAAATGAAGTATGTTTGGTCAGAGTCGGCTTAAAACTGACAAAGTAACATCGGTCACAAGAAATCGCCTTGCCTTTTAATACTATAGATTACCATAAACAAACCTGACATAATGTTGAATTTGTTTATTTTTAAAGTTTAAAAAATTGCAGGTCAAGGCTGAATTTAGGGGTTACAGATTGTAAAGCATTCGGTAATATGATCACTATAATTTTAAATTTATTTACTAGCCCCTTTCAGTATTTTAGTATCAAATGAAAATATGCTCTGGTTTGTAGTTAAATCTTGGGAGGGACGTCCGAAGATTAGTTAACAGGGCTCGTCGTAAAAAACATGTTGTTTACTGGGATGACTACCATGACAAACTCAGGGAATACAACAAAAAGAGTAGCCAAACGCAACTCCTGGAAACTTTTCTGTGAACAGGTTGATAGCGTTAATGATGTCTCGAAAACCAAGATATTCTTATCGAAAACCCATCCACAGCCTGAAACTCTAGTCGATAAGGACGGGATTCGGGCGGCATCAATGGAACAGTCCTTAAGAATATTGATGGAAACACACTTTCTTACCGAAGAGCTTGGGCCAAATAAGAACCTAGAAATTGGTACCAATGTGTCCCGACAAACTGGAACCAACGTGGAATAGCAGACGGGACACGGTGGGGAATAATATGAAGGGCCTAATGAGGAACAATATCGAGAGGAAAGAAATGATAGAATAACCAAAAATATGGTAATTAAGGCAATACAAAGCTTTGCCCCTTTTAAGGCAGCAGGCCCAGACGAAGTCTTTCCTGCTCTACCACAAAAAAGCGGTGACTTAATTGGTAGTAGTCTGGCTGGCATATTCTCTGCTTGCCTAAAATTAGCGTACACCCCCAGGGTATGGCAGGAGTGGTCTTCATACCAAACCCGCGAACGCAAAGGCCTATCCACCGATAAGTCTTACATCCTTCCTACTGAAAACCATGGAGCGAATAGACGATAACATGGTTAAATATCAAATCCCAAATGAGTTGTTAAAATTCAAACAGCACGCTTATTTAAAGGGACGCTCAGTGGAAACTGCGCTTCATGAAGTAGTTCACTAATCTTTTGATCTTAAAATCTTCACCATAGCTATATTCATTGATACCAAAGGAGCTTTTAACAATGTATCAACCAATACGCTACTCCAATCCCTAGAACGATTCGACATTGACCGGGATATTAAAGCCTGGATCAGTCACATGCTAGGGTATAGATGGATAAGTTGCGAGGTTGGTGGCATTAAAATAAGAAACAAGGTTTGTTGTGGGACACCTCAAGTGGGGATTTTATCCCCCCTTCTCTGGGTGACCACTATAAACAGTCTGCTAAGGATTCTAGCCAATAAGGGTTTCCAACCTGTCTGCTACGCAGACGACGTAGCCATACTGTTAAGGGGGAAAGATCCTAGAGATTTATGTAGGAGGTCATCGAATGCACTCGAAATAGCATATGACTGGGCACAACCGAGGGGTTTGAATGTGAACCCAGAGAAAACTGAAATATGCCTCTTTACAAGGAAGACGAAAATAATCGACTTTGATGAACCTCGCTTCCAGGGCAAAACGATTAGAATCACACAGACGGTGAAATACCTTGGGGTGATTCTCGATAAAAAAAAACTTGCTTGGAAAAACCACATCGAGAGCAGGGTTGCGAAGGCTCAGGCTGAAAATGGGGTTTAAACGCGAGGATGACATATTGGCTGTACACAAGCATCGTTAGATCTATTCTAACCTACGCATCCATAGTCATATGGACATCAATGAACAGGAAATGTTACATTAAACCACTCCAAAAGATACAGCGCCTCTGTTGCATAGGAATCAGTGGAGCAATAAGGACTACATCTACGAGGGCATTAGAGAATATTCTATCTATACATCCAATCGAGATTAGAATTAAATATGAGGCAGCTCTGGCCATGTTACGACTAAGGGTAACAGGGGAATATATCACCGACCACATGACCAGACACCAGACTATTTGAGACCAAATTCCGGGACTCAACACAGTGAATATTAGCTGTGATAGAATCGCGGAAGTGTCAACAGATATCCCCTGCAGTATACGGATACTAGACAGGGAAAGTTGGATGAACGGGTATATTCTACAAAACCTTCCAGGGTCACATTACTATACGGACGCCTCTAGTCTGCATGGTAAGACTGGGATAGGTTTCTACGATGAGGACAGTTCCACAGTGAAATACCTCCGTCTTCCGGACCACAACTCTGTCTTTCAGGCTGAATTGGTAGCGATAAAGGAATGTATTAGGTCTATTAACGCACGGGATTCCCCAAGTCCCGGAGACGTGAAAATATTTACGGACAGTCTAGCGGCTATCAGAGCGATATCCGCGGACAAAACTAGATCAAAGACTATCCTCGAGTGTAAGGAGGAGATTTCAAACTTCTCCAGAAGAGGCAGACTTGAAATCGTTTGGATCCCAGGACACAGTGGTATAATGTTAAACGAGATTGCTGACGAACTGATCAGGAAGGGCTCTTTCCTGGCAAGAGTAAATTTGGAAAACCCAATACCTTTCAAGGCTCTCAAATTGGAACTGGCAGACTGGGCGACCAGTTCGCATGTATCACTTTGGGAAGAGACTGACGTGGGTAAGGTTAGAAAGATATTATGAGGTTCTCCCAACACTACAAGAACTAGGGAGAGCCTGAATCTGAGTAGGGTAGAAGTTAGTAGGGTAATTGGCATCCTCACTGGACACTCTGAGCTGAGGGCTCGTCTATACCGTATAGGACGGGCGGAATCAGCCATTTGTGGAGCTTGCGGAGAGGATGAAGAAACCCTATAACACTACCTCTGCTACTGTCCTGCATTTGCGAGAACAAGGGTCAGCTATCTATCCAACGACATCTTACCAGGCTTGACGGGTCTTAGGGGGATAAGCTGGAAAATACTCAAGAAATTTGCTGATGAAACCGAATTTCTAAGTTAGTAGAGGGGTAGATAACCGGATGAACGTAGGGATGTAGATCGCACAACAAGCCGACCTACTGGCTTAGGTGTATATCCGGACACAACGGATATGAGCTATGTGTATACATAGCTCCTCTTATCAACCTAACCTAACCTAACCCTTGTAGTTAAATGACATTTTTCTGAAAAGTTCCACAATGACAACCAAAACTTGTATTTCTTAGAAATAGAATATTTTCTTCAAATTGCAAAGCATATCGCCAAAAATTTGAAGCTTTTTTCAAAGAAAAAAACAATATTTTTTAAAAACTTTTCAAAAAAAAATTATTATTTTTTTCAATACCCGTAAGTGAGCATAATCACAGATGACTTATTTAAAAATTTAAACCATTTCGATTAACATAGAGCCATGGGCGAGTAACTACTTGAAAAAATCAGCCAATTTCCATAACGATGTGTAAAAATTTGCTTTTATTTCAAGTTTTATGTTATTTTAATAATTGTGGTGTTTGCGGACTTCTACTCGAGAAAGCTTGACCACTTTCCATACAAATGTATGACAAAATGCGTTCCGTTGAAATTTTGCATTTAAGGAAAACATAATACAAATTTATATTTTTTAAAGTTGTTATAACTTTCATTCCTTGTTCCATTTTGCTCAATTTAGTGCTACACAACGTTTCAAGTATGAATAGCAAAACTTCTATCAAAATCCAACATTCGTTGCACTGTGCCATGTTCACCATTTTGGTAAATATTCGTTGGAAGTATCTTTTTGCTGCTTAAATAACGTTAAAATGGGATTATAATCATTGTGTGTCTGTAGGTGTAAATGTTGAAATACTTACGTTCAATTTATAACCGAAAACAGTTTCGTGTTCTTATTATTATTATGTATATTTTTTATTTTTTTTTGTTGCGCTCATCCATAAAGTGCGTGTTGGAATTTCTTGTTATATTAAAAGAAAGAAAGAAAAAATAAAAATAAAAAAAAAAACAAAAGAACAAAAAACATTAGACAAATTCAATTAAGAAGATATATTTGTTTTCTCACACACTTTTACACACACACATACACACACACACACTCCCACATAGAACAAAACATGCATTGATACACGCACACCTTGCCTTAAATCGTTAAACATTGTTCTAATGAGACATTAATTTTATTTGGATTAGTATGAGTGCATGTATTAGTGTTTTTAAGCGTACAGCTCTTCAGTATGTTTTAAAGATAAGGTGATTATCACGTTATTTTGTGTCATATCGTAGCTGTGGAACATGTATGTGTTATTAAGCTGCGTATTGTCATCTTCTATGGCTGTTTGGCTGTCTGTCTGTCTGTCTGTCTCTCATTTTCAGTTGGTTTTAATCTTTGGCTGCTTTATGTTTTTCGACTGTATTTCGGGGGCGGCAAAATTGTTTGTTAACTGATTTTTGGTATGTGTCATAAATGTACGTGTTACTTGAAAACATTTTCATCTGCTGTTGTCTTCTGCAATAAAGGATTCTTGGCGTTCTTTTGGCTATAATTCAAAAATATTGTTATTTTCTTCGTATGCTTACGTTAATGTTTTTTAGAATATACCGAATACCTTAAACGCTTAATGAGTTTTAAAAAGGGGATTATTTTTTTAAGAGTTTTAAGGAATTAAGTGAAAGTTTTATTTTTATTGTTGGAACATTGCTACAGATACTACAGTATATTTGAAGGGGCAGGGTATTGTAAATAGGTACTAATTCTACAAAAATTTTCAACGCTAATACGAAGTGACGGTTTTTAGAGTTGGATTATTTTCCTAAAGACAGTTATTCTGCTTTTCATAGAATTTCCTATCTATTTAGAGGGGAATACAAAAAATCGACTTTGGATCTGAATTTCATATTTATCTTCGTCTGGGATCTTTGTAATATTCTTCTTCTATATGTATATGTACATATATAAAAGTGCATGCATAGTCTAGTTGTGACTACAGACTAATTTTGGGGTAGTCACGCGGAGTCACGCATAGTTACGGAGTGATCTAAAAGTTATTTACCCTCATCCGATCGATCTTTTTGAAAAACATAACATAGTCAAGACGTATGATTATTATTTATTAGCAGAGTAGACGATACGTATACGTAGTTACCAGTGTTAATTTTAATATTAAATCAAACATAGTCAGCCCAATTCTAAACAAAAATGGTGATTTTTGAAATTTTTGTTTGGGGAACCCCCAGGGGGGTTCCAGGAGGTGTGCCACTGGCATGGGTGGGTCGGCCCTCCAAAGTTAGTAGGGGTCGATCATACATATGGACTCGATTGGGGCACTCTAAATGAGTCAAAGTGAGACAGACAGACAGACAGGTCAAAAGTCGGGACATCAGAATTCGTTTAAGAGGTATGGTTCCTCGGGCAAAGTTTCATATTTTGATCGCTAGAATACTAATTTCCTTCTCAAGGAACATAGGGCCGTATAGATAAAATCACATAGACCATAATTTTTTTGATAAATCAAGTGAGCGTGGCACCTCCCATACAAAGATAAGTTTAACATAAAATATCTGAAGTAATATGACAGAAAAAGTCCTTCAACGTGGTAGGAGTACTTAAGTTATCAATTTGAGTAGTTGTGCAAAAAATGGGTGAGATCAGATAAGTGGGCGTGGCTTTCCCCATAGAAAATAAATGTTTAATACCATATATCAGGTGTGCGATAACACTGAAGGCCAAAACATGGTATGCCAAGCACGGCAGGGCATACTAGTATTGAACATCTATAATAATAATAGGCTAGGCGATTTCTTGTGACCGATGTTTTGTTATACTGTTTTATCCCGATTTTGAACAAATGTATATTATTTGAAAGGTATTTCTTTTTAGCCGTTTTTCAGATTTATAGATTTTTAATTTTTTACCTCCATTTTCAGTAAATTGCATTTAAAGTTGCTACTAACACATACATAAAATTATACAATGCTATGTGTGTGTTTATTAAATTTGTTAATGTGTTTGTAATAAAAATTAGTTTGGTTTTTGTGTTGATTTGTGAATTGGCTATAATTGATTAGCATACTCTTAGGGTCTCTATTTAATGAAAAACTAAAATTTGCCCAGAATTTGCACTCGAATTTCGAGGGCTGGAATCTGCTAGTATATATAAAATCGTTGGTGTGTTTGATTGTAAGGAATAATTCGCCGGAACCAAAGAGTTTACGAGCTAATATTTACACCATGTATTTTATTCGAGCTCTTTAGATTTTTTCTTAAAAAAAATGGGCGAGAGGGTGTGGTATCTTCCATTCAAAGTCAAATTTTAACCATCAGAAGTTAACACTACTATGCAAGTATGAAAGCATTAATCCTGGAACTCTTTTTGTGTTCATAAATTACATTGTAAAACAGCAATTTTGGGGGGTGAGAAATTCCAAGTCAGAACGAAAATACCTCTAAAGGGTTTGGCGTTCTCAGACCAAACTATTTCTTATGACCTTTTGTATTTTTTGTTTTTTATATTTTTCTTTAGCAATAGAAATAAAAACATCAAAACAACTGTGTGAGGAATATGAGTTATTTCTGTGATCACAAGCGATCGAGCCAATCACCCCCTAGGATTAAAGATTAGTTGAAGACGATTCGAAATAAAAATTTTTTTTTGCCACGCCCCCGCATATCGCCCTTTTAGTTTTTCGTACACTACGTCGCCATTTATAGTCCGATCATAACATATTGTATATTGTTGTTCATGCCTTCGTAATAGCTACATATCTGCCTTTAATAATTTTTGACTCCGCCGTCAAATTCTGGTAGTGACTTTGACAATCTCGGTTCCTACCCACCCTAATGCCGACCATTTTCAAACACAAAGAAAGCGGACTTAATTTCATGAAATTTTTTCTTCAAAAGTATTAACTTCTATTCATAAACAAAAAAGTTACAGAGGTTTAAAAAATGCATTAATCAAATGATCGAATATGTCAAGTCATATTGTGTTTTTGAGATATGACAACTCTTTTTGTGAAACGAAAGCCACATTAATTTGATGAAACTTTTAAAAATAAAATATGGTCGTACAACTTTTTTAAGAAAATTTTGGCGAGAATTGAGATTGCTATACTGTTCGCGACTTCTTATTTTAGCGAATATAATGCCCACGCGCCTTTCATCTGTGACCTTGTTTGATAAGTGAACGACAAAATCGAATGTGAGCAAAAAAGAATGTCACTTTGGAATGTCAACGATTTTTTTTGCACTATTTTATGTTTCCTGTTCTGTAATATTATTTTTTTAACCTCTAACTTTTTTGTTTATGAATAGAACTGAATACTGTAAAAGCAAAAGTTGCATGAAATTAGTGTGGCTTTACTCTCGTTTAAAAATTATTGCCATTAGGTTGCGAAGGAACTGAGGTACTGAAAGTCGGAAAAATTTTTGACGTCGGATTAAAAAATTATTGACGAGAGAAATGTAGCCACAATGAAACCATGCACAACGACATGCAACATGTTATGATAGGACCAAAAATGGCGCTGCAGTGAACAAAAAACTAAACGGGCGGTATCCAGGGGCGTGGCAAAAAATAAAAAAATATTTTTCCGAATCGTCTTTAACTAATCTTTAATCCTAGGGTAGGAAAAGCTCAACTATTTTAAATGAACCACCTTAATGTATATTTATATTTACTAGCAGATTCCAGCGCTCGAAATTCGGGTGCAATTTCTAGGCAACTTTATTTCTCAACTTAGCCAATTCACAAACCAACACTTTTTTTGGTTTATTATTGTGAATGAAGATAATAAGCTCATTAACAAACACATTAGCAAATATAATAAACACACACATAGCATATGCATAATTTTATGTATGTGTTAGTAGAAACTTTAAATGCAATTTGCTCAAAATAAAGGAAAAAATTTAAAAATCTGTAAATACCTTTCAAATAATATATGATTGGTCAGAATCGGAATAAAACGGTAGAACAAAACATCGGTCACAAGAAACTGCCTAGCCTATTAATATTACAATATTTAAGATTTTAATATTAAATTAAATTTATGTTGTTGTTTATATATTTTGTCATTAGAAATCAATAAAGTTCACACTCCAGAAGAAGTTGAAATACCGTCAGCGAAACGTCGAGTGAAAAGGATGTAATAATTTGAATTTTTTTATTATCATCTTAATATTTAATTGACCATAATTAGCCCGAAAAAATAAAAAAAATCTCATAAATAATATTGATCACAAATCTTATTAATATTATAGATTTATGTGAAATCCACATTTCTCTTACACTGTTTTTTAAGAAGTTATTAATGAAAACATATTGATTATTATTAAAGAAAACATGACCAAGCAGTGACCCGCAGTGTTACAAATTTTAATAGTCATGATAAAAATAGGTGTATGTGGAGATTTTTGCCTCTTTGTGGTCGAATAAAAATGGGCGGGATCGCACCTGTGGGTGTGACACCTTTCATCCAGCGTAAAATGTATGAAGTACTACGATAATGAGAGCCTGCAAGTTTGTGTGTTTGAATATGTTATTAATGGGAGTAGTAGAGAAAAAGATAGCAGAATCCGACTAGCGTCCATACCAAGTAAATCTATAATATAATCTATGTATATGGAGTCAAAAAATTTTCAAAATTTTTACGAATGTCGCATACAGTAGACGTTTTTCATTATTCATAAAAATATACAAAATTATCCAGACGGACCTGACCAACATATTTACAATTAGAAAAAGTGAGAAAGTGTTAATGATATTAATAGTTGAAGGCAAAAAGCATTCGTGACAGACATGACAACAAACAGACATCATTTTAGAGGACGCTTGTAAAACACAGAAAAGCTCTGAAGTTATTTGTATATAAAATATACTGTATATATATGATGTGAATTCTAAAATAATTTATAGTAAAAAGAAGTATTTTATAATGTGACAGACATGACTCTGCCTTTATATAAAAAATGACTAAATTACACTCTTCAGAAAAACAACTATTGTCATATTTTCATACCCTTTTCTTTCAAATGGTATAAAAGTTATTTAAATTAAAATTATTAAAATTGGACCTAAGGTTGAGCTTTGCATGAAATTACCTTATATATAAAAGCGAAAGTATGTATGTTTATTTGTTGGTTGGTAGCTTATAGGAGGCTAAACTATTGGACCGATCGTCCTGAAATATTTACAGAGTCTTACCGTGTATCTGGAAGGAACTATAGGATATACATTTTTTTCATATTTTTGGTGGGCGTGGCATCTTCCACACAATGTAATTTCTCAATATTATATATATTGAGTACTATGACAGGGAGAGCTTTAACAAATTTTTAAGACGTCACGTATTATTAATGCGAGTAGTCGGTCAGAAAATGAGCAGGACCGAACCAATGGGTGTGGCATCCCCCATACAAAGTAAATAGTAAATGTCACATATCTGGAGTAGTCAAATAGTGAGAGCCTTGGGACTTTACGTGAGCCCATAACTTATTAATATGATTATGTGAACAAATAGGGGGCGTGGTTGGAGAAGTGGGCGTGGCACCGCCCATACAAAGTAAATATATAATATAAAACAACTGGGAAGGCCTGACTGTTTTGTTCGAGTGCATCATGTATTAATGTCAGATAAAAATGGCTAGCGGGGTGGCACCTCCTATACAAAAATGTGATTTTTTTTGGCAAGTACGTTAATTGCCAATGTGAGTAGTCGTGCAAAATGTGGGCAGAATCGCAAATTCAAAATTTGCCAAAATCAAAAATCGTTAAGGCCATAACTCGCGAAAAAGAAAAATCGCCAAGAACAAGAAATCTGCAAAATCAGGAGTCGCCAAGTCAAAAATTTCTAAAATAAAAAATTGCCAAATCGTTAAGTGTTGCCGGATTTGATTTGGAAAATCCTTCTTTTTCCATAGACAGCTTTATGTAGCGAGAAGGAACGCCGAAAAATTTTATAATTCTGGCACCGAATGAAATAACAAAAATAAAATATTGTATATCATAAAGCCCTGAAATAAAAAAAAATATAAAATAAGTGAAATACAATGTTTTAATTGTACAATACAAAGTGTAGAAACAATTCATTATGAAAACATTCTTATTGACTTATTGACAAAATAAGTCTCGGTAAGACGTAACGAAAAGCCATTCTAGTAGTTTGTAAAATGGCCGGCTCAGCACAATTTATAATTTTCTTCTAAAAATTAAATTAAAAAGAAATAAGAAAACTCCAATATTAAATAAAAAAAGCTTATAAAGTTACAAACGATACTCCAAGAAATGTTCGCTGATGTAAAATAAAATACACTCCCTACACTTGAGATGAAAATTTTAATTATTAACTAGCAGATTCCAGACCTCGAAATTCGAGTGCAATTTCTAGGCAGCTTTATTTTTCAACTTAGCCGATTCACAAACCAACACTTTTATGTTTTATTATTATTGTGAATGAAGATAACAAACTGATTAACAAACACATTAAAAAATTTACTAAAACACACATATTATATGTATAATTTTATATATCTGTTAGTAGACACTTTAAATGCAATTTACTCAAAATAAAGGAAAAAAATTAAAAATCTGTAAATCTGCAAAACGGCAAAACGGCTAAATTGAAATACCTTTCAAATAATATATGATTGGTCAAAATCGGAATAAAACGGTAGAACAAAACATCGGTCACAAGACATCGCCTAGCCTATTAATATTATAGATTTTATTCAAATATTGATTGCAAATATTCCATATTTTGTTCTGTGTTATTTCTGTTCTTTAATAGTTTTTTGACTTCTTCATCTTAATCCTGATGAACGGATCTGACGTTGTCAATAATATATTAAATAGATCTTCATTTGTGAAATTTCGTGAAATTTTTCCAGTATTATGCTCCCTATAAAATCTGTAATCCTTACTCCTTTTTTCCTGAGCCTCCTCTGATAAATCTACAAGTGGCACCAAATAGTATTTAATGACATCTTCTGCATGAGAAAAAATTTTGTGAAATGTTGCAGACATATTTCTCCATGGGTACTTGGTTGTACATATTTTTGCAGTTTACTTAGAATAATATCCAAATTTTTTGGAATCAATTTCTTCATTGCACGCAAATACTTCTAGGATTATTTTAAATCTGAAAGTAAGGTTTAAATCCACTCCTGTTGTTTCAGGTGCTGCTTCTGGATCTGAAAATAATCTTCTTGCGGTATAACCTTCATTTGTATCGCCTAACCCTTGTTCTAAAATCAACCCAAATTTGCGATATTCATCTGGTTTCTTTTTCGAAATTCTTAACTTCTTGTTGGTTTCGTTAATTCTTATTGATCCTGACGAGCCGAAATTCAAAACAGAACTGATGTATGTGTTCCATAAGTCGTAATCTTGCACGTAGTTGTGGACTTGGTTTAATTAGATTGATGTTGCTTGGCATATAATGCAGCTGGATACAGCCTTCGTGTTAGTCAAAGCCTGCTTGCATTAGTGCAATCTTAGTTAAAATAAAAAAAGTCATGTGGGTGCGACCACAGGGGAGATGTGTACACATCTAGTAATTAGATATTTCTTATGGCACTTTTTTAAAATCAAACAGAAAGCGTCATCTATGTTCCACTTATAGCAAATCAACCGCAGGGGCTCTGCTAATATAAAAATATTTATAATTATTTATTAATTCAACCGGTTAATTTTTAACTTTTCGTTTTTTAGTTTTCATTTTTAATTTTTTAATTTTTTATTTAGCATTTTTCGTTTCTTATTTTTAATTTTTAATTTTTTAGTTTTCATTTCTCATTTTTCATTTTCGTTTTCATTTATTATTTTTCATATTTTAATTTTAATTTTTTATTTTAATTTTTTTTTCATTTTTAATTTTTCATTTTCCGTTTTTTATTCTTCATTTTTCGTTTTTCGATTTTAATTTTTAATTTTTTAATTTTCATTTTTATTTTTAATTTTTCATTTTTTATTTTCGTTCTACATTTTTTTATTTTTCGTTTTTTTTTTCATTTTTTATTTTGCGTTTTTAATTTTTATTTTCCATTTTTAATTTTTCAGTTTTTCTTTTTCATTTTTCATTTAATTCTTAATTTTTTATATTTCATTTTTTATTTTTCATTTTTTATTTTTAATTTTTTATTTTTCATTTTTATTTTTCATTTTTCATTCTTCATTTTTCATTTTTCATTCTTCATTTTTTATTTTTCGTTCTTCGTTTTTTCTTTTTCATTTCTTAATCTTCATTTTTCATTTTTTATTTTTAATTTTTCATTTTTCATTTTTCAGTTTTTATTTTTCATTTTTTTATTTTTCATTTTTCATTTTTATTTTTAATTTTTCATTTTTTATTTTTCATTTTTTATTTTTAATATTTTATTTTTCATTTTTAGTTTCTTATTTTTCGTTTTTTATTTTTCATTTTTTATTTTTCATTTTTATTTTTCATTTTTTATTTTTCACTTTTCATTTTTTATTTTTCATTTTTCATTTCCAAACAGGTTATTATTGTTACGCTGTTTTTGTGATTGTATTGTGAAATAGATTATATATATATATTGATATAGGTTTTTACACATCAAAAGGTATAACAAAGGTATGATAATAAATAAGCCCAGGTTACAAATGTAATTTATCCTCTGTGTATTGACATTCGTACCTACAAATATACAAAAGGTTGGTGTATTTTGTAAGCAGATATCATTACTGGTAATTGAACAAATAATGACTATTATAAGTTATAAAATACCTAAGGCACAAATCTAACACACCTTTATATACTTAAAGGACTGTCACGGGTGCAAAAGTATATATAGGATTAAAGAGGACACTTTCACCTTTCTACGGGTAGTATATATATATTGTTCCCTTTTGTTCCCTAGAAGTTCTATTCCACTAAAGTTGAGATTTAGCAAAAATATAGTAGTTTAATAAATATTAACAGATTCCAGCGATCGAAATTCGAGTGCAAATTCTAGGCAGCTTTATTTTTCAACTTAGCCAATTCACAAACCCGCACGTTTATTATTATTGTGAATGAAGATAACAAGCTCATTAAGAAATTTAATAAACCACACATAGTATATGCATAATTTTATGTATGTGTTGGTAGCAACTTTAAATGCAATTTACTCCAAATAAAGGAAAAAATTTAAAAATCTGTAAATCTGCAAGAGGGTTAAAAATAAATACCTTTCAAATAATATACGTTTGATCAAAATCATGATAAAACGGTAGAACAAAACATCGGTCACAAGCCTATTAATATTAAAGATTTCATAATATAAATATTAAACAGTAGGGCTGTGACTACTTACAACAATTAAAGACTACAATCCTACTAAATTTGTAAAATGGACAGCAGGTCATTATCGATGACAGCTTGCGAGTAGTAACCATTTATTTTTGATAAAAAAAAAAACAAAAAAAAATCACCTTTTTCTGAGATTAAAAAACAGTTGCGTTTGACAGGCTACAAAATGGCTTTAAAATTTAGAAAACAGGTGACAAAAAATTAGACCAATGAAATCAAAATTTCAGCCACAGTGCGACGTAGTGGTTTCCTATATCGATTTTATCTCAGTAGAGGACAATTTTGTTTACACAAAGTTGATTTGACTTAATTAGATTGTTTTTGACTTTATTTTTAAATGCGTTCCAAAACCCATATCTTTGATTTTGCACCTCACAACAGTGCTTTGGAGAAAATTTTTCGTTCCAACAGGAAAGCTCTATTGAAATCACCATCCTAATCAGCCGATCTTAATCCTATAGAGCATTTATTGAATTTGCTGAATTTTTTCTTCTTTTCATGTTTTTACCTGCATCAAATGCAATAAACCTTCAATAAATCCAAAAAAAAAACTACTAAATAATCTTTGATTTCTTCCATTTTTTCGTTGTATGACTGTTTTTTGCTTTAGGTGTACGAATAATTTTTCCAGTAAGTGTACATATATGAGGAAAATCATTTAAAATATTACTTTACACTTATTATGTAATTGAAACCTTTGTTACCATAGTTTAGATTTTTATAAAAATTATCTCATTTAAGTTCTAGATTACGTGGGTTCTTTTAATCAAACCATATAAATTTTTTTTTGTTAATTTTACTGCTACCAGATTTAAATAATAATGAGCTTTCTTAATCAAAAACCAAAAACAAAATCAATTCACCACCATTTTTAAGTAATTTTCATATATTCGTATAAAAAATATTCGAACCATTAATTTGGAAATCCTGCCACGTATAAAAAATTTACCCTCATTTACATGTAATGAAGCATTGTTTTGCATAGTGTTAATAAAACTGACCTATAAAAACAATACATTTGTTTCCTGGATGAAATAATACCCATCAATATACAACTATACATACAACAAAAGTTGAAGTGAATGGTCGGCCAATAAGTGTAGCAGACGTGTGAAAAATGAAATACAAATGTACGAAAATGTGTGGCCAATGAAAAGTGGATAATCTGAAGCATTTCTTGGACACACTTTCTAAGGAAGACAAAAATTAAAAAGAACTAAAAATATTAAATTAAATTTCAAAAAACTCCAAATCAGCGGAAAAATTCTCTTTCTAAAAATTAATAACAGACGCCCAAAACAAAAAAATAAATGATTTTGATTCTAAAAAAAAATGCTTTGATTTCGAAAAAAATCACGATCGGCAGACAAAAATTAGAAAGATGGCATGAGCTTATATTGAAAATATTAAATTGATCTTGAATAAAAACTTTAAATCTGCAGAAAATTTATCTTTCTAAAATAGTCTCTAAAAAAAAAAAAATTGACATTGACTTCTAAAAAAAACCATGATTGATAATATTAATGTAAAAAGCGAGAAGGAATTCTCTTATAATTCATTTGCCTGAAATTGTTTAATCTATAATATTAATAGGATAAGCGATTTCTTGTGACCGATGTTTTGTTCTACCGTTTTATCCCGATTTCGATCAAACGTGTATTATTTAAAAGGTATTTCTTTTTAGCCGTTTTGCAGATTAACAGATTTAAAAATTTTTGCCTTTGTTTTGAGTAAATTGTATTTAAAGTTGCTACTAACACATACATAAAATTATAGAATGCTATGTGTGTGATTATTAAATTTTTTAATGTGTTTTTTAATGAGTTTGTTTTCTTCATTCACAATAATAATAAACCAAAGAAGTGTTGGTTTGTGAATTGGCTAAGTTGAAAAAAAGTTGCCAAAAATTTGCACTCGCATTTCGAGCGCTGGAATTTGCTAGTTAAGAATTAACAGACTATGGAAAACGGATTCGTTGTTGCATCCAAATTTGTTTAAAGTTTAAAGCAATTGATTTATTAAATGAATTACGTTGTTTGAATTGTCGAAATTAGTTCATAGAATGGAATTTAGATTTTATTTATTGATTTTAACAACCACTTACACATACATAAGTGTATACCAATTCAAATGCACAACTGCTGTAGATTCAGAAAAACACTATGTTTGTGTATAATGTTTTTTTTTTTTTATTATTAATTTCTTTTTCCATAAAAACTAAAATATATAAAACAATTTAGAAAATTATGGTCGGTCTTGATGAACCCAACCTTACTGAGGCAATATGTGGATATGAAAAATAAAGATAAATCAAATTTTAGAGCTATTTTTATTAAAGTTGGGCACTAAATATGAAAGATTGCATATCTGAAGAAAATTTTTATATGGGGACTCAGTCAAAAAATGGGCCAATTCTCAAAAACATATATGAACCAAATTTAATATAAATCTATGCAATATTTTTGTTGTTTTAATAGCTTTAAGTGAAGAATGGAAATCAGATTTATATAGGGTCTACAGGTTTTACTTTTGGACTATTGATTAGTGGCTATAATAGACACACATAAACCAAATACTGCCCATATATATATATGTCTCTATATACGACCATTTTAGTCGGGCTCAGAGGAGTTAAGTCAATACATACACCGATTTCAACAGCGTTAGTCCTATGCTCGATAAAAGCTTACATACTAAATTTCATCAAATTATATTTGTATATGCGAGCTGTAGTTTGTTCACAAACAAAAGGACGGATGGACGGACATTAGGAAGAACGGACTGACAGACAGTCGGACGGAAGGATATCGCTAATCCAATTCAGAAGGTGATCCCGAGCCGATCGGTGTAACAAAAGTTGGGCCTATTTTTTTGATAGTTACAAATATTAGCACAAATTCATTATTCGCTCACTAGAGGGTGTTACAGGATATGCGGATATAAAATATAAATGTGATATAACTTAAATTAATAAATGTTAAACAAAATATAACATGGAAATGTAAATCCGCATACATTTATCCGCAACTTTGCTTAAAAAAAAATAAACTGTATAACATTGATTTTGGTAAAGTTTGGTTTTGGTACAAATATTAATTCACAATGTTACTCTTGTGGTTAAAATAATGCCTTTATCTTGTCTGAAAAAAAAATATTACACTTTTTTCAGATACTGTATTTTTTTATATGTTCTAAACAAAATGCACTAATGGAAAACCCTAAAAGTTTTATATTGTAAAGTAAAAAAAAAATGGATTATTGTCTTCTTTAAAATCATAAGGCAAGAATATTGCAAAGCAGGGAAGCAATTGCGAAAAATTCTCATCTTATGACCTACAAAAAAGGAATAGTCCAAATTTTTGCCCACTGTGTAAGCAACAGTTTTATATCTTTCGAAGTATGCAAAAAACAAAGTTGTATTCTATTTAGAATGTATGAAAAAACATTCTAAAATTTTCTGTTAGAAAAGAAAGCGGAATAATTTCAATTAATATTGCTAATTCTCACAAGATAATATAGAAATAAAAATGTGTCAGATTGAAAATAAATATAAGATCTGTAATAAAAGTTGGACTACGATAGTTCGAGTGTCTATATTGACAATCATGCAATCTAATAATTAGACTTACTATTTTCAAAAATATTGCAAATTTATTCCTATTTTTTCATTTAAAAAATCAAAGATGACCGGTTCGAAGGACCAAAACTTTGCTGTAATACATGACTTTTGGAAAAATTCATTAAAGAGAGAAATAACTCTAATTTTATTAGGATTTATAATTTTTTTTTCATTTTCCTTTTATTTATTTTTTCTGAATGTACAAAATGTCAAAATTTCAACTAAATCCGAACCAAAGCTGACGAAGATACAGCGTTTTAAGCGACCGGCCCACATGCTCGATTCTTATACCTGCCTGGCGGCTGTGCCACGCGCCTAACTGGAACCCGGTTCAAGTTCCTTTGTAATCTCCAAATTACTTTATAGTATAAAGAGCTCCCCATTACTCGAGATTCGAGCTACGCGAACTGCTCGAGTAGCTCGTCACGTACAAATTGTGGAAAATTTTCTGGAAAATATCATCAATCTTCCCACAAAGTGGTGAATATCAGCCTAGTAGTGCTATACTGACGCCACAATTTTGGTCGGAATAGTTTAGAATTTTTTATGAGTAATCTATGAATATAGTCAATTGCAGACAGCGAACAAATTAAAAAAAAAATTTTACACTTTTTGCAAAATTTCCGATATTTTTCGAATATTGTTACCACACGCCAACATTTTTGTCGAAATGCTTTAAACTTTTAAAACATATTCTCAAAATATATTCGGATTAAAATACTAAAAGCTTTTTCCAAATATGCTTGAAAAATTTTTTTGTAAATACGCATCAAACATATACGAAGATCATATTTTCATAAATTTGAGTGGCAGTAAGCACACTCCATTGTTTTTATCAGGATATTTCAATATTTCAGGAGGGTAATCTATCTGTATAACTGACTTCAAAATATATAAAATCATACCATGTATTTTGGGAATTTTTGTTTTAAATGAAGTCAAACATCTATGAAGTGAATATTTTCAAAATTTGTATAAAAAAGCGTCGAGCTTTTTCGAGTAGTAGTTTGCCTACGCCAGTAGGACAGTCTGATTCAAGTGAAATTTAAAAATGATATTCATTGTACTTATAAGATTCCAAAAAGTATACACATGTTATACTAAATACTTATATTTAGCTTTTTACATGGTTTCAAACATAAAATGTTAATTTTTACTACTCGAGCTACTCGTTAAGCTCAAGTAGCCGGAGCTTCGAATAGCTCGTGTAGTCCGAGTACTCGAGCTTGACCATAGGCTCTGCTTAATACTTTACGGAGCTGGCATTGATGATTATCAAAAAACTATACCCTTTTTTGATGCTTAATTTTGGATTTTCGAGTATAGTAAACTTTAAATCGATTTTATCGCAAACAACATTTCTGAAGCTCGTGAGCATCATAACTTAAAATGTACTTGATCGAAATTTTATACACTATTTCTACACATAAAGTAGCGGGTAATCATAGGAAATTTTTTTATAATTTTTTTTTTCCATTTTTTAATAACAAATTCACCCGAATTTTTTGCGCAAAAAAATGCCAAAAATAAAAAATCTAAAAAAAACTCTCTCTGGCTACCTAGGATCGAGGATGTAAAATTTTTTTCAGAGTCACTTTCTGAGTCGATTTAGCAATGTCCGTCCGTCTATCTGTGTGTCCATGTAAACCTTGTAATCAAACTACAGGTTGCAAATATGAATATATTTTGATGATTTTTTTAATCGTTTATCTAGTTCAATTTTATAAACTTAAACTATAAATAAACAAAAAGTATGAACAATAATTTAAAATACACAGTCCCATATTCGAGCTCTCTAGTATAGTATATATAATATTAATAACATTTTTTTTAAATAATTACAATAATTATTAGTATTTTATATATGTAAATAAATGTAAAGAAAAATATTAAAAAAAAACATTACTTTCATATTTGGAAAGATAAAAACTAAGTCAAGGGATAAAAAAGAGGAAGTGGAACTCATTCAGTGAGCCACCAAAATTTTTTAACATTTAAATTTGGGATCATATTTTTATCCCTTGAGTAAACGCTAGTGCCAAATCTACGATTTTCAAAAGCCATTTGCCTCTAACTCATAGATTTTATATTGGCTCGTTTATATATGTGACAAAAAATAGAAACGCCAAATTCGTTTTGGATAAATCCTTTACTATCTAGATATAAGAAAGCTTCAGATGGTATATAACCATTATGTAATGTGCTATACAAGTATTCTTCGTTGGTATAATAAGGAGCAATTATTAAGTTATTTTCTTTACATTCGAAGCATTTAATAATGTAGTTTCTAATTAAATGAATTATAAAATTATCAATTCTACTTATTTTTGCTACCTTATATAGTATTTTATTTAATACAAATTTTGTATAGTCACTATTAGGAGACCTATATAGTGATGTGCAGGCTCTCAAACATTTTCGTTCAAAAACTCGCATTTTCTCCATATAAGATGGTGAAATATTAAACCATATTTGGCAACCGTATGTTAAAATAGGTCTGATTTATGATTGATATAATAAAATTTTTACATTGTGTTTAATATATTTAGAAAAGAATAGTTTTTTATACATAAAAAATGCATTTCTTGCTTTTGTTAGCTGTAAATTAGTATGACTATTGAAGTATAAAAATTTATATAAATAAATTCCAAGATATTTAACCTCATCTTTTTTTGGCATATGTATATTGTTATTAGACACTATTCCAAACTCTTTCCAATTTTTTTTTATATTATAATTGCACTTTCCTACTGGAGGACGGAACAATATAGATTCGCATTTATTAAAATTAGTTTGCATTTGCCAATCAAGGGCATATTTCTGTACTAAATTAAAATAATTTTGTAAGTTTTCGTTAATTTTTTGGATTTTGTTGTCAGAACGATAGATAATGATGTCATCAGCAAATCCTATGATGTTATTAATTTTATTTAGGAGATCATGTATGAACAAATTAAATAATACAGGGGAGTTCACAGTACCTTGTGGCAAACCATTTGAAATAGTAAATTTTCTAGTACTTATTTTATTATTATTACTAACTTGAAAGGATTTGTTGTTTAGCATATTATGTATAAGGATTAATAAATGCATTGGAGCTTTATATTTCCTAAGTTTATAAATTAAGCCTGGAATCCAGATACTATCGAAAGCTTTTTCAAAATCTATAAGACAGGCACCTGTACAAAGGGATTTATTCAAGTTCCAATTGATATTTGAGACTAAACAGTGTACTGCATGAATAGCTGAATGTTTGTATTTAAATCCGAATTGATTATCATTGATTAAATTTTTTGTTTCGCAAAAATTTTAATATATTTTTGTTAATACAAACTTCATGTACCTTGCTTATATTTGGTAACAAACTGATTGCACGAAGGTTTATTGGATTACTTGTGTACTTACCTTTTTTGGGTAAAGAGGTGTACGCAGCTTGTTAAGGAATCTTAACAGAAAATTTTCATATATTTCTTAAAGAAAAAAAGCACAAAAGTACCTTTCAGTGCAATGCTAGAAATCAGCTGTTTTCTGTCAATTATTAAGAATTGTGAAATTGAAAATAAATCAATTCTTCGGTTCTGCTTTATTTGGCCTGCTAAACGCTTTTTAAGCTCAGTATCAAAATTACCCATCCGCTTCTTGTTTTTTTTTTGCCGAATTTTGTTCGTTTTTTCCCAGCTTTGCAACTGAAAAATAACTTTTATTATACCCTCCACTCCAGTGTGCAGAGGGTATATATAAGTTTGTCATTCCGTTTGTAATAATTAGAAAAAAAATTTTGGACCCCATAAAATTTATATATTTGTGATCCTTATAACAACCGGAGTTGATATAGCGATGTCCGTCTGTCCGTCTGTCCGTCTGTGAAAATCACGATGACGGCATCAATCGGGCAGCTAGGGTGCTCGTTGGCATAAAAAAGGATTCACTAACATCCTGAAAAGTTTGCTATTTAAAATCGGTCGATTAGGGCCCGAGATTTGAATGAAGAACTAAAAAAAGTCTTGAAAAAAAATTATTTTCTATGTTGTTCTTGTCACGATCACGCCCTCAATAGTGCAGCTACAGTGATCATTTTTAGTGAGAATGATTCACCAAATTCATGGGAAGATTTCTACTTCAAAAATCATTAAAATCGGTGAAACAGGTCCAGGGAAATCTCTGAAAAAGTAAAAAAAAAATAAAAAACATGATATTTCTATATTGTTCTTGTTGTTATTCTAAATGTTGCATTGTTTTCATAGCTGGACTTGTTGTTTTTGTGGTCGTTATGGTAATAATATAACAAAAGCAAACCCTTTGTACATTTTTTTTATCAACTCTGGTAGAACAATTTAAAAGCTTCCATTGTTTTGGCATCACTAAAAAAATATGTTAGATCATTTCCGTCATTGCCACGAGCCTGCCTGCAAAATTTCAGATCGATTGGGTCACGGGAAAGTGGTTAAAATCGATCAAAAATTTTTTCGACAAGCGGACACGAGTTAATATAAAGGGAGTAAAAATTCACCAACATCTAAAGCAAATAATGCTAAAATACCTAGTTGTTAATAAAAAAAACAATTGGGCAATTCACAATGGGTAATGTATCGTTGTATCTGTTGTATCGTGTATCACTTTACAATAGTGTAAAATTGTTGTTGGTAATTTTCACTGAAAAATCTGATACACGATCCAACTTCATTTGCTATGTTTAGTAAATGTTGTATATTGTATCATAACATATCAATTCCAAGTGAATGCCAGTTTTTATGAAAAAGAAAAAACAAATACATAGAATTTTATCAGCATAAATAATTATAAAATAAAATATGGCAAATAATGCAAATAACGCAAATCATCGATAAGTTTATTTATATAAAAATTAATGTTTATATTTTTTTAGTATGTTTTTTCTCTTTCAGTACCAACCAAAACATTTAACATATTTTTTTTTCATTATAAATTAAAATGCAAGAGGTACGTAACTAAAACTCCAGGGTATATCTCACGACCAAAAAGCAAACACTGACAAGTGTTTTCTCTTATACAAAATAGCAGAAGCGACGAAGCGATCTTTCCTCGTTGGATCGAAAATTACTAAAGAAAGCGTTTTACAATATGAAAATACAACTGAATGTTCACAACAAATGATTGTATTGTGTATTTCAATACAACATACAATATACAACACCTGTTGTGAATTGCCCAAATGTAAATTTAGCAAAAAAATTTATGTATTAATTTATTTAAAGAGAAAAACACAAAAATAACGTTTGGTGTTGTATTTTTTGTGTGTAATATTTAAATATACATACATACACATATTAAATAATACAAATAATATACATATATTATATATATGTATGTATGTATCTATATTCATAGTAACTGCATGTTAGAAATAAATCGGTTATTTTATTTACATAAAATTCTGCAGTATTTTGTTGTGGGGAAAATACATTTCTTTTGCATTAACAGAGTGTCACTTCATTTTGCTCAGCGTGACTATGCCACAGTAGATGGCGCCATAATTTTTGTTTGTTCTAATTAGCTTTGCAATAGTTATTTCTATTTTAACATGAATGTTAATATTTTCAACTAGATATCATACAGATCAATGTTAAGAGTATACACGGGCTTGTCTTTTATTTCATATGTTTTTTCATTATTCTTTTACAAATATGAACATAAGTTTGGCATATTAACTTTTTGTTGTCTTTACAAAATAGAGTTACCGAGTTCGTCAATGAGTTTTTTGCTTACAAAACAGTTCTACATAGTTATATAGAATTATTATTCTCTTTACCTATAAAATATCTGATTGCGATTACATCTAATTTTTAAAAATTGTTTATAATTAATAAAGCATTATTATTCACATAAATACAAAATTTCACTTTTTAAATTTTCCATTCAAATTTAAGAAAATATCAATTATAATAAAAACTGGAAATAAAATTTCCAATTATAAATTAGAAAATATTAATTGAATTTCAGAAAATCATATCAAAACGTCGGGAATAATAATTTTAAATTTAGAAATATGTTTACATTTAAAAATGTTTACATTTAAAAAAAATATTACCATTCAGGAGATATTAATAACTTTTCAGTACCGCGATTCAGTAACTTCTTTTAACGATAGTCGAATCGTAAAAAAAAAAGAAAATTGCAAAATTATCAATAAAATTTTTAAATGATATTCGCTATTGTTAAAGTCAGCTGTTGTTGTTATCAAAGACAACCATTTCTGAGTTGTATATTCAATCGATAAAAACATAAATTTTTAGGTTGAAATGTCGTCATACATAAATAAAAATCATGAAATAGTGAAAATATTTTGCTTTAATTAAAAAACTTTTTTATATAAATAAAAAAATTAAATTCATTATTTAATTTTCAAATAAATAAACAGAAATATTAGTAAAAAAAATAAAGATATTAAACATAAACATAAAATCATCCTGTCAAACATGAAGTAATTTGTTTTTTTATATTCTTTGTGTTTTTCCCTTATTTTGACAGAGATGCCACTTCTGTACAATTTAAATAAATAGAAAAACAGATTTGTCGATATTAATTTAAATTCAGTGAATTTAAGAAAACCTCAAATGATATTGAAGAATTGCTAACATAAAAATTGTTACATAAGTAAACGTAATTTTATGAGAATGTTATTTTTTATATATAAATTTTCACAATTTTTTTTGGATGAAAATTTGAAGTTTTTCAGAAAATAAAGATAACATTAAATTATTTTATTTAAAATGTTTGGGACTTTTCGTTTTTTGCGTTTTTCATCCCTAATTTGATTATTTATTATTATAAATTTATTCTCTATGTTTTCAAAATATGGCAATATTTTAAAAAAAGTTGAGAGAGCTTTTTTTTTTTGTTATTATTTTGTTACTCCATCCGACCTATATGGCCGCAATGAAGAAATATTTGGCCAGTTAAAAGAAGCTATACAGCCATCTCCAATTAGCACGATTTAATGCATATAGCCACTCTACACAACCATTGCCTTTGCAATGGAGGTTAGGGCGAGCTATTTAATTAGCAAAAACTAAATTAAACGAGAAGTTATGTCATATAACCGGAAACGCATGCATATAGGTATATAACCTAAATGCATGCCGATCAGCAACTACGATGACCAAAAAGCAAACACCGAAATAAATCCGAAATAATAGAAAAGACGAAAACCAACCCAAAGAATTTTCTGAAATAATTTGGTATTAAGTTTAACAAATTGTTTACTTTTTCCAATATTTTGTTTACATTTATTATCAATACTCAAACCGAGGTGGGGGGTATCAAAGATTCGGCACAGCCGAATTTAACACTCTTACTTGTTTTTTTTAGCATATTACATTTTGTTTATGCTTACCTCTCCTGTCAAAATTCCTTTCAGAAAGAACGAAAAATTTGATATTCCTGCTCAAAGCCTGGGTTGCCTAACTTCATTTACGTCAAAAAAAAGTAGTAAAAACAATACTACTTTTTTAAAAAGCTGCGGATTATCAACAGAAATTTTTTGACAGAAAAATTCCTTAAGCATTTCTGAAGCGTTTTTTTATATGAAGTTTTTGATTCCTTAGCAAGCTGCGTACAGGCCTTAAAACTACAACTTTTGCCAATTTCCACGCACGAGGAAAGTAAGAATTATTAAGCATGTTGTTGAATAGCGTACAATATTCTAAAACAATTGCTTCTGGAATATTCCTTAAAAAAATATTGGGTATGTTGCCTATGCCTGAGGATAATTTTTGTCTTAAGTTTTTGAAAATATAAAAAATGGAATCCTTTGTAATGAAATAATACTCAGCGAGAGTTTCATTTAACTCATTGGGCCTTTTTATTTGCATTTATTATTGTAAAAAATGTTTGGTTTGCTTCGTATTTAGTTTTTGTTTCCAAAAAGCTAGAGAAAAAATTATCGACATGAATATGCAAATCGTTATCTGGGTCGATCTCTTTGTGAGAGTGAACAGATTCTAGATAGGACCCAATTGTATTTAATATTTGGTTCTGATCTCTTACCACAAAGTTAGTATTTTCCACATCTAATTCGAGAGCATTAATTCCTATATTTCTTAGTAAAACTTCTTCGATTATTGGGATTTTAATGTGATTAATGCTTAATGCTTGAGTCATTTTAAATTGTTTTTTGACTTCTAAAAACAAATTCAATGGATTTTTTAGATCAATGCTTTCCAACTTATCCTTGAAATGTTTATTAGAACAAAATTGTCATTAATAAGTTTTTTAATTAGTTTTAAATTATTTTTGAGTAAATTAAGTTCTACTGGCGTTAAAGAAAGTTCTAGTATATTATGTTTTTTGACGGTAGTTATTATTTTACTTTTTTCAGATTGTACCCAGGAAAGATTTCATAATAGCAGCTCATTGATGTTGGCATTACCAATAATGACCTACCCCTGCCCACTGCATTACTTCCAAAGTGAAAATAAGGCGTTGCTAATAATGTCTTATACAGCTACTTATATTTCATGCCAGCTCCTTGCACACTGCATTACTTTCAAAGTGAAGATAATGAGTTCCTCGGCAACTAGCTACCTTCAATGACATCCCCGTGTTAAAATAATGAGCTTATCAGGCAAACTTCAACCAGTTACTTCTCCTTCTAAAACCCATTATTTAGTAATGTTTTTTTTCCTGAGTAACTTCTTTATAGTTGCGTTAATGAATTTTTCAACTGAATTACTGTTTTTAAATTTTGGGACAGACTTTTCAATTGAGTTCATTAAAAATTTATTTAGTCTACTCAAATAAAAATCAATTTCAGAGTTTGTTAGATTTCTGTTATTCGGTATTGTTTCAATTTGAATTTTTTTGTAATTAAATTTTAAATCTGGTTTTTTGTAAAAAAGGCAAGTAGATGATTATTTTCATCACGTAAAATACGAATTTGAATAGCATTGTGATCGCTATCATAGTCTATGGTTTTTAGGCAATTCAAAGTATTGGTTTCCTTCTGTATAAATAGGCGAGAGTCTGCTATGCATACATCTAAATACGATTCACAACGAGGATAAGAAGGTTTGACAGAAGCCTATAAGCTGCATCTAAACAAAATTTCATTGCAAGAGATACATTCTTTAAGCATATTCCCTTTCGAATTATTAGAAGCATTGCCCCATTCAACATGTTTACTGTTTAGGTCTCCTGAAACTATGTAATAATTGTTAGGATTATGCAAATTTAAAGATTGAAAGAGTTGTGACAATTCAGTCTTAAAAAGACTGTTATTATTAACCGAGGTATAATATGATAATATATAGCAAACAAAAATTTATTGGCTACTAAAGGTATTTTTACTATGCACGTTTCTAAATATTTAAATTTGTTAATAGTGCTGTTAGTATAATTATTAAATTTGATACCTTTTTTTTTATCAAAATTGCGGTTCCACCTCCTCTTTTAACGTTTTTTCTATCTTTACGTATAAAGCAATAATCTTGAAAGGTAACTTTGTGTCTTCCATTAGGTTTTGTCTCGTTCAATAATACTATGTCCGGGTTATATGTATATATGAAATTATTAAAATTATATCTTTTGCTAAAACTTGTTACGGAATTTACATTAATTTGAATTATATTGAAATTTTTTTCAATTATTTCGGCCATTGTAATAATTTAAACATCTAACATTGAGTAAGTGGTATCAATTCTAGATGTTTGGATTTGTAAATATTTCTCTAAATTAATTATTTGATTAGAAAGGTTTTGCATAGAATTATTGAGTTGTTCTAATGCAACTTGGATTGGATTGGTGTTGTTTTTATTTTAAAAAATAAATTTTTACCAGCCAAATCAAAATTCAACAAAAATTTAATAAACACACACACAGCATTGTATAATTTTTTATTTTAATATTATGTATGTGTTACTAACACTTACAACTTTAAATGTGTTTTACTAAAAAAAAAAAAAATGTTCCAGACAGTGCAAATCTGTAAGTATGGTGAACTGCTAAAAAGAAATACCTTTCAAATGGGGTATTTTTTGTAAAAATCGGCTGATAAATGAACGTTTAAACTCGGTCACAAGAAATCGCTTGGCCCATTAATAATGTTAAATAAAACTAAAATTGTCAAAAAAACCATTTCTTGCGCCTTTATATACCCTATACCACTATTTGGTTTGGGTATAATGACTTTGTGCTGCTGTTTGTAACTACCAAAAATATTTGACCTAGACCCGATCGACTCAGAATCACTTTCTCCGTCCGTCCGTCTGTGTAATCAGAATCGCCGTTTGAGTCGATTTAACGGTGTTCGTCCGTCTGTCCGTCTGTGTGTCCATGTAAACTTTGTAATCAAACTACATGTCGCAAATATGAATATATTTTGATGAAATTTGGTACATAAACTTTTATCGGCCACAGGATGAAGGCTGTTGAAATTGGTGAAATCCGATCCATGTTAAGACCTAGTCCCCATACAAATGACGTCTATGAAATCGACATAAATTGCCATAAGATCCAAATTATCATATAGATCTCAGTCAAATTGGGTTTGTATGTTTTTATTATATTCATTAATAAGTAGTCCAAAAATAATCCCTATAGGACACTTCTTTGTCATAGCCCCTGTATAAAACTGCTTCCCGATCTTCACTTAAATCTATCAAAAAAACAAAAATATTTCATAGATTTTTCTCAACTTTGGTTTGTATATATTTTTTCAAAATATAAGTGATTTTACCACTTATGGTCAGGATCGGCCCCATATAAATATAGCAACCGATGTGAACTTTGTCATATCTGCAGCCAAAAAAATTAATAACAATGTCCAATTAGTTGGACTGAAGAGATATGGTCTCTAAACCTTGGTATAGGGTATCGTATAGTCGGTCTAGACCGACTTGTTTTTATTAATATTTTCCTTGTGGAATTACGCCACTAATGTTCAAAACCGTTTTTATAAGGTTATTAGCAGTATTTATAATCATACACCTCGGGTGTTTTGAGTAATGATTGATGATTTGGCCAGAAGCACTAAGTTTCTGGTACCAATTAATTTTCAATCTATTGTTTTCCCGAATGACTATTGTATCAAGATATGGAAGTCTCGAAGCACACTCCTTTTCAAAAGTGAACTTAATACTAGTATGAAAATTATTCAAATTCGTCAAGATTTCTTCTATTGAGTTCTCCCTAATAACTCCAAACACATCATCTACGTATTTTGTTAGAAGTTTCGGCTTTTCTGGTAGATTTCCGATACAGGTTTCCAGTAATTTTTCCATTACTAAATCAGCAATAATTGGTGAAGCAGGTGAGCCCATCGGAAGTTCTTTTTTCTATATGTATATATTGTCATTATATTTAAAATAGCGTTTCTCCTTTATGCAAAATTTTATAATTCGTTTAAATAAGCCCTTTGTCATATCCGTGTGTATAGAGATCTCGTTCCATCTTTCTTCAATGATTCTTAATGCTAAATCAACAGGCATACTAGGAAATAACAAAAAAAAAAAAGGAATTATATAAAAATAAAATAAAAATATAGGTAACAAAAACTAAAAAAGAAATTGGAAGAATTTTTGATTATTTTTTTAACATCAGGTGTGTAGTTTGTCAAAGGTGTCCGAATGAGTTCCGTAAGATGTTGATTTGTTAAACGTGAACGATTTTTGTTTTTAACATTTTTCATGGTGGAGTATAGAGATTCACAACAATACGTTGTGCCAAACATTGAAAATAAACGAGCAGCACCTTTTTTGAATTTTGGATATTGGGTTTCATTAACAAATTTCCAAAATCCAACTAGAGAAGTTGATTTGTGATGCATTTTCAATACAATATCATTTGTACCAACTCCAGTTTTCCATCATCTGGTTTTGCAAGAATTATATCGGATAATAAAAATTCATCATTTAGGACATCACACAAAAATGGGTTTACAAAAACTGAGAATGTTGCTTGAAGTTGTTTGAGATCCTCAAATCTATATTTAAAATTTCATGAAATTGTTTTAAATTATTTATGTATTCTTCCAGCTTATCGTCTTGTATATTATTTACGTTCAATTTTAAAAGAGGAAAAAGTTTAAATTTTTTACATTCGAGGTCTTTTATAAACAAAAGAGGTTTAGCTTCGAAGCCTAACAATGATCGTGATAAATCAAGCACTGTTTTGTTTTTGCCTTGTAAACTCAGATTAAGCGATTTAAGATGGTTTATTGTGTCAGTAAAAAACATTAAATCTGAAATCCAAATTTCATTCTCCAGATTTGGATATATTTTTCCTTTTTCTTTTATAAACAACTTTATTGTGGGTAACAGCTCAACAAATCGATCCAAAACATTAAAAACGGATAGCCATCGCACTATGGACCAAATGGTGACATCGCTTGATAACTCATTGGTTTCCTCAACTTCTTGTAACTCCATAATAAAATTTTTAAACTGACGATGCGTTTTAGCGTTTGTTCTGATAAAATTTACAATTTCTGCCACAACTTTCCAAACGTTTTCATATTTAAAAAATTTTGAAACAAGATGATCCCGATGAATAATACAGTGAATTGGTTGATAACTAGCAGATTCCAGCCCAAATTCGAGCGCAAATTCTAGGAATTTTTATTTTTTTTTTTCATTATATAAAGACCCTAAAGGTATGCTAATCAACTATAGCCAATTTACAAATCAACACAAAAAACAAACTGATGGAACGCTGAAAAATTTTATAATTTTGGCACCGAATGAAATAACAAAAACAAAATATTGTATATCATAAAGCCCTGAAATAAAAAAAAAATATAAAATAAGTAAAATACAATGTTTTAATTGTACAATACAAAGTGTAGAAACAATTCATTATGAAAACATTCTTATTGACTTATTGACAAAATAAGTCTCGGTAAGACGTAACGAAAGGCCATTCTAGTAGTTTGTAAAACGGCCGGCTCAGCACAATTTATAATTTTCTTCTAAGAATTAAATTGAAAAGAAATAAGAAAACTCCTATATTGAATAAAAAAGCTTATAAAGTTATAAAAGATACTCCAAGAAATGTTCGCTCATGTAAAATAAAATACACTCCCTACACTTGAGATGAAAATTTTAATTATTAACTAGCAGATTCCAGAGCTCGAAATTCGAGTGCAATTTCTAGGCAGCTTTATTTTTTTTTCAACTTAGCCGATTCACAAACCGACACCTTTATGTTTTATTATTATTGTGAATGAAGATAACAAACTGATTAACAAACACATTAAAAAATTTACTAAAACACACATATTATATGTATAATTTTATATATGTGTTAGTAGACACTTTAAATGCAATTTACTCAAAATAAAGGAAAAAAATTAAAAATCTGTAAATCTGCAAAACGGTTAAAAAGTAGTACCTTTCAAGTAATATATGTTTGATCAAAATGGGGATAAAACGGTGGAACAAAACATCGGTCACAAGAAATCGCCTAGCCTATTAATATTATAGAAGTGAGATATCTGGATCTTTATTTAAAAGACCAAGCAAACCTTGATTTTTACCCACCATTGCAGGTGTTCCATCTGTGGCAACACTAATAAGTTTATCTCGTGGCAATTCAAATTTGTTAATTACTTCGAAAAGCGCATTTTTTACATCAATGCCTTGCGTTGTTTCAGAAAGAGCTACAATGTCTAACATTTCTTCAGTGATATTAAATTCAACTGATACAGACCTAATGAAGATCGCCAATTGAGGAACGTCGCTAGCATCTGTGGATTCATCAAGAGCTAAACTAAATGCTGCAGAATTTCTTAGTTCGTTTTTTAAACTTGTTTCAATAAAAGTGCTGATATCTCCAATCCGACGCTCGGTTGTGCGCCGTGATAAAGAAAGCTGATCTATCGCTTTATGCAGCTTTTTATTATCAGGGTCGAGAATGCTCATAACCTTCTTCATAGTGTGTTTTCTTAACTCTGCTTCCCATAAGGACGTTTATCACGGGCAATATCCCAAGCTATTATGTAACTTGCTTCAAGTGATCTGTCATTTCCATGGCTAAAAGACGAAATAATGTTCAGTTCTTTTTCAATATTTGACTACAATGCCTTCAGTTTAGTCTGTCTAAGACTAGTATTAAGGGGATAATCTTTGGCAAATTGTGAGTGAAATTTTTCATGGTGTCTACTGAAGTTGTAAAGTTTGTTATGTGGTACAGTAATTTTGCAAATGAGGCACATAGGTATGCCCTTATTTTCAACAAATCCGAATTTGTGTGTCCATTCGGAATGGAATTTTCCGTTTTCATCACTTATCTTACGTTTTTTATTGCTCATTGATGCCATTTTATTTCCTTAAAAGTAAAAATCGGGACCGATATATGTTGAGTATTACCAGTTAATTTCAATAAAATGAACATGAGATATAATTAACAAATCGTCCAATTTGCCAATTTTAGTTTTTAAATTTTTTAAACAAAATTTTAAAGTTCAATTGAATTATTTTTCAAAACATGCTTTTATGAAAAAATTTTTATGTATAAAAAATTTAATGGTTTCTGTTCCGATAGATAAAAAATTTCTAGTTTTAATGAAACATTTAATTATAGGGACTGCTCTCATCCCCAAGCATTCAGGACAACAGGGCTTTTACTGAAAAAATCAAAAATAAAAAATGGAAAATATAGTGTTTTTTTTTTCAAATTATCCGATTTTTGTCGGTTTAGTGCTTTTTGATATTTTAAAGTCAACCCTGAAAATAATGAACTATGAAAAACGAGAGAGAATAATTATTATGCTCTGTCGTTTGCATTTCAAATCATGAGTGTGTTTTGCAAACATACAATTTTTAAAATGCATTTTTTTGTACATGCTACATTGTTTCTAATAGAAAAAATGAAGCATGCTAACAGACGTTACATTCAAATAATTTGTATTATTTTTGTGGCCCTATTGAAAATTTATACTCGTATTAATGCTATTTTTGAACAATACTTTGAAATTTTGGTATAATGTTTTGATTTTTTTTTTTTAATTAAATCTAAATTAAATTTTGTAATTTTTTTAAATTTATATAGGGCCGCATAAAATTCGTTCATGGGCCGCATGCGGCGCGTGGGGCCTCATTTGCCCATGCCTGATATAAAAAAAAATGTATGAATAGATAAATGAGCCTTAAGGTATGTTAATCAATTTTAGGAATTTCCAATTCAACACAGAGCGTCTGTTATAAAATTTAAATCATTCACATTAACAGGGTGTAACGAATTATTATAAATATTTTATTTTATTTAATTAAATATAATTTTAAGACAGATTAAACATAAATTTTATCATTCTCAGCTTCTCCTCCACATGAACTATAACTATGCCAATTTTCACGCTCCTCCATGCCGGCATATTGCTTAAAAAGGGAATTAAAAATTTACCTTCACGTATTTATATATAGATTCCCCTTGGGACTTGAAAATAGTATTATTTTTTTGGTCAAAGCTTTTATTCGTTATTTTTATTAGCTTGCCGATTAAACTGAGTTGTCTGAATTTTATGCCAACTTAGAATCAATATTTCCTTAGTATAAATATTGCTAACAGAAACTTAAATGTTTAGCGAACCCTGATGGTGATAATAATGACGATGATATAATAATTTATGGAAACAATAACAGCGTAATAACACAAGTAGATAACAAAAAAAAGAAATATATATAATATTTTATGTAAGTCTGTGTGTGTAGCATCCGTTATCTGGCCAGCATGAATGAGAATGAATAAACCACACTAATGAGAAAAAACCGTCAGTAGTTGAACCCCTCCGACTGAACAGCTGTATAAAGACGGGAGATGGGCACTTGAGCCATAAAATGAACTAATCTCGCACAGACAAACAAACAGACAAACCAGCAAACAAACCAACAAATGAACATACAATCAAACACATTGATGAAGAGTAAATTTACCTTGTAAGTAGACAAAATCATGGAATACAATAATACAAAAAATAAAAATAAAGGAAAAATAAAGGAAAGGCATCATGATAATGAAGATGTAAACAATTTACATTTATGAAAAGTTAGATACAAGTAAAATAATCATATTGCTGTAAATAAATATGTTACAAAAACAATGAAGAAAAATAAAAACAGATACAACAACTAAAGATAAATTAACTATAAAAATAAAATGAATGAATAAATAAATGGTTGAATGGAAAAAAAAGACTACAACAACTATACAAAAATAAAAAAAAACAGAAAAACTTCAAATAATGTGTCTCCGGAGAACAATTTGTTGTAAATTTAGATTCAATTTTATGCACACATGAACCATACCATATGAACCATCTACGAGCCAGCCAGCCAGCCAAGCAACCAAACCATTGACTATATCCAATAGCCAGAAACACACATACCGTTATCTGAACAATTTCAGATAACAGTCGATATACATGCAAAACAAACAATGTACAATAAAGAAACAGGAATGAAATAAGGGGAAGGAAATATGGAATAAAATTTACATACACTGTGTAAGAATGAATATAACGCAAGATATTTTTGTCCTGTAAAAACAAAATAAGAATACTAAAAATAAAAATATACACGCACACACACACACACACACACAAATACAGATACACACATTGGAATGACTTGTATTTGCATTTTGATACCGTTAAGTTACTTATACAAAAAGAGTGCAGTTTGCGATTGGGCATACTCTCTAAAACACACACCGCACACATACACCAGGTGAACACACATCTAGGCGACAACAATAGGCTTTACAAAACTTGAAAAACAGTGGCGTTTGTAAAAAAAAAAAAGATATGAAGATGGAAAAGGTGAAAATCTCATAATATATTTTTTGAAAAAAAAAATATTTTTTTTCAGGGTGGGCCTTAAAGAAAACAAGAACCGATTTCCATAGGTGTGATATTTTTATTTATTTATTTATTGAATGGGTAGTCATTAAAGACAGCTTTAATCAAATGGCCGACCCTTTTCGGAACGAATGTTTGCCTTGAGCTCATTAGTGGTGGTGAAGCTTGTTGGCGTACACTTTGCTTGTTGTTTTAACTCGATTTTATTAATAACACCACTATAGTGGTAGTTGAATTGTGGTCTATTGAGAAATATTTCATAGTTCTATGGCATGTGTTGTGGTCCCTCGCAACTATTAAGTAGTTAATACAATAAATACTTATTTTAAACTTATTTGTTAGTAAAGTTCTTTTCAAGTTTGAGGAGCCGAGAATAATAAATTTCTATAAAAATCTTTATAATAATATAGATTACTTTAAGATAGTTTAAATGCTGCTGAAGCAAAAAAAATTACACTGCTTTTTATCATCCAAGCGAGAACAACGATACCCGCTCGGGCGCCAAATATACTAAGCATGTAGAAAAGTCAATTAAATCAGAAATGCTTTGGGCTCTACGTCAACCTTTTGCAGAAATTAAAGGTCTTAAATGTTCAGCATTTGCAGATATATGGTACGTTAGATTTAACTGGCAGAAAGATGGATAAATAAAATTTGGGCATTCCTAAGTCTCCATACAAATTTCCCCTATGAGTTCAATGTAAATTACTGTAAAATCCAGATTATTATTAACCGGGTATCGTAGAAAAATGTGTGCTCAGTTCGAGTGATTATATTTTATGAATATATTATTATTTTAATGGTCAAACAATGTGGACCGGGTAGCTATCACTTTTAAATGCTATTAGCATAGGCTGCGTATATGGGTCGCTTATGACCTGTCACATAACTAATATTACACATGTCACAAGCAGCCAAGGTACCCAGCTTATGACTTTGCCATGTAAAAGTCACAGGTTCTAGGACCCATACCTATTATTCTTCTCGAAGAGTCGTCCTCCTTATACATATGTTCAACGCTATAGGCTGTAGGCTTTTGATCTTCAAACTTCAATATTTAGTTTAGTGTTTAATGCGCATCGTTCCTCAATTGCAAGTTTTAACCACTGTCGTCGGTTATCCAGCTAAAACGGTGGAGCGATATGTGGTCTGGAGAAAGAGCACAGAAGGACTTCAGAAATATCTCTAACGTCTCTATAGCCGAAATTTCATTTGCAAAGATTTTTTAATGTAGCCTTTTTTTTCCACAAAGTCAGACATTGTTAAAATAATGAAATTCAGTTTTAGTTCGTTACAGAAACGATCGTCAACAAAAATCGATAAGTTTAAATTAAGAAGTCAACTTTCATTTGGAGACAGTATTATACTGTTTAGGTCAAGTTTTATATCCTGTGGAATAAATTTTGTACTAAGGTGTAATATTTGATATTAAGTTTTTTTTTAGTGGCCACCTGAACTACATCATTGCTAAAGCTTATTCGCTTTTAGGTTTTATTCGGCGTAATATTGGAAATCTGTTTGATTATAATGTGAAAAAAATTATATTTTCATCTTATATTTGGAGGCCCCATAAAGCGCGTGGAAAAAATTCAAGTCAAATTTTAAACGATCACTTTTTATAGTTGTAGCTGAATTTATGTGAAATCTCTTGAATCTCGACGGAAAATATCCTCATCAACATTTTTTCGTCGCATAAATCCTGATCTTTTCCTCAAATTTCATTGAAAAAAAATAATTATTTTCATATTAAGCCCAATTGCGAATATTCTCAAGGAAAATCTTTCTCACGGAAAATACTTTTCTCGAGAAAAAATCCTCCAATTATAAAACCCGCGTGAACAAAAAAAATTAATAAGTGGCATCATCGAATTTCGAAGCTAGTTTTTTTGCTTATTGAAAATTAATTTTCTATGTGAATTTTCTGTATGTGAAACGGAAATAAATTTATTTTAAAGAAAAATTAAATAAAAAATTAATAGCATAGCTATGATACGAGCACTCGTGGAGGAAATTGGTGTTGTAACACAACAACAACGAAATAGCTAGAAGTCAATTGCGCGCTGAATCTGTGGAAAACGCTCTCATTAAAGTTAACAAAAGTTGAAGTTTGGCTTTTGGTCTTCAGCCTACAAGATTAATAACATATTAATTTTTTTATTTAAATTTTGTTTTATCAAAATACTTCTTAAATTTTTATGTAAACTCCCGTCTGTTTTGCAAGGGAAATTTTTTAAGGGAAAAAACCAAATTCAAGTGCATTGAGAATAACTACTTTTTTCCCATCGAATTTTTTTCCGAAGGAATTTATATTCATAATAGGGGAAAAGGGAGAAGTGAGAAATTTCATGCGGAATTTTTGTTTAGAATTTGGCTGATTGAGTTTTGTAGAACCATATCTATGACAAAATTTCATAGGCTTTGCAATGAATTGGGTTTAAGTATTTCCACTGATGCATTTCAAACTTGTTTAAATAAATTATTAGAATTTTAGTAATAAGCTGCTAGTCTGTAAAGATCATATTTATATATTGGATTCATAGACTCAATAAATAAATAAGTAAAACAATTGAATACATTTCATGAATCTGTAGTTCTTCCAAGCTTAAATTTTTAGCGGAATGCTTTGAAACCTGAATAAATCATTATCTTTATATAAATTAAAAGTTATTAGATTAAATTCTTTAAAAAAATATTTTTTTTTATTGTTAACTGAAATGTTAACAATACAACTTTATTCATTTGTTTCTCAAAACTGACTGCAAAGCTTTACAAATAAAAACATCTTTAAATAAAAATTAAACAGAACATAACTGTTGATTCGGCGATTCCCACGTTGAACGATGGTACGACGGTTTTGTTGGCTGCGTGTTCGGATTCGGGTTACTGCCTGTGAATCCGCTTAGCAATGAGTTTTGACGTTGGCACGTTTAGCCTATGTTGTTGGTATGCGCGTGTACTGTTGGTATGCGCGTGTACTGTTGGTATTTATGTCTGGTTTATTGTTGATGTTTGTTGTTGTTATAGTTACATTACGTTGCGGCTGTAGTGTTGTTGTTGTTGTTGGTGTGGTCTCACAGGTGTTAACTCCTCCCCCTTTAAGTTCATACGTCCTCGTATGAATAATTAGAAAAATGGAAGGCTGTGAATTCTCTGGTTCTTGACACCTCTTGATGGCAATGATAATGGAACTTTCGTGTCCGCTCTTACTTTATCGTCTTTTACAGTTTCCAATCCTTTGTTTGCGTTTGATGATTCTTCATTTACTTTTGATGATTTGGTTTCTGGTGATTTGTTTTCTAATAGTTCATTTTCTGATGGCTTGGTTTTTGATGATTTGTTTTCTGTTGTTTTCTTCATTATCCGGACGATAATAACCAATAATGTTAGAGCTATTAACAGTAGAGCGTTGATGGATAGGTTGATTTTATTCTGGACTTGTAATTTTTCAATTACTTGAGAATTGTTGACGTTAACAGCTACCATCCTTTCGAGCGTCATTACTTGTTCTTGGAAATTTTCTCTACTTGGCTGCAATAATGCGGGTAATGGTTTTGTAAGGGATATCTGGGTTGTCAGATATGTTTGATTTCTAATTCGTACTGTGGAATTGAGGTGATGAATTATGAATGTGCCATCTATGTTGATTGTTGCGTTGTCTATTTCGATTTGTCCTTTAAATTCGTTCAACAGTACCATGTTTTCATCTATCTTCTCTACTAGTGCCACGTGCTCATCGTTAGTTGTTGTGCATCGGGAAGGTTTACTCTTCAGGAGGTTTGGGATGCACTCTGAATCACTGATGTCTATAATGTTTTCTGTTTCACAAATACTTAATTTATTATAGTCTTTGCAGTCATTCTTAATGCCAAATAACTTATTATAACATTTCAATAGCTTTTTAAAATTTGTCTTAATTATTACATTGTTTCTTTTTACAGGTCTAATTGAAAAATTTTCACAAGTCTCGCTAGCAGTTGTTGGAATATTTACTATGTAAATGATTTCTCTATTATTTGATGCGACTTTAATTTTGGAAAAGTTCAGTAACTCATCCATATTACCGAATGGAATATTGTCCCTATAAAAAATATCCTTTAAAACATTAACTTCAGTATCAGAAAAAATAAATGGATTTACAATATTTGCTTTAGCCCATTGAATGGCATATTCCATGTTAGATAACTCTTCTTTTATGATCTCTAATTTATACTTAAAGTCTAACAATTTTTCTTCTTTAATTTCATTTTCTAACAATTTGGAAACATTATTGGTTATAATTGAGAGTCTATTAATTTTTTCTAGCGTTAATTGATTAATTACAATTTGGTTATTATTGTTTTTTAGGACATTGTTAATTTTATCTTTTATTATTTCAAAATCATGGTGATCCGGACTACCGGCTACCCATTTCCAAGCGCTACCGATAAAATCCAGAGACCTCTTTGTTCTCGTCTTAGATTTCAGTCTGGATAGACAGGATTTCATCTGAGATAAGTAATAGGATAGATAAGGTAACAGTGAGTTGTTGGTACTGTTGTTTAAGTTGATTTTGTTTTCCAGTTCTTCAATTAATTTTTCGTACTCCCCCAAGTCGATAGTGTGGACAAGCTTGAATGCGCCAGTCTGGATTTTAGCTGAGCCTGTATTGATCACGACGAGTCTAGAGTTAGAGTAGTCCATTATCTGGAACTCACTCTCAGAAAACGAAATCGTCAAAAGTAATCTGTAATAAAATGTAGCAAAGTTAGTTTCTTATATGTTTCTTGTGTACGATTCTCCCGCTTTCAGTCACGATAGTGGAGTGTCTGTCCTCTTTTACTATTTCCCGTTTGAATTTTTCGGTTAGTTTAGTCCCAAGTCTTTTATTTATTCTCACAAAAATCTCCTGTCCAGGTATGTACTGTTTAATTTCCTTTTTGTTCCTATTGTGATATTCTAAGTCCTTTTCTTGTTTCCTTTTCAGTTTCTCAATGTTAGTCTCCCTTGTCCGTTCATAGCTACCCGGAGAAAAATCTACAGTTCTCCCAAAGAACATGTCTACAGGTTTCTTTCCTATTGTTGAATGAAAAGAATGATTATATTCATTTACAGATTTCTCTAGAAGCTCTTCGAAATTTCTACAAACCCCTTCGTCCTTAATGCATCTCAAGATTTCTGCCAATGTTGAGTGAAATCTTTCAATTTGCCCGTTGGCTTCACTCCTATAGGGAGGTGTAGTAAAAACTTCTATTCCTAGTTCATCTTTCATCATGAAAAGTATCGAAGCCGAGTTTAATGATTTTTCATTATCCATGACAACGGTTTTAGGAACTCCGTAGAAAAAAAGAATTTCCCTTAATGGTTTTCTAATGTCTTCTATCGATTTTCCTTCTAAAATTTTCGCCTGCGCGTACTTTGAAAATTTATCGAGTGCCGTCAGAACTATCTTCTTGTCAGTTAAGAAAATGTCAATGTGAATGACTTGACCAGGATAATTTGGTATTGGTGTAATATTTAATTTTGGTTGGTTGGGATGTCGCTCGTACTTATTCTTCTTGCACGTGGAGCAAAGCTTCAATATTCTTTTAATTTTGGAGAACATGCTAGGGAAATAAGCTCTTTCTAATATCTGGGACTTATTTTCCACAGCGTTTCTGTGCGCGCGATTATGAGTCTCTATAATCAATGTTTCCTGATCGGATTCTGACAAAATGTCCTCAACAAAATTTTGAGTAAATCGTACCTTATAATTTTTTAGATGGTGTGGGTAAATTTCCTGTATTCTTCCCATAATGAATTCTGGGGTTTTTATGCAGTTTATTACAGACGGATTTAGATATCTCTTTAGTACTGATAGTAATTTTTCGGTATCATAGTCCTGTTCTGATATCATATGTCTGTGATATCCTGGAAAAATTATCTGAAATTCATATGCTGAAGTGTTGTCAATTTGGAGGAATAACTGATTCTTAAATGCATTAATAGGGACTTCAACACTGGGTATAAGTTCTTCTGGTGAACTGTCGCCACTATGTACCGTTCCGGTCAGAGAATTAATGTTCGTTCTAGGAGGTCTAGAGAGTGCGTCGGCCACCACATTACTCCTACCTGGTTTATATTGGATTTCATAATTGTACTCTTCCAGTATTGCTTTCCACCTTTTCATCTTGGAATTGCTGTTTTTATTGCTTAATGCATAAGTTAATGGCTGATGGTCAGTATAAATTATAACTTTTCCCGATCCATATAAGTAATTTCTCAAATTTGTTAGAGCCCAAATTATGGCTAACATTTCTTTCTCATTTGTCGCGTAGCTTTCCTCGGTTTGTGTTAGTGTTCTTGAAATAAAAGATATCGGTCTGTCGTCTTGGCTCAACACTGCTCCTATTGCTACATTAGATGCATCCGTGGTCAGCTGGAATTCTTTTTCAAAGTTTGGGTATGAAAGTATGACCTCTTGGGACACTAGGGCATTTTTTAATGCATCGATAGCTGATCTTGATTTAATATCGAGTTTGATCTCTCTTTTGTTTGACTCTGATTTGGATATCATGCCTCCGTCTCCTCTGAGAAGTTTGGTCAATGGTTTGGCAATGTCGGCGTATCCTTTAATAAATCTTCTGTAGTATCCAGAAAGGCCTAGAAATGATCGAAGCTCTTTAATATTGCTAGGATATGGAAATTTAACGATCGCTTCCAATTTTTTGGGATTAGCTTTTATTCCACTGCATGAAACCATAAAACCAAGAAATTCGACTTCTTCTTTAAAGAACTCACACTTATCCAACTGTACTTTCATATTAGCGGCGTTAAGTGTTCCGAAGATTTCATTTAGGTGGTTCAAGTGCGATCTTTCATCTTTGCTGAAAATAATAATGTCATCTATGTACACGTAGCATATCCGTCCAATATGTTCCCTTAGAATGTCGTCAAGGGCACGCTGGAATATGGATGGAGCATTTCTCAATCCAAACGGTAAACGTAGAAATTCATATTTCCCATTGTTGACAGAAAATGCTGTTTTCTCTACATCTTCTTCCCTAATAGGTATTTGGTGAAATCCGCTCTTCAGATCGATCACCGTGAAATATTTGTTTCCTCCAAGATGAGAAAGTACGTCGTTTATGTCAGGTATGGGGTATTTATCAGGTATAGTTATTGAATTAAGTTTTCTGAAGTCTACTACAACTCTATATTTTTCTCTTCCAGACGCATCTTGTTTTTTGGGGACTACCCAAATGGGAGAATTGTATGGGGAGCGCGATGGTCGGATTAGTTTATCTTTTAGTAATCTATTAATTTCTTCTTCTACGACCCCCCTTAACGCCATCAAATATGGATAATTTTTTGAATATGTCGGTGTATTAGTCGTCGTTCTTATTTCTCCTACAACCCTCGTTGTGTACGTGAGACTTTCATCTGGGTCCGCAAATAAATTTCTATGACGGTCCACTATATCAGTTAGAGAGTCTCTCTGATATTCAGATAGATGGTCAGTTCTTAATTCAATATTGTTAACGTCCTGTGCGATATGTTGGAATAACTTAATTCGCCTGGTCCCCTGCACAGTCATGTAGTTTTCGGAAGTATAAATTACTGCTGATAATTGTTTTAAGCAATCGTGGCCTAAAATTGCGTCGAAAGTCTTTAGTCCTGGTAAAAGGTAAAATTTTATTGCAATATCATTTATCCCAAACATGTAACCCATTACGTGATGAGTTATTTGAACGTTTCCTGCAACTGAGTTTGCACTAAATTTCTCCTGGTTTAATTTTGGATTAACTGCTAATTGTGATCTAATGTAATTTTTATTGCTACCTGTGTCAATTAAAATTTTGAGTGTCTGTCCGTTCCTCGTCCTAGCCTGAAAGTATGGTAACGAGGAACTGTTTAACCAAAAAAATTTAGATCTACTAGACTGTCATTCTGCAAATTTTCCGAAGGGTCGTATTCGGGCATTTCATAGGCGGTATCTGCATATGATTGTCCGTTGTCTTCGACTTCCCTATAATATTCTTCTATATCCGGTACTCCTCCAATAGCACCTTCCTCGTCATAGCAATTAATGTTTTCTATGGTCGGCTGTTGATTTCCATTTTCAGTGTCTGATGTTACATGGAAGTTTCTTTGTATTTTATTCTGTGGGGCTTGAATAGACGCTGTTGTTGGTCTCTTGAAGGCTGTGTTTTGTGGTCTATTCATATAATTTACTTGGCGTGTCTGTATTGATCGGTCCACATCCATTGGTTCATGTCCCGATGATGGTTGTTGCGTTTGAGGATATTGGTTTGGAAATCTTTGTTGATTTCCTTGATTATATTGGGGCCTTGGTGTCCAGGTTTGATTACCTATTGGTCGCCAATTAGCATTACGATTAAAGTTTGTCGTAATCGTATTTCTAGGTGGTAGTGGTGGCCTAGGAAGTGGTCTGCCACCAATGTGTGCTAATTCTGGATAAAATCTGGGCCTATTTCCCATGAATAAATTTGTTCCAATGCGGTCCTTCTGAACACTATTTCTATTGAAATGACTGTGAGCGTAATTCATTCTGAATGTCATATTGTCAAGTTTTAAGCAAATGTGCAATGCTTGGGGTAATGAAGTCGGTTCCCGAACGCTAAGAAGTCTCGGTAGGTCTCCATTAAGTCCTCTGACAAAAGTATCGAGAGCCTTATCTCTATATGTATGGGTCATTACTCTAAGACTTCCTTCATCTAAATCCAAGCAAGATACTTTATCTAATATTAAGGAGAGATGCTGGTAAACCCTCTGATAAAATTCTGTAATTGTCCTATTGCCTTGGCAAAGCGCAGTCATTTGGTACTCTAATGTACCAATGTCCCTTTTGTCCGAATAATGCATCATAAGGCATTTTTTTATTCTTGGCCAGTCTAGTGGTGTCCTATAAGATTCTAGAGCTGTGTCTGCTTCGCCTATAACTTTAGTGCGTATTGTATGAAGTATCGCATAGTATCTCCCTGTTCCCTTTTGTGATTCGTATAATTCTAGCACTCTGTCTACTGACTTTCTCCAAGAATTAAATTCACCAATACTACCGGAAAATTCTCTTAGAGACTTAACTATATCGGGTACCCTGTCCAACTCTTCTAGCCTAGTCGTTAACTGTCCTATTGGTTGGTCCGAATCATCATCTAAGCTACAGTCTTGGGGTGTTCGTAATGTTTCCCTAAGAATGTCTCTTAACTCCCGTTTCTGTAATTCGGTAAGTCCTATGTTCGCTGTCGCATTCGACCCGGATGGTGTACTTTGGGACATTGTAAGTGATCTACTAAGTCTTTCAGTTAGGTCTTCTATGGATTCGTTGGGCATATTGGAAATGGTTTAAGTTAAAAAGGGATGTACTTTAGTTTTCAATTATATTGTTAAGTTAGATCTTGAAGTTAAATTAGATTTTGGGAATAATTATTTTGGAAAAATTTTTTTGTTAAATTTTTTAAATAAAATTTTAAATTATTTTTATTTTTTTAATTCCACAAAAATTAAATTAAATTTTTAGTTAGATTTTAGATTTTGTTAAATTAAATTAAAATTTAAAAACTTTTTAAATTAAATTTTTAGTTAAGTTTTAGATTAAAAATTTTTAAGTAAGGTTTAAAATTTTGAAATAAAATTTGTTGAATTAAATTCCTAGTAAAATTTTTGATTTTGTTAAAAAAAAAAAGGATATTGAGAATCTTAAATGATATTTAAAGTATAATTTTGGAAATAAAAATTTGTTAAATTAAATTTTTAATTAAATTTTAGATTAAATTTTTTATTAAGTTTTAAAATTTTGAAATAAAATTTGTTAAATTAAATTCTTAGTAAAATTTTTGATTTTGTTAAAAAAGGATATTGAAAATTTTAAATGGTATTTAAAGTTTTAGTTAAATTTTAGATTAAATTTTTAATTAAAGTTCAAATTTTTAAAATCAAAAAAAAAAAAAAAAAAAAAAATTTTTAGTTAAGTTTAAATTTTTGAAATGATTTTTTTTTCTACAATTTCAAAAGTGAAATTAAGTTTTTTAATTATAGGAAAAAAAACGATCTTACATTAGTAATATCTGGATCATTGCTGGACCTGATGGGTGTATCTCCTTCTCCTTCTCCTTCTCGTTTTTAATTTGAATTCTTTGAATTATTTATTATATTTTTTTTTTTGTTTTAATTAGTCACTAGTATTATCCCTTTGTATTCTCATTCAACTTATTTAGGGTTTATTTTTATACAAAAAAATCTATCTTTTTACTCCAATAATATTGTCACTTATTACTTTTTTTTTTTGCTTTTTATTAATTTTCCGTTTCTTTCACATTAACCGGTGAAGTTCATTCTTTAAATGTTATATTCCTTTATATTTTTTATTAATCTTTATTTTAAATAGTTGTTTTTAATTTAGAAATGTTATTATTAGAAATTTATTTTGATTGGTATTAGTTTATTTCCAAAAAAAAAAGTTTTAAACACTTATTTTAGTTTTATTTGTTCGCTTTATTTGAGCTTTATTTTTAGCTTTAATTATTATTTATTCTTTTCACTTTATAACAAAATTGGTCTCACTACATTTGTTTTACTTTTAATATCTGCCACTGTTTTGTTTTAAAAGAAACTTTTGCACTTAGTTTAAATATTTCTTCTTATTTATAGAAAGTTATTATTTTATTTTAATTATTTTATTGTTACTTCATTTATTTCACTAAATTTTTAAAAGTTTTTATTTTAATTTTATCACTTCAATTATTTTTATTATTTCGTACCGTGGCCGCTGATCCTTATGAGGACCTCTCTTTTGTCTCTTAGGAGAGACTACTAAAGCGCATCGTTTCCGCGGTCTATAAGTTATTTACGACACAGGACCCTTTTTCCGAGGGTCCCTGCTCGGGCGCCAATTAAAAGTTATTAGATTAAATTCTTTAAAAAAATATTTTTTTTTATTGTTAACTGAAATGTTAACAATACAACTTTATTCATTTGTTTCTCAAAACTGACTGCAAAGCTTTACAAATAAAAACATCTTTAAATAAAAATTAAACAGAACATAATCGGCGATTCCCACGTTGAACGATGGTACGACGGTTTTGTTGGCTGCGTGTGCGGATTCGGGTTACTGCCTGTGAATCCGCTTAGCAATGAGTTTTGACGTTGGCACGTTTAGCCTATGTTGTTGGTATGCGCGTGTACTGTTGGTATGCGCGTGTACTGTTGGTATTTATGTCTGGTTTATTGTTGATGTTTGTTGTTGTTATAGTTACATTACGTTGCGGCTGTAGTGTTGTTGTTGTTGTTGGTGTGGTCTCACAGGTGTTAACTTATATACAGCTCTGAGGCATAGACTTGTGAATAGTCTTTCTGGAAAATTTTATCGAAAACCAGCTGTAACCCGATGCGCTTCGCTATACATATCGTAACGAAATACATAACTGGGAATATATTTTGTAGAACTATTTTTTCGATTTTTGCTTTTGCGATTTTATATTTTGGTTATTTTTGAATTGGCCGATTTTTATTTTTTGCCATTTTTGATTTTGGCGTTTTTTGATTTTAGCGTTTTTTAATTTTGGCGATTTTTGGCTTTAGCGATTTTTCTTTTTCGATTTTTGATTTTGGCGATTTTTCTTTTTTCGATGTTTGATTTGGCGATTTTTGGTTAGTCGAGTTATTCTGATTTTATAGTTTTTTGATTTTGAGGATTTTGGCTCTAGCGATTTTTCAGTTTTTTCGATTTTTGATTTTGCGATTTTTGATTTTGCCGATTTTTTCGACTTTGTTATTGGCGATTTTCTGTTATGGCAATTTTCTCCATTTTTGATTTTTTCTTTTTTTGATTTTAGCGATTTCTGATTTTAGAGTTTTTTGATTTCGACGATTTTTGGCTCTAGCGATTTTTCAGATTTTTGGATTTTTGATTTTGGCGATTTTTTGTTAGTCGAGTTATTTGGTTTTGGCGATTTTTAATATTGTCGATTTTTTTCGTATTTGTTGTTATTGGCGAATTTTTGTTATGGCAATTTTTTCCATTTTTGATTTTAGCGTTTTTTGATTTTAGCGATTTCTGCTTTCATAGTTTTTTGATTTTGACGATTTTTGGCTATAGCGATTTTTGAGTTTTTTCAATTTGTGATTTTGGCGATTTTTGGTTAGTCGAGTTATTCGGTTTTGGCGATTTTTGATTTTGTCGTTTTTTTCGACTTTGTTATTGGCGATTTTCTTTTATGGCAATTTTTGATTTTGGTGATTTTTGTTTTATGCGATTCTTGATTTTGGCGGTTTTTGTTATTTAGCGATTTTTGATTCTGCCCATATTTTTTACGACTACTCACATTGGTAATTAATGTACTTGTCAAGACTGTCATTTTCATAGTACTTCATTTTTTTGTATAAGAGGTGCCACGCCCATTTGTTGTATGACTACAAACATTAATAAACCATAACCTCAGACATAGTCCCAAGGCTTTCACTATTACAGTACTCCACATATATGACATTAAATATTTACTTTGTACTGAGCTGATCCCGCCCATTTCTTTTCCGAGTCATATGATATTAAATATTTACTTTGTATGGTTTGCCACGCCCATTGGTCTGATCCCGCCCATTCCGCAACTCTTCAAATTAGTTTAATATGTTCACTTTATATGGGAGATACCACGCCCACTTAAAAGTTTAAAAAAAATATAATGATTTTTGCATTACCAATAATGACCTACCCCTGCCCACTGCATTACTTCTAAAGTGAAAATAAGGCGTTACTAATAATGTCTTATACAGCTACTTATATTTCATGCCAGCTCCTGGCATACTGCATTACTTTCAAAGTGAAAATCATGACTTCCTAAACAACTAGCTACCTCCAATGACATCCCCGTTTAAAATAATGAGCTTATCAGGCAAACTTCAACCAGTTACTTCTCCTTCTAAAACCCATTATTTGGTAATGTTTTTTTTCCTGGGTTCCTAAATATATGTGGTAAGTGTATAATGACTTTGTGCTGATGTTTGTAACTACCAAAAATATTTGAGTAGATCCGCAGTTTATTATACCGATCGACTCAGAATCACTTGTGGGCTTGTGTATGTTTCTTACATCGATTTATAAGTAGTCCAAAAATAAACCCTATAGGACATTTCTTAGTCATATCCCCCATTTGAAGCTGATTCCCGATATTCACTTAAATCTATCAAAAAACAGAAATATTGCACAGATTTTTCTGAAATTTGCTTTATATATGTTTTTGTAAAAAATAGTCCTCATATAAATATAGCATCTGATATGAATTTTTTCATATCCGAGGGCAAAAAATTTATAACAAGCCACTCACATTTGGTATATGCTTATTTTCTATATCTAATTAGTTGGACCTAACATATTATCTACATATTTTCATATCGAAATAGAAATAGTATTTTCAAGTGTTCTTGAAAAATTTTTGAAAATAAATATGAAACATAACATATTTTCATAGTTTTGAGAGGATTTTTTTTCGGGCAGTAGTTAGCCCACTCCAGAGTTATCATCCGAATGCATCAATATTTCAAGAGAGTAATCTATTAATCAGAGTGACTCGAAAATATATAAAATTACATTAGATTGATGTGAAACATCTATGGATACATTTGAGGAAAGTGATCGAGTTTGCCTCCGTCAGTAGGACAGTCCGATTCAGGTGAAATTTATGGATGATATTCCTGGTACTTGTTCGATTCCAGAAACTGTAAACTTAATATAAAAAATCATGTGAATCCGATCGCAGGGTAGATGTGTAAACATCTAGTAATTAAAAATTTTTTTATAGCACTTTCTTAAAATCAAACAGAAAGCGAATCACTTATAACAATCAACTGCGGGGGCTCCGTTAATATAAAAATATTTATTATTATTTAATATTTTAACCAGTTAATTTTTCATTTTTCATTTTTTATTTTTCGTTTTCCATTTTTCGTTTTTCATTTTTAATTTATTTTTTAATTTTGAATTTTTTAATTTTAATTTTTCATTTTTCATTTTTCATTTTTAATTTTTTTCTTCATTTCCAATTTTTATTTTTCGTTTTTATTTTTCATTTTTTATATTTAATTTTTTAATTTTCATTTTTTATTTTTCATTTTTCATTTTTCATTTTTCATTTTTCAATTTTCATTTTTCATTTTTCATTTTTCATTTTTCATTTTTCATTTTTTATTTTTCATTATCCATTTTTCATTTTAGTTTTTTATTTTTAATTTTTTATTTTTAATTTTTTAGTTTTAATTTTTTATTATTAATTTCTTATTTTTTATTTTTCACTTTTCACTTTTCCTTCTTATTTTTTTTTTAATTTTTTATTTTTCATTTTGCATTTTTTGTTTTTCATTTTTTATTTTTTATTTTTAATTTTTTATTTTTAATTTTTATTCTTAATTTTTTATTTTTCATTTAATTTTTTTTTTTTACATTTTTCATTTTTCGTTTTTCATTTTTAATTTCTCATTTTCTATTTTTCATTTTTTATTTTTAGTTTTTCATTTTTTAATTTTAATTTTTAATTTTTTATTTTTTGTTTTTTATTTTTCAATTTTCATTTTTTATTTTTCATTTTTTATTTTTATATTTAATTTTTTATTTTTAATTTTTTAATTTTTATTTTTCATTTTTTATTTATATTATTCATTTTTAATTTTAGTTGTTCATTTTTCATTTCTTATTTTTACTGTTTCATTTTTTATTTTAAATTTTTTAGTTTTTTTTTTTAATTTTTTATTTTTCATTTTTAATTTTTTATTTTTCATTTTTAATTTTTATTTTTCATTTTTCATTATTCATTTTTCATTTTTCATTTTTAATTTTTTATTTTTCATTTTTATTCTTAATTTTTTATTTTTCATTTTT